>JABFDZ020000043.1:4981640-4993390 GCA_019775955.2 Pollimyrus isidori
AGGAGCGGGGCAGGAAGAGCAAGACAATCAACCAGGGGGCGGAGCCAGGGGCGGGGCAGGAAGAGCAAGACAATCAGGCAGGGGGCGGAGCCAGGAGCGGGGCAGGAAGAGCAAGACAATCAACCAGGGGGCGGAGCCAGGGGCGGGGCAGGAAGAGCAAGACAATCAGCCAGGGGGCGGAGCCAGGGCAGGAAGAGCAAGACAATCAACCAGGGGGCGGGGCCAGAGCCGGGGTAGGAAGAGCAAGACAATCAGCCAGGGGGCGGGGCCAGGAACCAGCCCCATCAGCATACCATTACGGGATGATGACTCATAACCACCCGGTGACTTATTGGGAATGGGCAAGGGACTCAGTGCAGAGTGTGTAAGGATGGAAGACACAGGACTGCTTCCACGCCGCTCATACAGCACAGACTGGGGGGGGCCTGCTGGTCGGGGTGGGGGGGTTGCATTTGTGATGGAAACAGTGATGTCACTAACAATGGCTGACGTTAAAGTGGGAGCTATAAATAGCCAGTCCCCCGTGGCGCTTTACGCACGTTCCAGTGACGTGTGGATATTTACCCGCAGCTGCCCAGAATTACTATAAAACCAAAATACACCAGCAAGCCTACACAGGCAGACAGCCCTGCAAGGTTTCCGTCGTATATCGCCGTCCTCGCGCATGTGGTTCTGGCAGTCTCAGACGCAGCGACAGATCCACCAGAGCACTGAAGTGCCAGTGTGCCCATAACAGAGCTGATCGCAGGGTGTTAATCACAGTGTTTTTATTAGCATGTTTATGAAATTGCTAACACAAGGGCAATATGGTGAAGGATGGAACTGGCAAAAAAAAAACAAAGGCTATAAAATAAAATGTGTACAAAAATTAATACACCGTAATAAGCATTTAATATGTTATGGAGAGGAAATTACGCTCAGGTTCTCCATTGGGGGGGGAGTGGGGTTTCTGAGCCCCTCCCACTTCCTCCCCAATTTCCTCATTTACTGAAATTGCTATACGTCACCTTTGGCCCCCACCCAACACACGACACCCATGTGGACAGGAGGGGCGAGGATTAGCGTTGCACCTCGACCCGGTGTCAGTGCTGCCCGCAGTCCGCCTCCCATCACTCTACAGGCTGCAGGCCAGTGATGTAACACGCCCGCTGCAATCCACCCACATCCCCGTAGGTGCCCGGTCAACTGTAAAAGTCGCTGCAGAACGATCCAAGGTGGACGGCTCCCCCTAATGGGGAGGAGGGGCAGCGCCGTCCTCTACGCAAACAGCTAACGACACACTGGAGATCAAAGCTGGATCCTCTGTAAGGTGAGGCCAAGCCCTGCGTTTCCGCTGTCATGGAAGCCGCCACAGCTATGGCCACTTCATCCACTGTCTGAGAAGTCTTTCCTAACCCGCTACTAAAAGGCATCCTTAAAGGGGAGCCCATACTAGCAACATCTGCGTTCGATTCCATACACGCAATGCAACAAGAAGAAACCTTAAGTCCCGTAGCTTATGTGGCATGGGCGGGGTCGACCCGTCAATTTCACCGAAGCACAACGGAGGACGATATTTAACTGTATTTCCATTGTTACGAAAAAACAATGTCTTTATTATAGAATAATAACGACAGTAATAAACTGTGGGAGCATTACACATTCATGCTGTTACGACAAATTGACCCTTCATACCACTAACGCGTACTTGTGTACCAATTACGTCAATCGCTGTATATATCATCGCTGGCTAGCATCTCATCTCAGTTTCGCATATATCTCGTCATACGATATTTTCAAAAGCAACATTATTAATTAGCTGACCGATATATCCAAATACTGCAGTATCATCTGGTCGTTTTTCATGCTAGTGTGACCAGACCTAAAACTACCCATGACTTTTTTTGCACAGCATACTGGACTGACGAAAACATTCAGAGGCATCTCAGGGAATCTCACATTTTCTGAATAGCTGCCGAGGGTCGTCAAGGGTCCCAAGAGATCCGCACTGTGCGAGCTGATACCTGACTCTGTGACATCACCCGCCCAATAACGTCGAGCGAATGGACCCGCCTCGTTTAAAGAAACACGGTGAAGCACCCTGCTTCCGGGACGTGTCTAACGGAACCCCAGCACGTTAATCAGAACGATGTCCACTTTGACAGAGACCACATGGAGGTGGCAGCGCTTAAGACCCCGACGGTTCTCCCGACCGCGATTCCTGGAGCAACGCCAGGCCTCGTCATCGTCCCCGGCAACTAATTATCTCGGCTTAATGGGAAAATCTTTTATAGCATGCTTTACACAAGGCTGCACGGATATTAATATTAATGAAGCGTGGTCCGACTTCATTACAGTTCATACGGAAAAGCTAGGAAATGAGCAGAATGTCCAACCTCAAACTCCGGGGAGAGAGACCAGATGGGTATAAGTTCTTATGCGTCTCGGGGGGTCCAGCTTCCCCGAGGCATGTCTACACCCCACAAACTTGCCTTGATGGCTTCTGGAGGATCACTCCTGCAGCTAAACAAGGCAGTCCAGGTGTATGCTGGCAGATTGTAAGCTGTGTTACACAAAAGCAGCCGCCAACTTTGCAAAACCTAAAGAGGAAGACTGTGTGTGTCTTCAGCGTACCTGGTTTCCACTTGAGAAGTTACCCTTTTTTTTGGTAGCAGAATGCTTACCAGATCAATTGAGGTTAAGTAAAAAGGCTCCCACTCCGGGGATTTAATCCTTTTGCTTCCGTATCTATTCCCCGAATCACTACACCTACTTGCCCTATATCTCCAAATTACGCACATCTGGTTCAGCAGGTGTTATTTAACTGCTCTATTTTCCTCCGATGCAAAATTAATAAGATTCGCAGACACCCCCAGTGTCTGTCCCACATTCTGCCTTGAAGGTCGCTTTATGATACGGAGCCCAGCTGAGCGGACATATCGCTGCGTCACCTCGATTTTCACGCCGCCGGGCTAGAATCTGCCGAGGGCGGGCGTGACCGGACAGCGGACAGAGGAAAACCGCACGACTTGAGTCTCCTCTGGTCACTGACACGGCGCTAACAATTTCCAGTCATACCAGGCATATGGACAAGACAGGGAGCTGATGCAACGTCATGGTTTATGAGAAAGAATAACGAGAGGAAGCTAAACAGCGCCTTCGGCTGTCCTCCGCATTTGTTCTCGAAGTCTCAAGTGCGAGTTGGCTCACCTCTCGTTGTTGACTTGAGGCTAGCGTTTTTACTAGTTGAACAAAGGAGATCATTTTGGGCAGAGCTCTGCACTAGGCGATTCTAGGATCTTTTAAGGCGGGGGGGGGGGGGGAGGAGGCATAAGAGGGACCATAATTCATAAAGAGAGGCTAATTTGATCATTTTCCAATGATATGCTTTGAAGGGGTGAGTGACAGGGCAGTCAGCACACCGGGGGCCAATCAGCTTTCAGCTGGCCCCTGTGGTTCCGCCCCTATATATATTGTATGGGATAACGCTTCCCTGTAGTTTCTGTGAGCCCTGATCTGCAGCTGGTTTATTTATGGCGAACCCGAGACCCACTTCTGGATCATAGCTCTTTGGGTTGACATGGCTCGCCTGGTTTCATATGGACAGCTCTACAGCACCCAGAACAAGCCTTAGGGTGCTGAAATATTCTCACTTCAACACCTCGACAGACTCGGCACAAGCTCTGACAGCAGGCTAGGGCCTCGTGTCCATATAGCCACTACGATCCCGAGCCCCCTTCCTGTTTACCTCAGCAAGCTGCCGGGGGAAGCAAACTCGCGATGGTGCTTGTGGTCGCAGCTCGGCCAATGTCACAATCCAGAAACCAGGGGTTTGCTTAGTGGGTCACACTGCTCTGGTTATCATGAGTGCCTTGTTATTGTGGGAGGGGAACATCTCAGGAGGGTGAGTCTGGTTCCTTTCCTGTGTTGACTCATCCTGCCCATCGTTAAACTCGATGCAGTCTCTTCTTTCCTGGCCCAGTAAACCTGTCGTGCTCCCAGAGCCCCTACCGAGACCTGTTCTGTGTCACAGCCTCCAACCCTTGCACCTACATTCAATCTCTATGTGGCCCACTGGGTTAGGAGGCTATGTTTATAATAGAAAGGGTGTTGGTTCAAATCCCAAGGTTGTTGGAGTGATTTCAGCTCATGTGAGTTTTACTTGCACAAAAAGATTGTGAAGGCAGAATGAAAAAAAAACCCATTGGTTTAAAGAGATAACCAATCAGATTGTCGAAGAGGTGGGACCAAGACATCTGTTTGGTCGGTTGGACCTACCTCCTACACAATCTGACTGGTTGTCCCACTGAACCAATCATTTTTCGTTCGTGTAAGCAAAACTCTTATGAGCGTTATGTCACCAGTGGGGTCCAGAGCAAAGCCCTTATTTCTTCCCACCCTTAAATTCTCCAGGGATGGTCTGACCCTACTCACTCGTATACCATTTTGGAAAAAAGTGTCTGCTATATAAATGTAGTCACCTGGCTGAATGAGCTCCGTTTCCTTATTTGTTAGTCCCTGGGAACCTGGGTAGGGAAACCCCAGTCCCCTGCTGTTTCCGGTAGGCAGGCTGTTATGTATCTCAGCTAGGGAACGCTCACGGGGGAGACACCGACGCGGCCGTACCCTCGAAGTTTGGGGCCCGGAGGACATGCGAGATCGATTTCCCCTCCCAAACGTATACGGGGGAGGCTGAAAACCGGCAGAGAGTCAGAGAAGATTAGAGGAACGAAAAGGGTAGAGGAGAAAAAAAATCAATCCAGCGCTCGACGTGACCCTCAGGTAATTATGTGCACCCTTGACCGCGACCAACAAACACTCTGAGGAAAGTTCTAAGTGAGGCCGCCTATGTGCCGATTCTGCACTAATGTCGGCTGATTTAGAAGACGGAAATGAATACAGCGTCACTGTAATCCACCGCGAATGACAATCGTACATTTCCATGAGTACTGCTGGGGGAACAGGTGGCATTTTAATAAATCATGCCCAGTGCATGCAAACGGCAACGCTCATGCCTCCAGTATAAAGCGCAGAAGCCAGAGACCAAGGCATGGAAGGCACAGAGGAGGATGTGTGACGGGTCACGCAGCCGCCAGACTCACCTGCACGCTGGTCAGCGTCGTGTACTGGTAGGCTTTGATCACCAGGTAGTTGGCTTCTATGTCTATCAATCCCAGAATCATATATTTCCACCATCGTCTCTTCAGTATTGCCAGCAAATTCTCCTCTCCTGCCAGGCAGATGGGGCAAAAAAAAAGGTCTCCGATTAGTTCAAGGTACCATTTGGTTGCCGTCTTTACGATTTCAAAGAGTAATAATAATTTCCAGAACTCAAAACACTAGTCCTCAGCCTATGTATGCATTATACAGACCGGCGATGTTTTCCCCAGTGTCAAGATTTCGACAATTAACCTGCTTACTTTTAACTGAGGAAATATTTTAATGGAAAAAAAATGCCAATAGTTTCCGCAAGTCGAGCGTACATTGTAGAGTCAGTGCTAATAACAGTACTGAGCTTGCAATCAACGTGCTGCAATAAATTAAGTAAGATAAATGAGGCAAAAATACGTTTTGGTGATTTTCCAAGATGAACTAAAGCGGTTTGACGTCGGGTGCACAGTGATGGGGCGAAGAAGCAGCTGTAGAAATATGGATGGAATTGGTCAACACAGCCTTCAGGCAACAGTGGACAAATCTCTCAGTCAGCGTGTGGCTTTGCGATATCAGATCAAATGGAAGATGGTACGATAATGCACAAATTTCACTGAAATCTGTTCAGTTTTTTCACTAAGAACAATTGCCGACTGTCACATTTGCCCATAGCACTTTGTGGCAATTACTCTGGGAGTGGTGCTACATAACAATGGAATTTAATTAAAATTAACTGAATTGATTTCTTTTAGCGACACAAAGCTTCCATTTAAGCATGCTTGCTGACAAAAATGACAAGCGTATACTCCTTAATCTACTCATCATTAACCAAATACTGGGAAAATGTTAATATTGGTGTGCAAATCAAGTCTTTCTCTCTTAAGAGAGGGCATTAATTTGAGAGACTTAATTGCGACAACTGCGTAGAATGATATAATCCACTTTGCCTACTTAGAATTATAACGATATACCACTGATGTCCATGAGAAAATATTGTTTGGCATTCTTCGGACCGCTAGTGTAAGGATGCAAATATAATAATAATAAATACATTTAATAAATTCACACTTCACCACCCTCACATCTTGTAGGAACTGGAAAAATATCAACATGGAAGGACCACAGCGGCTAACGTTAAAGCAAAAACCAGGTAGATGCATCCAAAAATGTGGCACATTTTTCACGCATGCAGAAGAAGAAGGTGTTTCTGTCTCTCCTATCCAAAGCCCACACTCTGGCGTGGAGTGAATGCTAAAAAAAAACAATTAACACCATGGTACAAACAGACTCCCTGGCCCCCTTTCCCTCAGACACCAGATGTCAGCCATTCCATGGGACCCTCTGTGCCCTGACCCCTTTGCAGGACCAGTTCCCAGGCCAAACAAACTTTTTTTTTTTACGTGAAACTTTACTGTCCAGCTAGGTACGACACATGAAACACCTCCACAGGTGAGAAGAGCCTCAGAAGTTTGGCATTCTTCCAGGCGGCTCAGCATCAAGCAGAAATATTTATAGGAATGCATGATCTAAACATCTCCTGCAGCTACCGCATCTCGGTCGCTGTACACCTTTAATCTAACCCCACTCGCTCGGAGACGTTTCCACAGCTTCTCCGGAGAGATACTACACCACATGCCACTCGCATGGCGGCATGTTTGGAAATTACAGCGTTGGTCTCATGGCCGTCCCCAGCTGCACATAAGCATCAGGCGTGACGTTAATTAACGTCTGCAAACGGCAGTCGGGATCGAGGAACGTCCCGTTAGCGATTAATGCAACAGGAAGATAACCGAGGAGACGGGGAGGGAAGAGCTGCGGCGAGGTGCATAGATCCATAAATGAATGAGCGGGCAGACTGATGCCATGCGTCGCAGCTCGAACCTCGCATGTTTTGCGGGGTTTTTAATTCCGGAACCGAAGCATCATTTGGAGACCAGCCCTAATGGGTGCGGGGGGGGGCACCAGGAGCTGGAGCAACTCCTTGAAGCTCAGACGTTTTTAGGATGTACTGGTGGGGGAGGCCGGAGGGGGGAGGGGGTGATGTTCCAACCTCTTGTCATGTCCGTGGTAAAACAACACTGTGGGTGTTATATAAGCATGGCCGCCCCCACACAAACCCTGCGTGCGACGACGTTCCACAGTCCCGGCCTCGGCGCAAATGACTAAAAAGGGCTCTGATTATTTCTCTGAGGCTGCCTTGGGCTCCGCTCAGACAACATCCAGGACGTCCCCAGAGACATGCAAGCACCGCCGAGGCCGTGGATCTCACGGCACTACAGCCAGACTGTCACTCGTCCCGCCGTGGATCTCACGGCACTACAGCCAGACTGTCACTCGTCCCGCCGTGGATCTCACGGCACTACAGCCAGACTGTCACTCGTCCCGCCGTGGATCTCACGGCACTACAGCCGGACTGTCACTCGTCCCGCCGTGGATCTCACGGCACTACAGCCGGACTGTCACTCGTCCCGCTCCTACAATAGCAACAATGTTCCGTAGCTATGATCACTCTGAAAGCACACAGACGATGTGGGTAAAGAATAGTGAAACTTTATCCGCCCCCCCGAGGGGGAACTCTCTCTTTGCCAACCCCATCGCACTCTCCAGGCACATATACAGGTGAGAGCAAGCTTGGGGCACTGGACAGGGCCAGGCAGCATACAGCACCCCAGGAGCTGGGGGTTAAGGGCCTTGTTCAAGGGCCCAAGAACAGCATCCATCAGCCAGTCCTGGGATTCAAACCAATGACCTTCTAATCATGAGTACAGAGCCCTAGCTCCCCCCAGGCTACTAATGCTAAACATTTTAATGCCATTGTAAAGGTATTTTTATCATGGTACACCTGCTGTATTCCAAGTCCACTGCATGCTTCTTCATGGAGGATGAGGAAGATGGATGTATAACTTCTGTTGGACCATTTAACAGAACCGGTGTTTGAGGGGGAAAACAAAAGGCTGAAAGACAAGGCAGACAGTCGGAGTCAGTCGAGTCAGGAGGCACCGCCAACACAAGTGGCGCTCGACCCCATCCATTCCCACCCACCTAATCGAACCCGGGGCCCCTCAGGCACGGTAACGACAGAGGGGTCACATCAGCTCTGCACTCCCAGCCAGCAACTCCCCTCTGCCCGCCTGGCTAATTAAGGCGCTCCAGAATCCTCTTTCATCTGCAGCCGCGTGTTCGCATTATTAACCGGGGGTTTGGAGCGTGGCGGGGTCACTTCAAGGGAATTCCACCTTGACCTTAAAAAGCTGCATCGTGATTCGAAACGGGCCTTGATTCTGAAGTCGCTCGCTCTCCACCTGTCGTCAGCCTGAGATGTACTGCTAAACGCAAAGAGCCCCGTTTATTGTACTGGGAATGATCGTCATCATGGACTGGGGAGTACTTCGTCCTCTGCTGAAAGCATCCTCTGATAAACTTCGTCGTTTAGATCCTGCACTGGGTAAGTGGCTGCAGGAATGGATGTTATTCATGCACTCTTAGAGCAAATTTCGTGCTCTGCAATCCTTATGGAAGTGTTCTCCAACTGTGGGTAGCACCGTCGCCCCCAGCCCCCGGGGTTGAACGGAGGTTCGAATCCCACCTCCGCTGTTTTTGTGAGGGTTTTTCCCCAGGCACTCCGGTTTCCACCCCCAGACCAAAAAAAAAGCAGGTAGGTGAATTTGCATCTCTAAATTGCCCTGTGTGTGAACATGTGCTCTCTACCTCCTGGAATAGGCTCCAGACTGACCGTTACCCTGTACTAAGTGTTATGGACAGATATGTATAGATACATATAGAGGTGGATAGTTCAGGTCGAAAAAAACGGACCAGGGTTTTGTTTCAACCAACCAGTTGGGTACTTTGTGTCTGAGACTCTTGATACCGAACTGGTTGGTTGAAACAAAACCTTGGTCTGGATTAATACCTTCCACCTCTAGATACATATATAAAGAAACATACAAACAAAACACCCTTGTAGGCAGAGGGGCCCGAAAGCTAAAGCCAGCCCCCCACCCCCCCCCTCCCATCTGATCAGCCTGTCAGAATGGGAAGATGACAAATGACAAATAACTTAGTCATACTTTGCTTAGGGCCCAAAAAAAAGGGCTGGGCCAGCTCTGCATGTAGGTTAAAATATATATGATATAATCTGTACACACTGCTCATGGTCACGACTTAGGCAGCTGGGCGTGGCTTGGTCGCTAGGGAAACCGTGGGGGAGATGTTTTACCTGGAGAGAAGGGTTTGGGAGTGAGCTCCTGGCTTTGGATGCAAGCCAGCGAGATGAAGACGTAATGAGTAGCTTATTGCAGCTGCACGCCCACTCCGTGCCATTATATAATGAATCGTATCGATAATAGGAGGACCCGCGGGAAATCACATCCCAGGGAAGCCTTCGTAGAAGGATCCGGGAACCTCCATCATCTCCTCAACACGATTAATCTAAAACAGCAGCTGTCCCCATCGCGAACGCAGACGGACATTAGGAGAGAGTGTGCAAACGTCAGGACAGAGTCCAGAATGTGGAAACGGGCGGAAATACAGCTCAAAATGTCGTGCTTGGTTCGAGACAAACTGGACTGCACTGAGATTCTCCTGGACAGCCTTTTCTGTGGCACTGCGGAGATAATCTCTTTGCAGGTATAATCCCTCCAGAACGCTCTCTGAGACGAGAGCAGATTTGATTTTTTTTTTCGTCGCTAACAGGACATTCAATGGGACAGCAACCATCCATTTTCAAAAATCACTTATCCAATTAGGTGGGCTGTGAGCTGGAGCCCATCCCAGCAAGCATATGCCAACAGGCGGGGGTCGCCCCCCGAAAGAGGCTCCGATGAGACACTCATGCGGACACGCCGCACGTATTTGCTCTCTGGGTCGCACGCCGAGGGCAATTTAGAGCCGCCGACTCGCAGCATGTCCTATGCTGGGAATATGGAGGCGATCCACCGCACAACAGAGAAGTGGTCTGAGAGTTGAGGAAAAAAAAACTGAAGAAAGGCTCAGAACAACAGGCTCAGACCAACAGGCTCAGACCAACAGGCTCAGACCAACAGTCTCAGACCTGGGAGCCAATATATAATATAATGAGTGCCTTGATGTAGATTTTTTTTTTAGGATTGTTAAAATATCAGTTGTTTAGGTACGGAAACTGGAAGCTTGTCCATGCTACTGTAGCGTCTGCAAGCATTAACCAGCACCTGCCTCCAGGGGGCGATCACAGCGGCAATCACAACAATAACTCCTCAATATTATAATCTAGAGGTCGGATGAATGGGGTCCCTGATTAAAAAGGGCACGATAAAGAACAAAACTACAGCGGGCTAGTGTTCCTGGAGCAGGCAGGGCCTGCGAGGCTGGCTGCATTCCGGGCAGGACTTACTGAGGCAGCTCAGGTTAAATGGCCTCTTCTTATGTACAAGAGGCAGGAGTCCAAATCCCAGATGGGTCTCTATCACCTCCATAAAAGAGCCACTTATCCTAAATTGTTCCTCTAATTTATCTTAGCATATAAATGGGTAAAATTTGTGAGCAATATTATTAAATTGTTTAAACTGATATTTTTTGCCAAAGTACCACATAATATAATCACATTAAGAGAGTTTTACATAGTAACACTGGGCTAAATCTCTGGGAGAGTGTCACTTTTATGTATTTAACAAATAATAGAATACAGATATTTTAGGCTGCTTATCCAATGGATTATGATTTTGTAGACATATGGTCTTTTGGCAAAATTAAGAAGCATTATTGTGGCATATTTCACAGAACTCAGTCGTAAAAAGCAGAACTTCAGGAAAAAAAATCTTTTGCAAGGATATTTTATGGAGTATAACTTTATATCTGAGGTAACTCATTGAACACAAAATCTGCCTGTTTTCTGTGTGACACAGAGGTGTTATCTGGACAAAGAGTCAGACTAACTTTAAACCCGATTAATGAATATTTGATTTTGCACCAGCTGTGCAAGTGATTCGGGGAAGGGAGACAAATCCGAAGCTCAGCCTCGCCAAATAGGAGGCTTCGGACGCACCGGTGATATTTCAGCTATCATTTATTTTTTATGGAAGTATCTGGAAGGTGGGTTTTGGGCTCCGGCCAAAATCCATTCTGTCGACACTCAGAAAGCCTCTGAATGACTCCACCTGATCGCCTCTTCATCACGCCTGACAGGAAGCTTTGCAGGCCTCCAAAGGAACACTGCTTTGTGCAAGGGAATCAATACGGTGGAGTCGACCCAAAAAACGGGAACCGTAAATACCAAAGCGTTAACATATTAACGGCACATCTGTGAAAGGGGGGGGGGGAAGAACAGCGATTTTTTTTAATGGTTATATTTTGACTGCTCTATTGCAATGCTACAATTAATTACAATTACGACTGAGTATTCATATGAAACAGGCGTGACGAGGGCAGCTAAGCAGCAGATGGATTCCTGAGCTGCACCCTGCACAGATGGGTCCTGATGCACGCAGACACGGTGCGTCGAGCTGCAGCTACTTCTCACACTCTCAGCTCACCACTGTCTTCTGGTTCTTTACAGCCGTCGCTGCCATTAGGTCTTGGGAGTCGATCTGAGACCCCCCCGGGGGGGGGGGGGGGGGGGGGGGGGGGGGGGGGGGGGGGGGGGGGGG
>JABFDZ020000043.1:5048451-5062449 GCA_019775955.2 Pollimyrus isidori
GTGGAGGAGCTTCAGGCCGCCCTGACATCTCCACCCTCCTGCGTCTGCCGCAAGGCCCAGGTGGTGGACCTCAAGTCAGAGCTGACGGACGTGCAGGCTGAGAAGGTGGTGGTGGAGGAGCTTCAGGCCGCCCTGACATCTCCACCCTCCTGCGTCTGCCACAAGGCCCAGGTGGTGGACCTCAAGTCAGAGCTGACGGACGTGCAGGCTGAGAAGGTGGTGGTGGTGGAGCTTCAGGCCGCCCTGACATCTCCACCCTCCTGTGTCTGTCGCAAGGCCCAGGTGGTGGACCTCAAGTCGGAGCTGACGGACGTGCAGGCTGAGAAGGTGGTGGTGGAGAAGGAGGTTCATGACCAGCTGCTTCAGCTCCACGCCATGCAGCTGCAGCTGCACGCCAAGGCGGGCCAGGGCACCGACTCCGGCTCCATCAAGGCCAAGCTGGTGAGTACCCACCCCCCCAGTGCCAGCGCTCTACCTCCCATGGCCGGGGCCTCCGAGCTCCTCTGTGTCCCTCTATAAGTGGCACTGATGCCACCGGGCTATTCGGGTCAACTTGGCTCCCAGCTGCACCCTCCGTAGCAAGCGCCGCCGATCCAACCCGTCTGGCCCAGCCTCCAGTTCTGACGTACCACACCAAAACCCTGATCTCCTGCCCGGAGGCCGATCTCCTGCCTGGAGGCCGACCTCCTGCTCGGAGGCTGATCGTCCCCGAGCTTGGAAATGTGAAAATTGCTAGGATCGGCCCAGCATAAAAATCACGCTTTGATCCACAGACGCGTTCCTCTAGGGACAAACTGCGGTGGTATAATGTCATAATGACATAATACATTTCACGTTTACTGGTGGAGAAAAAAACAAGCTGAAAGTTTGATGTCGCAAATTCAGTGGCTTGGAAGAACATTTAATTCTTCGAATAAACGTGGGTAGAATTTTTTTTTTTTTTTTTTTAAGTATGACAAATATTTACATTTCTGTGTCATCAAATGATATAATTACAGGCTTTCCATATGTAAAGAATGAAAGGGCTTATTACCCGGAGAGAGTGTTTATCTTGACGTATGGTGTAATCGAGTCTGTTACTTAATCTCAAGCCATCTGTTATGAGAGTATGCAAATAAAAGGGTTAATTGCCAGCCGCTGTATGGTTGCTGCGTTAATGCACTGAACACTAACTCGCTTCCACATAAAGAGAGAGACTTATGTTAACTACACATTAGCATTTCTCTGGGATGGCGGGGGGAGCTGTGACTCCAGGTTCCTGTTTGCCTGACGGTCTCACCAGCATTAAGGAAAGTCTCGCCCCCTTACACTGATTGCTGTGCTGACTTTCTAACCTTTGACCCCTTTTTTTCCTCTTCCTCCCTTCCTCAACCACCCCTCTCCAAGTCTGTCCCCTCAGTGGAAGATATGGTAAGTCAGTGCAGGTCACTGCCCCCACCCCCCCCCCCCTCCATAAAACCCCCATCTCTAGGCCTCATTTCACTGCCTTCCCATCCCATGGTAATGACAGTCCATTGCCCCCATCTGCAATGACAGTGACCTCTTGTGTTTGTCATACATGTAGACCCCCCCGGAACCCATCCAGACACGGGGACAAGGGGTCTGTCCCAGGAAATGCAGTTCACAGGCAAGCGAAACCTCAACTGAGGCGTTAGTCTTTACATACTCCCTTCAGGATGGACACACACAGCAGAATCGTCAGCACACGTTGCCAATTAATCTAGAAAAACCTTTTACTAGCTAAGCGACTTTTGAAAAGTCGGGGTAAGGCAGTCCCCGGGGTTAAGGGGCTTGCTCAAGGGTCCAACAGCAATCACCGAGCTGGGGATTTGAACCCGTGACTTTCTGATCACGGATGGGGCGTCCCTACCTGCTGAGCCACATGCCCATCCCCATCTGACATCCTTTTCTGCACGCTCTTTCCTTCCTCCTACGTCATGCATACACCACATACTCCCATGCATGACCGCCTGTGCATATTTCACCACCGGGTGAGTTTGCTCAGAAACATCTCGCCAACCATCCCCAACGTGTGCTATGCTCTTAGCGGGAAGCGGAGTAACAGGAAAAAGTTAACTTCTGCGCGTGCACTGCCAAAGCTGTCCTGTAAGTGGTGTGCAAGGCGGCATCACATCGCAGGGGTTTTTCTTCAACCTTCATCCATCAAGGTTCAGTCAGAATACCAGCCAGTCCTTTTCGGTCTTCTGCTTCATTCTCTGAAAAAATGCAACATTACGTTTTTTGTCCTTCTCTCACGTAAAATGTGTGTTTTGATGGAGGCTTGATGGATGCTAGATCCTGTTGGTGAACAGCAAACGGCAACCCTGAGCCACCGGCGAGCCAGAGCTAAGAGGATTCTGGGTCACATGAGCCCGATGTGGGTATCAAGGTTGTCCTTCGCTGTTTTATAGATGAAGCAGTGCTTCTGTCCGGCATTAGCTCTGCCTGCACCTACCCGTCTTGACGTGTTCCACGACCAAGTAAACGTCCAGTAGTCTCTGTCCCGTAGTCCTTTCTCGATCCCCCACCTCCTGCCGTGCCGAGGATGGCCGTTTCCTTCCACTCCTCCCTGATGATTACTGCTGGAGTAATAACCATCCCACTCTTCTCCTGACCGGTGGTGGGGCGGTCCCCAGAGGCTCAGCATCATCTCCCCGCTAGGCAGGCTCCATCACCATTCTGCTACGTGTCTTTGGGCCAGGAGAGGGAGCTGGAGGCCAGCAAGAAGGAGAAGTTCAAGGAGATGAAGCTGGAGGCTGAGGTCAAGCTGTTCAAGAAGGAGAACGAGGCCCTCCGCAGGCACATCGCGGTATTGCAGGCGGAGGTCTACGGCGCACGGCTGGCGGCTAAGTACTTGGACAAGGAGCTGGCGGGCAGGTAGGACACCTGAGAGAGCCCCGATACCTGTAAGAGACCCATTATCAGGAACCCTCTTATGGGAGCTTGGGTGTTTCTGAGGCCTTTGTTACGGACATTTTGCAGGAATTAAGCTAAGATTTGAGTTGTAGTTTAAGACTAATCCCTGTGCACAACACAATTGATTGTTAGTGCTAATCAAAAAAGTTGAAATAAAGAAAGGCGTAAGGGGGAGGAGCTATTAAGTGTGTTTGTCTTGGTCGTGTTTCTTGTACATCCTGACCAACCAATGGCACTTTTCCCAACGTCCTTAGGGTTCAACAGATCCAGCTGTTAGGCAGGGACATGAAGGGACCTGCTCACGACAAACTCTGGAACCAGCTAGAGGCCGAGATCCATCTCCACCGCCATAAAACAGTTATCCGAGCCTGCAGGGGGCGCAATGATCCCAAGAAGTCCTTACCCTCGCCGTCAGGCCACGTAAGTAGAAGACCCCTGTGGGCGGTCATCGTAGTTAGGCGCGCCGCCGATTTATAAAAGGACGCTGGTCGATATTATCGTCCCGTTCACACAGGACTCGGACACGTTAAAGAAGACCCAAGGCGTGGGGCCGATACGAAAAGTCGTGCTCTCTAAAGAAGATCACGAAGGTCTCGGCATCTCCATCACAGTGAGTTTCATGCACAGTCCGGTGTTCCTACAGTTTTAGGGGATGCTGCCCCCCTGTTTTCTTAAATGTCTGCATTTTTCAGGGAGGTAAGGAGCATGGGGTGCCCATCCTGATCTCGGAGATCCATCCGGCGCAGCCAGCTGAGCGCTGCGGTGGGCTCCACGTGGGCGACGCCATCCTGGCCGTCAACAGCATCAACCTGCGCGACGCCAAACACAAGGAGGCCGTGAACATCCTATCCCAGCAGGTGGGGAGGCCCGAACGGGGCTGGCATAACCAACGAACGCGAATTGGCGCGATTGGCGCCGCCAGGTCACCTTAACGGCGGATGAGGTGAACTGGGAAATCTGCATTCACGTCTCTGCGGTTGAGTGGAGATGATTCATGGCTGATAACTGAGGAATGTAGGAGAGCTCTGGCACTAAAGCGACAGCAGACTGAAGACGTCAAGCTCCCTGCAGAGGGTCAGAAAAAATTACACGTATCATGAGAATAGACATTTTTCTTTCTGGCTTGTATTGGTCAACGTAACCTGTTGAAGTCAGTAGGGAGTCAGTGGGCAAACATTTAGCGCTCTAACGTCACGCGAGTCGGGGAAGAACTCGATAGCCGACGGGAATTAGCCATTAGCCGCGGTTCAGCGGAGGGTCGATCTCACGCGGCTTTCCTTTTGCCGACAGAGGGGCGAGATAGAGTTTGAGGTGGTTTACGTGGCCCCTGAAGTCGACTCGGATGACGAAAACGTGGAGTACGAGGACGACGGCGGGCACCGATATCGCCTGTACCTGGACGAGCTCGAAGGCGGCAGCCGGAACGGCGCGCCGGGGGATTCTGCCCCGCTGCAGGGTGAGTGGGCGGGACTCGCCGGCGGTCAGTTCCATTCCGAAACGTGGCGGAAGGGGCTCAGGAGCAAGTGCAGAGACACTGAAGAAGACGTGTCCCTCGTAAACCTGAAGTCTGACTTCGACACCTAAAGCACAGTGATACTTTAATACGGTTCGCTAGCATAAATGCCTCATGAAGCTAATGTGATGGGGGGGGGGGGTAAATAAATTAATTTATTCTCCCATCCAAAAAATGAGAACTTTCAGAAGTCTATTCTTCAAAACTAGTGTTAGTAGTTGGCTATTTCCTCTGAGGGATTAATAGTTTGTATTCCTTCTTCGCCTCTTGATTGTAAGAGGAACATCACTTCCTGGGATCCATCAATTCATTGTTGTCCTCTGTCGATGACATCGTCTTTGTCATGCTATACATGGCTATACAGGAGTCAGGTCCTGTCATTTCTGAAAGGGGACAGTTAGGGCTCTATGATGACATCACGCGCGCGGTGGTCTGAACGAAACACTTCCTCTTCCTGTCAAATCACAATCTCAATACAATTTAACTCTGGATTGTTGGCCGATATACGAGCTTATTAGCGGGCTAGCTAACCCAACAGAAAGCATCACACATGGGGTACGTAGCCAGGAAGTGAAATTACAGTTTTGAGCCGCCGCCCCCCCCCCTCCCTTGAAATTCATTTCTGGCTAGGGGCTTGTTACACAGGGGAGCAGCGTGTAAAATCTATGGTTAAAGTACGAGGAGGAGACGGTGTCATCATCGTCCTTAAAATGTGTGTCAGCTGCGATGGATATTCAGAGGCTTTTTCTTTGTTACTCAGCCCAGGAGAAGAGCACAGCAGCCGAGGTGATGAACGGAGACACGGGGGCTTCCAGCGAGACCCCGTCGGACGAGGCCCCCCCTCGGGCTTCGGAGAGCTCCTCATAAGGGGGGGGGGGGGAGGGAGAACGGCGACATGGCCTAACAGGAGGGGCGGACTTTGGGTGTAGAGGCACAGGAAGGTGACAGAGACGCTGTGTGTGTGTGTGTGTGTGTGTGTGTGTGTGTGTGTGTGTGTGTGTGTGTGTGTGTGTGTGTGTGACTGATCAGTTTTTGTACGTCGTCAGGACGGACCGCGGTGGAATCTGCTGGTGGGTCTGTGTTTGGGGGCGGGGGGGACAGGACGCCTTTTCACGGCTCTGGTTACCGGGGAACCACCACAGACACTATTTCATGCACATATTTTTACCATTTTAGGCCAGAATGGTGGTCGAGGCTGACAGCGGCGTACCCTCCAATCAGAGCGAGTTAAACTGTGATGTTGAGCTGCCCTGGAACCGTATACGATTCATTGCTTTGTAGCAGTCGTACGTGTGGAGTTACGGAGATCTAGTGCCGTCAGTCAGTCCCAGTAGAAAATACAATCCTTGACGAATGCACATACCAGTAACTTGTTACCGCTTGCATATTATACTGTATTATAATTATTATTACTAGCTCTCGCTTGGATTTAATTCGTCTCGAACTCACGACCGGGGTGGCAGATGGTGGACTTGGGAGTAGGACAGCCTTGTAGAACTGTATGATCCTTAGTTCAGCAGCCCATTGTTACAAAGATACATGCAATAAAAATGAGCATGTTCACTCTGCAGAATTAAGGGATGTGGCGGGTGGGATGTGCAGCTAAATTTCAAACACATTTTATAACGCCACGTTCTGAACGCCTTGGTCCTGAAATTAAGCCCCGCCGGGCTTTGGGACTCCCGTCCGGCTTCTACCATCCTACAGCGTGGGAAGAGTCGGACCCTGATAGTGCCCTGGGGCAGGGACCCCACCCCCTGTTCAGCATGGAGCATTTGAAGTGATAAGAATTTACCAATTTCAGTAATGACGTTTTGAAGATGGGAGAATACTAACACTTCAGAAAAAGACACCATTTTTACAGACTTAGAAAGATGAATGTTACATGAATTTTGTCTATGGTTAAATCAAGAGATGTGCAATTATATCCCCGTAGTGGGATGGGAGCAAGACCCCCAGTAATGTCACCCCCTCCACAAGGAGAGTCTTTCTGTTTGGTCACTGAAATGTCAGCTCCCCACCTTCCACTCCTCACGGTGCATCCTGTGGCTGTCCTATTTTGTTCCTCCTCTCCCCCCATATCCTCTGCTGGATGGGCATCAGAGCAAATCAAGGCAGTTTTTGAAAGTGACCTAAAGGGCAGGTGCTCACTGCGGTCCCAGACTTGGGACCCGTCACTGTCCGTCGATGATAATCCCAGCGCGCCGGCTGTACAGCGCGTCGATGCCGCCATTCACAGGCTGACGGGACGTGTGTCATGGCGGTCATTTTTCATTTCAGCTTTAATTTTAACTCTGAACCAAAATGTTGAACACCTTCTTGTAAACAGAACTACAATGGAAAAAAGCAATAAGTCAGTACTTGCGCACTGGCAAATCATGTAAAGGTTTAAAAAAAAACCTATATACACAGATGTATTTGTCATTCTAAATATCAGTACAGTTTTGTGGGTCTTTTACTGACTTTGGGATGAAACTTTACCTACACTGTTGGTTCTGTATGTTTTAAGAAGTGGATCTTACACTGGAGAGCAGAGACGGACTTGACAATCTTCAGTCGTGTGCACTGTGGTTTTATATTGACCTGGAGCATCGGCTGAATTTAACATGAGATTTTGTTCGCATTTTGAAAGACTGCAACCGGTCACATGGCTGCTGGCTTCTCTCGCATGGATCGACGCAGAGCGAGCGGCCGGCTGACCTCACCCTCACCCCAATGCATGCATGCATTCCAGAACGTCGAGTCCCATAGCTGTTACATCAAAGAGGACTTTCACTTTTCACCACCCTTCCTCTGAAGAATCGTGGCTATTTTACACATTTCGTTGTCATGAAAAGTGTGTTTCCTGAACGTTGAAAGATCTGGTGTAAATGTCTTATTATATACAATTGTAGTAAAAATGTATAACAAGTAACATTTTGAGTAAATTATCTGAAAAATGGAGTCGATCATTTCTGGTTTTGTAAACTCGTGGCTGAGGAATGAGCTGACAACTAACTGGCACAAAACATGAAATCATGGAGCAATTTAGCTCTTATCTGAAGAACCTGCATTAGGTGTGATCAGTGTGGTAAAATCATGTCCATCCTTTTGTGGATTACACACATGCTAATTTATATATGTGCATCTACAAAAGGACATGACTTCAGCTTACATAAAGCTCTGTCTAAAGGTAAATCAAGAGACGTGCAATGATTTTTCCACAGTCGTATCTGATGAAGGCCCCCAGGGGGCGCTATGTGGCTGAGTGGCCTAAGCCTCTATGACTGCGATCAGAAAGTTGGCAGTTCAAGCCTGGCCATGGCACCTCGGAAGGTCCTCGAAAGGTAAAAAAGTCCCCAGTTCTGGTCCCTTCATGATCTCACACACAGGCTTGCTTTTATGACTTTGGTTATTATACATATTTTAAGTTTTACGGAAGCTTTTACTTTTTGCTGGTTCATTTAAGCAGATTTTAGAGTGCAGTCGAGTGCAACACTAAAGTCAATCACGGAAAAATGTACGATCACCAGGGGGCAGTAGAAACCTCATTTTGAGGAAGTAAAAAATAAATCATGCATGTAGTGCAGCGTTTCCCATCCTGCTCCTGGGGACCCCCAGACGGTCCATGTTTTTGGTCCCTCCCAGACAGCTTACATTTTTGGGAGCTGGGAGAGAGGAAAAACATGGACCGTCTGGGCGTCCCTGAGGACTGGATTGAAAAACTCTGACAGTGGATTCTGAAGAAAAAAAAAATGGAAGAATAAGCTCATACATTTGATATTTCAACCAGTGGATGAAAATCTCAGGAAAGTGTGGAAAACACGTGCAATTTTCCTGAAGAGACGCCCTGCTTAGTCCAAGAACGATAACGGCTAACTGCTTGAACACCATGGAGCTGTGCTTTCGTAGCATGTAAAGGGGATGGGGGAAGGTGGCAGAGTGATGCTGAGGCAGGGGAGTGATGTGGCCTACCTTAAAAAGAGATGGCACACTGCGCCTCACACTGTCCCCGTGGCAGGTCAACTTCGAGGGGGGTCGCCGTGGTTACCACTGACACCTCCCCCCCCCGCCACCCAAACCCCGACAGGGTGTGAGGGCAGGGTGGGGGGGGGGCAGCGGGTGGGTCGCACGTTGTCAGCTGCCTTGCAACTGACACGGACCTGCCACATTCCGGGGGAGGCAGAGGTTTGCGGGCAGGGGGGTTGGTCATGTGACTTCCTACCTCACTACAAGTGGGGTTGGAATGCAGACACCCCCCCCCCCCATGCACATGGCAGGGCCCCAACACACCCACCCACAGGCACGGCAACATGCATGCAGAGGCGAGCGACGCGTCTCAGCTGCTGGCAGCTTTATTCCAGTCCTGAGGAGCTCACACACATTCATGTAAACCAAAAACACTGGGAATGAGAGGAACAGGAAAGAGCAAGCAGGTCTGCCTGCAATGTGACCCCCCCCCAATCAACCTTACACATTTCACAGAAATCAAAGCTCTCCTACCCACCAATCTCTCCACACAGAGCAGCAACAAGCAGCAACTGCACAAAGGTGCAAGTGACACAGGAAGTCTTTTCGATTCACAATATGCAGCTGCTGACAATCTGTACAAATATGTAAATATACACAGTCAGTGAAGGACGAAAACGCAATAAAAATAAGATAAATAAATGATTCATTTTAAAAATTTGAGCATAATTAAAATAACTGTCCAAATTAGAAATTTTGACTCTTTAAACCGAACGGTTTAAAACAAGAAAAAACCCACATTCACATGGTCCAGTTAACATCCTAAAACATCCCATAATATCCACATGCAGGGCCTCTGATTGGCTAAGCTTGCATGCCATCCTCTTCCCCGAGGCACCTGCGTCGCTGGTGACAAAACGCTCATTGTGGCCACCCACGCCACCCCCCGCCCTTTTCCTGGGAATTCCCTTGTGCCGGGTCACATGGTCTCCGCTGCAGCCACATACATCGCGAAGGATAATGCTTCACTTTCCCACTACGGCTGACACTCGCCTGTTGCCCCCCCCACTAGTAGTGTATCTATCAGATCCTCTACATCTTATCTTAGGAGTGCCATTTTAAAGAGGAACTGATGCGTCCTGGAGAAATACGACTGGATACACTTGGACAAAATTCCCGTGTGAATTCCAGGGAATTCCGGGAAGGAATAGGCAGAGGAAGCCTTAAATCAATGTCTTGCTCCGACAAATTTTCGATTGGCTGACTATATATCATCACATTTACAGATATTCTTTTATCAGCTAAAAGCTTATCCAATCCCTCCGTCACACCATTTGATAAGAGCTGAGAGCCCCTAAAGTACGTTGGGATACATTCGCAGCCGGGTTTACGTGTCCAGGCCCGTCTCCAAAAAACATCCAGAAAGACGTGTACTGACAGAGTCAACGTGAACATAAGAGGTCTGTGCGAGGCGAGATGAGCGCACCCCGTTTTTGAGGGACGTGGAGTCACACTGCTAGTAAGCAAACACACCAACGAAAATTAAACAAAAGCCGTTGCACTATTGGCACGTCAGAAACGTGGTCTCAGGCGAACTGAACGGGAGGCATCTGTGAGATGAATAAAATCGTTGTCCCATCTGGGCCGCATGAGCCATCAGGTTCCACCTGTGGTCCCTGCCTCCTCTGGCCCGCTGGCGCCAGGGTCAGCCCGCTTCACGCAGTCCCGCGGTGTAGAGTAGCTCTTCGCTAACAAAGGCTTTGCTTGTGGCCTCTGGTAGTCTGACCTGATGCCGTTCGGCAGAGGCGACGAGCCCCCTTTGGGTTTGTCATAAACTCCCTCTGGGCTGCGCAGCCGTTCCGCCTTGACCTGCGGCATCCGATAGGCTCCGTCACCCCGTCCGGCGCCACGACTCCCAGCTGTGAAGGAGGGCGTCTTGCTGAGGACAGTCCCCGGGACACTGTAGCTGGGGTCGGGCAGGAAGCCATCCTTCCGGAAGGTGTGGCGCTCAATGATAGGTGTGGCGTACTCTGGCTCCGGATTGGTCAGCGGCAGGGCGTACTGATTGGCGGTGTGCAAGTAGTCGTAGTGCGTGGCAGCGTCGCCAGAGTCTTCTTTGACATCGGTGTCCATGGGCCTGAAGGTGGAGCCCTTGCGGGTCACGGTGTCCATGCCGATCATGGGGGGTTGCTGGTACTCAACTGAGGAAACACACAAACACCCGCTAATGGCCAACCTTTGCACTTCACTTCACGTCTTCCAAACCTAATAGACCAAGCCGCTCAAACACAACCGCCTGACTGATGAAGGTCTCAGGAAATGTAAAGGCCCTATTCTCTCCCCAAACTTCTTTTCACACACATACAATAATCTACATACATCTGGTTGGGTGAATACAGCGTGGATGCTACAAGGCCCCGGGTTCTGTATTCAGAGAACCTGATTCAGATGCCAGCTACACATAACTCCATAAAGGCTGTTCAAGGTCAAGAATAAGTGTTCTTCTCCCACCAGGCCCTGGCACTTCAGCCCGACTCTGGATCCTCGAGCATGCTTTGCTAACCTCCGCTCGTGGAATGTTTGTCAATAATGGGCCGAGAATGTCGCCCTAGAAAACCGGGATCGAAGCCTCCGTGGCATGCAGACCCCTAGCTGCTTGCAGTTGAAGGTCAAGTGCTGACTGTCCAGCCTCAATGTTCCACAGTGGCATGGTAACAAGCAAACCGGTGTCTCTGACTGAGGCCGTGTACAGCGAATAGCCAGGACGGTGTAGGGGAGTGCAATGAGCTGAATATTTACATTCTACTCATTTAGAAGATGCTTTTATCCAAAGCAGCATGCTTTTTTGAGGACGTAAGGTCAGACAACAGTTGGGGGTTAATGGCCTTTGCTCGAGGAGAGAGATGACACCAATGGTGATACCCCCCGGAGCTGGGCAGAGAGGGGCAGACTACGGCCGCCATGTGAACAAGGCGGCAGGACCGGAGGACGTCTCACCAGCCATGGCGCTGGTGATCAGGTCCAGCTTCTGCATGGGCTCTTTCTCAGGGCTATAGCTGATGGTGAACTCGCCTGATGGATGCCTCACGAAAGGCTGCTTTATCTGCTTCCAGCAGCCTGGTCAGAGAGAAGGAGGGACGGGAACAGGGGACAGTCTGAGGGACCAAGTGACCGACTCTGTGTGCTCCAGTAAACAATTCGACCATGTGACTAGATGGCTATTACGGCTAATACCATGGTATGGCGTGGCGAATAAGTCCCAGAGAGACACAGGAGGGGCAAGCTGAGAAGAACCAGCCGCATTGTGTAGGACTGTATACAAGTCAACAATTATACTTTACCGGAATACAACTCATCCAAGTAATACATCATCTATACTGTTTAAACTAGTGGTGTCAAGTGGTCTCAAGTGGCCTGTGGCCTCTCCCGTCTACAAACTCACCCAGCCTGTCCCCTTGTCTCCACTAACCTGATTTCTTGTCATTTGAGGATCCATAGCCTTTGTCTTTGGCCTTTTTCCTGTGAGACATTGATAAATGGTAAATCACTCCTAGTATGGGAGGGGGGGGTCGATGTGGCCCATTATCCCGGCCCATGCAGGCTTTCTTCAAAACCCCTCCCTCATTTATCACAGCTCCCCATTCCTGCAGCTGGCACACCTCCTGACAGCGACCTCTGACCCTCCCCCACTACCCCCATCCCATCCCCAGACAATGGGGGGCAGACAGGGAACACCTAACAGCGACAATCCATGCGTGACACTGTGGGCACGGGCGGGTACTCTTTTGTCCAGCACAGTCCATGGGGAAGTGCCCGCCTGCCGGTGGAGATAAGAGAAGCTACCGGGCACCTGGCTGGGAGCGGTGAGAGATAACCCATCACGTGAACTGTGAGGACACACAGCCGACCTTCCAGCCAGGAGTACCGGACAGGGGGCTGGGGGTTTAAAATCGCACGTGCCAAGTTTGATTTAGGATCCATTCAGTCTTCCAAAACAGCAGTTCATAAAAGAAACAGTGATGTCAGGCTAGACTGACAGACATACTAAATTTATTTAACGGATCCTATTATTCAAAGAGAAAAACAACCAAGCCTCAGCTAATCCCTGGAACAACCACCCTTCTGATTACAGGTGCAGCGTCTAAACCCAGTGAGCCACACACCGCCCCCTAGTGTCCTTACCTGTGCAGCATTTTACAGGAACAGAAGACGACAAACAGAACGAGCACGCACAGCACTGTGGGTACAGTGATGATGAGCATCTTCACTGCAGGAACAAAACCAGAGAAGGGGCGAGTCATTTTCAGGGCCCAGACGTGGTGGCATGCACATCCCAGAACATGGGCCAGGAGCACGCACCCAGGTCGGCCTCCTCGCCACCCGCCTTGCTTCTGGGCTTCAGGGTTTCTGCTTCAGATGAGTTTGCTGTGGGCAGAAGGGAGGTTCAGAGCACGGGGAGCTGGGAGATGGAGTCAAGTCCATTACTAATCCGCCATATTTGATCAGATGATGAGGCTCGGAGGTAACCCGGAAGACCACATTAGTAACTTCTGAAGCCCGTAAGAGAAGAATATACACGCTGAGGCTCTCTCGTGCCCCCTCTTTCAAGACGGAAGTCCTTCAGTTTGCGGAATGTCACTAGTGCCCTGACCTTTGATGTAAGGACAGCCAAGTAGTTCCACCGTCATGGCGACCTGCCGGTGCCAGTCGAGCGGGACGATGCGCAGATACCGGGTCACGAGGGGGGGGTGGAAGGTGTTCCGGGACGGGCGGCCATGTTCATCTCCCTCAAGGACCTGTGGGAGGATGGCAGACAGGAGATCAGGACTCAAACATCAGTTTACTGGGAGACACTGTGGCCCGCCACACTCAGTTCTGAGGAGCTTAAGCGGGCGCCTGCGTCGTCTCACCACGTCCACGTCCTTGGAGCCGTCGTTCCGTGTGTAGGTCTTCCAGCGGTTCCTCTCCCTGAGCTCTACCCTGTAGGTCCGCACGAACCGGCCCGACCGCGCAGAACCCGCAGTTGTGATCTCTACAAAAAAAACAAAACCCGTGCAGGATTCGAGCAAAAACGAACCACACCAAAAATCACTCGTCGTGCGTCCATCGTGTGAGATGCCGAGAAAGAAAAGCTAAAGCGGGGGGGGGGGGGGAGGGACTGGCCGGCGTGTGATTGCGTCACATGACCACAGTGTCCTGACAGCACGGCCTCCGTCTCCAATCCCCTGTCCCACGCGAAATGATAATCAGACGTCCGAACCGGAAACAAAGCGGATATTCTCTGGCTCGCCAGGGTTTAACCGGGCATGAAATTACCCGGGCTGCTGACGGCACACATCGCACTCAAAATAAATTCCTCTTCCAGCCCGTTCCTAAATTTAAACGGCCCTTTGTGAGCCTCGATTATGAAACGCACAGTCGTTCCATTCTTCCCAGTTGCAAAGCCAAACACAGGCATGAGGTTTGTAGATATCAAAGCCAAGGCGGGGGGGGGGGGGGGGGGGCCGGATTGGGGGGGGTGGCCCCCCCCCCCCCCCCCCCCCACCCCGCACCCCGGGTGGAATGAAGACAAGTTAACGCCACACCCCCACACCAGGCAAATAACAAGCCGGGGGTCGACC
>JABFDZ020000043.1:5080037-5091563 GCA_019775955.2 Pollimyrus isidori
GTCAGCGAGAGCCCCCCGGCACACGCGGTGATGCTGCGCACTGTCCCCCCCCCCACCCACCCCCTGCTGCTACAGAGCCCCCTTACCGCCACACCACCTCAGAACAATGCCACAATGGGGCATTCCCCTCTATTGTCACTCTCACGCACCCTGAACACGAGCCGATGCAGACCGCAAGGGAGCACAGACGCGCTGTGGGACGAGGCCACAGTCCCAGCACCAGACACACACACAGACAGCTGGACACCTGCATCTGGAGGGAAACAGCCTGGGGGGGGAGTTCTACTCCCCCTGACAAAGATCACATTGTTTTTCTGGCAGGTCACCCCCCACCTTCCCAAAACACAAACTTATTTTGCATAATATGGAGCAGAATGCAATGAGAGCCAGCCATCATACTTGAAAGCAAGTGTCAGACAAGGCAACGAGCATCGCCACGGATACAGTAATCGGTATTTTAATTACTTGATAAGCTGCATATACCTAAAGCATATATACACAGTTGCGAGTCCCTGTGTTTCAATTTCTAAGGTTTCCTACGTAACTCAGGAACGATTCACACAAGTTAAAACTTGTAACTGGAAAACAGTCATTTAAAATGTAACATGAAAATGTTGCAAAAGGTTATTTCAAAACAAATTGAGCATCAGAAACATGCTAACTTGTATTTATAACAGAACCCAGAGGTTAAAGTAGATTAACAGAGTACATGCCAATTGTATACATCCTATTTGAGTAGGAGAGCCGTATAAGGGCGCTCCCTGGCTTCTCGGCAAACTTCGACCTAATACTTAGGTCAATATCTATTGATTATTCCAGACCTCCTGATATTTTCATGACGAATATTTCACAAGTAATAAATTGTTTGACACATCAACAGGGCCATACGTGCATTTCCTCAAAACACCGCTCATTAGATCTATAACATTTTTCGGGGAAAAATCAAGTAATGCTTTGTCCACAGTTTGCTTTAAATGTCCAAACATTAAACAAACAGGTATCGATGGCGCTGAGCGGACCGTCGCTTTTTCGATCCTGCACCCCATCCGCAAGCGTATAAATTGCGAGCAAAATTAATTTCTTTCATTTCAAACCACTTGTACCGATCGTCACAAACTAACTTCACACAAGCGTACGCCAATAAGATGAATAGGAAAGTACAATCGCGCGAACCTCAAGCTGCCAAATAGTTAAGTCACGCTAGTAAATCAGGCTACTTATTTGTCGATCTCGTGTCACATTTCTATTTTATTCAGCCCACCGCGTTACTCAAACACCCACATCATTCAACACTATTGTAGAAGCCGCGTAGGCTACTTAATGGCCAGCTAGCCAGTTAGCTAGTCTCCTTACCTAGGGTTTCGCACGACAGGAGCGGAAAAAGTATGGAGTAGATAAAAAGGGATCCATGGAGTTTCCCGATCGCGGACATCTCCAGCTTCTGTCCACGGTAAAACAGCGATGAGATGTGGCAAAGCCTCCCGAAGGGGATCTTCACCAAAGCATTTCCTCACCGGTGGTCTTTCTCTCCTTTCGCAGACGCACTCGTGCGCCCCTCTTCGCTCAACACGAAGCCCCTGAATGGAAGCGCTGGATTTGCGCCGCATGCGGCACCCAGCGGCCGTCGGACCTGTTTGACGGCTTTCTGCAGGAAAAAAAACACGGGGAGAAATGTTTGTCACACATCATCCCCGTGGATT
This sequence comes from Pollimyrus isidori, assembly GCA_019775955.2. Lineage (NCBI taxonomy): Eukaryota > Metazoa > Chordata > Actinopteri > Osteoglossiformes > Mormyridae > Pollimyrus > Pollimyrus isidori. Next base: position 5,081,738 of record JABFDZ020000043.1, read on the forward strand.
TCATTTATATTTAATTCATAACTAAGAGCAGGGGTGTCGTTAAATATTTTGGGCCACGTGAAAGCATATCATGTCGGGGCCCCAACCCAAACCAATATTATGTTCCAAATTTTTTACAGCCCCTGTCCTTCAGGGGCCCTTGGGATCGTCTTAACTGATCGTCCCCTCCCTCTATGGTGCCCTTGACTGAGAGATTGCTTATGCCAAACTGATTGAAGCAGAGAGGTTACATATGTTTATGGGTTAAAGTACTCGGCTAAGTTCGGATACCTAGGAAGACCATCTTACTGCTATTTGTTGTTAAACTTTTAACAAAAATAGGCCTACGGCAGCCTTGCGAGGTCTCACGCATCTGGCGTAATCATACTTTCAGACTCATGTTTACGTAAGAAATCTTACGGCAAATATCTGTATTACTCCATTATAAACATATTAGCTACATAAAACGCACTCGGGCGGTTTGAAAAGCCTACAGACTATTTACATAATAATAGGCCTAAATCTGTTACATGTAAATGAAAGCCTCACTCCAGCCAGCTGACCAAAGTTGGCGACCTCGGTATACATTAAATAGCACCCAAGCATTAATGGACATTAATGGCAAGCATTTAAATGACTGTTTTCGTCATTTATTTAAGTTTTATTTAAGAAATCAATTTGGATTCTTCCCGTGAATATTTTTTCGGTGAATTGTTTCCACTTTTTATTTTCATTCGCCACCTGATTGAGGATGGGCTCCTTTACACAGACACAGACAGTCCTACGTTAAAACTGTTCTGTCTTTAAAAAAATCTCATGGAACGTTTAATGCTTCTGCATGGCAGCGTTGTAGTTGCGACTGAAAAGTATACTTTACAATGGGATTTTCAGGCTCTGATAACGTAAATGCGTTGATCAGCCCACACGACGAAGTCATTTTTTAGTACCATAATAAGCACCTTTATGCAAAATAGGTCCAATATGATCAAGCCTAATCACATCTAAATAGAACAAGCAGACTTCTCATGTGAATACTTACGTTTTATTATGTTAAATAATAATGTTAATATGTTAAAACAATACGTTTGCGTTGATATTTTAAACCATGAGCTTGTTTTGGTTTAGACCGTCTGGGTTTCATGAAACATCTGTATATACAAACAGACTGTAACGATTGGAAAAAGAATGGACGAGCATACCGTACGTATTTATGTCATGCTAGCGCCCTCTACAGGCATAAGAGATACGCAAGCATGCATGTTCACAAACGTTTCACTAGACATTTTGCCAAGAATAAATCCCAGGGGAATCTCACAGCATGCGTTCATTTAGTAGCCTACAAATAGTTAATCTCATACTTTTTTTTTTCATTGACATGGCCGACATCAAAATATCTACATTATGAATATGGTACCCTTGTTGCATAAAAACTTAAAGCTGTAATTTAACGCACCAAGGGCGCACAAACTTGCTCTGTTCAAAACCTTAACAGAAAGAATGGGGGTATATATAACATACATCAGTTTATTGGGTAAAAGCGACATAAATGGATAAGTTCCTTGTATTGCACTTTTAATAAAAACGGATTTTTTGTCCAAAAATGGACAAAACTGTAAAATTATCAATATATAGATTTTAGCTTATGTTTTAAGTTTATAGTTTGTTTAAACTATAGTTTATTGAAAGTGTTGTAGCTGAGTTTTTAAACATTTAAAGATTTCACCTTACAGAACAGTACATTATACTTTTCATGCCCAATATTACATAGCTCAATTTGAATGAGAGACAACTTTAGGGGAAAAAAAAATCTTCCGGAAATAACATTTTATTGTGAAATGGAAAACTGAAAAAGATTGATCTGCGAAAATACAGTGGACGCTTTACGACTGGCCTGACATACCAACAACTTGGGTTACGACCAAAATTTTAGTTTTGACTTACGACCAAAGTCCTGAATGCCGGTCGAGGCCGAAACGTGCATCCGCTTGTGTGGCTGTAAAGAAAGATCCGAGATGTAAGCGTCAGTCTGAGCAGAGATACGCCTGTTTGTGGGCGTCATTTCGGTCAGTGCAGTATTTTATATAATTAATGTCGCTAATTACTATGAAACTGCCCCCCAAAAATATATAAAAGAAGCTAAGGAAGGAAGAGAAGGTAAAGAAACGAATCACAATCGAAATGATGGAATTTTTGCAGAAATATGAGAGTGGAGTTCGTGTGACCGATGTCGCTAGTATGTTCAGCATGTATGGATTTGTATAAGGAAGCTCAGTCAAGGGTCCACTGTATTTTGATACCTGTGGTTTTTGCGTGAAAAGGGCGCAATTAATTTAATTACCAGTAGAGGGCAATGTTGATTGCGGCATCGTGCCGTTTCCTTTCGGAATGAACCGTAACGTCTTGTGTGACATCATCGCGTATTTCTTCAAGCTCACCACAGTTCTGCTCCTAATGGGTAGATGGATAAAAAATACTCTGGCCAGGCAAGTACATATCAATCAAGATTATCAAGTCATTCCTCCTTAAGTAAGAATAACTCACCCGTCTTCCATTTAATGCATCACTGCAGGCTCTTGGGAGGCTGTAGCCTATCCTAAGCAACACGGGACACACGGCATATCCATCTCGTGCACAATCACATACTATGCACGATTTGGAAACACCAGCTGTCTTTGGGCTGAAAGCAGAGAGAGATAACGTGGAACCTGCGTATACACGCAACGAGGGTGGGTGTGGAACCCTGCCAGATGTGTAAGCCAAAACTGGGACCCAGTGAGCCAGCATTAAAGCCCTAATGGGGAGCAAATAATTAAAACATAAATGTTAACATAGTGTAAATGCCAAGGGAAGCATCTGGGTTTAAACCGTTTGAGTGAATTTACCGAGAAATGCAGTAAAGCCTTATGCATACGAACAATTTGGAAAATGGATGAATAAGCAATGGATCAGTATTAAGGAAAACTGTGTTGCATATGATTCGTTTAACCTCTATTATTTAGTCGCATGCAGTATTCTGTCATACAATTAGTTTGCTCCACATTTCCCTAAGCCCTAAGTCTTATGAGGTAAAGTGATATCGTGGTCAACAAACAGCACTTGAGACTGGTATATGTTATTAAAAGACACGAGGTTATATTTGTGAGTTCAGCCCAGTGCACAAGACAGACCCTTCACGCGGCCTCACGCGCGCCAGTCATTCAAGAAAACACGACTAAACATCTTAAATTCTGCCGGCTCCCATCACCGTGCATTCCGCGGATAAACAGGCTTGTCGTAAAGCGGGTTCCAACATGAGCACGCGTTCATTAATTCATCCAGGAGTGAATTGTCCACACGCGGCGTCACCATTGAAGATAACACCATATAAGTCCCGACAAATGAAGCAGTTATTTTTCATACGGAACAAAATAATCATTAAATTTCAATCTAACTTTCATGGCCAGCCAGTGCGTTTCATGATGACAATGAACAATGTGCTCTCTCTCCAAGGTGACACAACTGATGCAACCAAGGCCACAGACGTAAATCAATATCCTATTTTCAGACAATGTTAAACTACTTTCTATGAGAGAGAAGGCAGATGAAAGCCCTTAATGTTGGTTCATCTCCCGTTTTTTTTTATTATCTGTAACATAAAAGGTAATCACGGCATTGCAAAGTACACTCTCCTTTCACAATATCATTTAGTTTGTGATTATGCGTGGGGTAGTCTTAATTAAATGTACACACTGAAAAGACAGCGTCGTGACAGCCCAGTCTTATCCTGCTGCAAAGGCTCAACATTTTAAGATGAATTTAAGCAAATCTCACCCTTCCTTTTGTCCATTTTCGCCTAACCGCTGCGAACACCAAAATCACAAGGTTAAAGAAATCATTTCAAATTTAATTTGGGGGAAAAAAAATTGATAAGGTGGGCAAAAAGACATTCTAGTGGAATCCTTCCCAGTTACTCGAAATATGTTTGATGCATAAAAACAGCCTTAATTCAGATTAATTAAACTGATTGCAAACAAAAAAAAATCTCATTTACCTGGTAATTTAATTCCGGTTTAGACAAACAGTAAAATAAACATTAACTACTGAAATTGTCATTATACATTATATACTTACATCTGGATGGAACATTTTAGATGTACACTTACGAACTAGAGAGTTCGCTGTCTTTCAATGAACAGAAGATAAACACAATACAGAGGTTAATGTATGATTGTAGTTACAAAATCTACAAGTGGATCAATATGCTGTAGTAATTAATTCCACTAGGTGATGCTGTTCTTTTGTCATTGAATTTAAGTATGTGAGCAAACAGCCGAATCAAACCATACGATCGCTTCATGTTAAATGAGTATTTTTTCGGCCTGGGAGCCCCCATTGTCATCCCATGCTGCAGAGAGATCCTTCAAAAGACAGACAGCAAGATATTCAATAGTTAAAACACAATGGGAGAGAATTCGAAGAACGACTTGGGAAATGTTGTGGCACCAATCTCCAGGACAGCACTCAAAATCCATCAAGTTCTAAAGAAAAACACTGTTTTGTTCAGACCTGATGTACAATCACTTTATAAATCTGTACAACAATCAGAACGGTCAGGAAAGAAAGTAGGCTTACGTATACTTGTATTATGCGTAAATGCGCAATATGTTTTGAATTAATCATTAAAATTTGACGAGAAACTAAACAGCTAAATAATCGATGACGAATGATTATAATTATTAGATTATAACTGATTTAAGGTTAGGCACAGTCATGCAAATGACTAAAGATGTGCCTATACAGACATTTAATAGTCTACATCAGACATTTAATGGTCTACATCAGCTTTATAATGTACAGTGTTACTGTATAAAATCCTGTTTTCAAAGGGTCATCAATTTTATAATAAACTTCTTATAGAAGTGCATACTGTAGACTTTTTGGCTTTTGTGCAGTCTCAGCAGGTAGGCTATTCTGTAGTGTTTATGAAGATAGTGACTCATGAGAAGTATAACTCCAGCTCACGATAATCAGTAATTTCTCTGAAAAACTGCTGCAGCCGATATTAAAATCTTACGGCAATTAATTAATCTTGTAAGGAAAGGGAAATCATTTTCGCTCTTTCACAGTAGTGTGGAATAGCAAGTCTTGTGTTAAAAAAATTATATAATAACTGGATTAAAGCATGCGTGCATAACTGGACCGGCCTGTTCGTGCTTTGTGGAATTTAGTCCATTTAATTACATCTTCATTGTGTTTCTGCACATCGCGTCTACAATGACTGACTGCGCTATGAGCACGGAAATGCATTGCGCCTGACTGCAAGTGGGCAATCACACCAATGCTCACTTTATTCCATTGTTTGTGCTGGTAGGCCTACCACCAGCTATTAAGGCGGAACAATAAACATTCTTCACCTTTTAAAAAAGCACGACTCCGCCAACTGCACAGATTTCGTTGTCTGTTGATGAGTGTTTTAAATGGTCTTTTAATCGGATTCTGTGTAGCGGAGAATGGCAGGAGAGTTCAGTTTACATACTTGCCAACTAAGGCGGGAAGCGACCGGAGACAGCGTAAACTGGAAACATCCCACACGCAGAAAAAGAAAGGCGCTAACTGGAACCATTTTTGGTTTCATAAGGAACTTTTCAAACCAAGGTTCTTTAAAGAAACATTATTTTTCTGTGTGCACTTTGTTGGAGTTGTACTCCGCCGGGTCCGTTGATGAGAAGAGATTCACTGCTGAGACGAGGAGTAGTTGCAAGCCACAGGTTTATCCTGTAACAGGTTGCAAGCTGGGAGCGTCTGTCTGACATACATTCAGCATGTACAGGAAGAGGCTCGACCATACGTATCGGCTCTGCCCTCCTTATAGCCGTTTTGGGCATCTCCCCCCTCCTCTGTACCTTCCATCTACGTGGGAACCACATGTTCGCCGTTTGCCCTATAGTCAGTCAGTTAGTACTTGTCCTTGTAGAAGGCTAAAGATATGTAAGGGCCGCTTACGTTGTCCGGCTGCTCCCTTTATCGGTCTTGATTGGATCACCCACCCCTGCCGGCGCCAGTACAGTTTTGTTTCAATTTAGCTACAGCCTTATAGAATTATTCCCTCAACTGTCAGCCCTAAGCAATGGTTGCTCCCCTTACCCTTCAGAAAATGGCATCCACTAGGCGCCTCGGAAACACCTGATAGTACAGGGCAGCGCAGACCGACTGTGTGCGATGCAGTTGAGGTGCAGTTTACGGCAGTTCCGGCAGGTGACCTGCCGCTTAGGTCGGTGTGTTCTCCGCCCAGGCAATTAATTGCATAGGCTTGGATAAAATGCGAATCTGCAGTCACCCTTGGCGAGGAAGTCAATGATAAAAAGTCACTGAAAAGTCACTCACTATTAGGAAAACAACTTCAGTTTTGCATTTCTGATGTAAAGTTAGGATACTCAGTCATTACGCAACAGCATTGGTTTTTACTTGTATTTCCTACTTAGTACCATGCATGGTGCTACCCTTCACTCTACATGTAAAATGTATTAATTTCAAGCGTATTATCATTTGATTACAACCAAATAATAATATTGTTGAGGTGAAGCGTGTCTTTTTTACATGTGTGAAAAGGCTATTAAATTCAGTCTTAGCGGAACTTATTGGTCATATTAGTTTTAAAAGGCGCACACAAAATTTGGTCATTCTGAAAACCACAAAGATTTTAGATAATGAAACAGAAATAGGATTTATGAAATAAAACCACCTGTTTAACCCTTGCCCTTGCTCCGAATTACTTGTGAGACATTCTGAAGTAGAGTTGCAGAAGTTAGTTCTCATATTTTTTTTGTAAATGTATGTTTACCATTATTTTGATATCAATACAGACATGGGCCCATTTAAGAGGCATACGCTTTTATCCATGTAATTACTTTCATGTACAACAATATCCCGCGGCCTACGCTTGCAAACGGTTTTATTGTCCAAAATAAGTGGATTATTCCGCCCTGACCCATGCCGAACGCAATCAATACCACGTCTAAAAGCAATACCTCTTTAAAAGTAAAGACGCAGCACCGCCGAGTGTTTCAATTATGCCGTGACACCGCGCACCCCCACGGGCGCGCGGCCGGATAAAGGGGGCGCTTCTCGCCGCTCTCGCTTTGTCCCACCAGGAATGTTAATTCGTCTGCCGAGCCGCGGAGGACAGCGCAGAGGTGTCCGGCCTTTTATTTACAGTCAGATTGTGCTGCGTACCCAGTCGTGACGGAGCGCCGCTGAAGGATAGAGAAGTCAAAAGGCAAAATATTTTCTTTGATTATTATCATTTCCAGTGCAGTCACGCGGGCTCTTTCTTTACCGACAATTTAATGCTTATTTGCAGAATCAAAAGCATGGAATCTTTATCGGAATGTACCGGATAATGTTGCGTATAACGGCTTTTCGGAATTTTAAGGTTTTCCCTTCTGTTCCTTGTGCACATCCTCATATCAGTCGTTTTTTTTTCAATGGCAATATGCGCAAACACATTTTTTTTATTCTTTCCATCCATCCATCATTTTCCATACCCGCTTGTCTTATGTAGGGTCGCGGGGGTCCGGAGCCTGCGGGTCTAAGAAGGGAACAACCCGGCCAGGATCACGTTTGCAGGGCACATTTTTTATCACATCCTATCACAAGTGATTTAAAGATGCTTTGGGGTTCACTATGTCAGTCTACCCTGCCATAGCCTGTAGTCTATGATGAACGCCATCGAAAAAAAAAATAATAAAACGTTTTTAGAGTAGCTACAGCTTCAATCCGCCCTCACATGGGTTATAAAATGGTTCGTGTCTTGATTTATGCCATGTTGACATGGGGGTGGGGGCATCAGGTCATGACTGACCTCATGAAGAGAATTTTTGAGTAAATTACTGAAAATAGATAATGCAGGATTACAATATGTGAAATTATTTGATGTAACCTTTTGATATTGGCCACACCAATGGTGTTTGGGGGTTAATTTAGCTGGTCAAACATCGCCATTCCAGCCCCTGGTAACAAAGGGCACTGCTTTGCTATTCCGAGGGCTGAGAAGCGCTCACTCTGGATGGCTCCAGCGTGTCCCGTTGTTATAAAGACAGCACGTCTCTGCGGAGCGTGCCGCAGCTGTCCAGCGCTGTAACACAAAACCCCGCGGCGCATCAATCTCCAGCCGGCCTGACGGCCGCTATGTCCACCTGTTTGCCAGCGCGGCGCGCAGCACTGCCCCCTTCTGGTCGGAGGCTGTGGCGCTATGTGCGGGAACGCGGCTGGCGTTTCCGCCTTTGTTTTCCCACCAGCGTCCGTCGTCGTCCACTTGCAGCGCTGTGTCGTATCTGCGTGGTGCTGTTGAGCAGACTCAGAAGACGGCATATAATATTTCACAGGTAAAATGTCCTTCCCGAACCATTGTATGTACGGTCCACGGTTATTTATTTACCCTTTGTAATATGGACATTCCGTAAATATTATTTGTCATTCCCCTAAGACACTTACATGCTGCGTTTAGCTTAAGATTCACATACACTGAAATTAACGGCAATTGTATGTTTTCCAGTGTCAGTCTGACTAGGATGACCTAAGTCTAAATGATGGATAGTTTTTCAATGCTTCCGACGTTATGAACCTTACCAATGGACTACTTGACTTTGTACTGCTGAAACCAGATTACAAAAAGTCCCGAAAATAATCTAATTAAGCTGCTGATCATATAATATTGGCTGCAAATCAAATACTGATGAAATATGTATTTGATTGGGGGGGGGGGCAGCAGTTTGCAGGGGGCCTTGAATACATATGCTATGCTTTACATGACTACATTACTGGTACAGCGGTCAGTGAGGGTTTGCTCTTAGACAATGCCCTCACCTTGCAGTACTGATCCCCTTTGTAATACCGCAATGGCCCATTGCAGGGGTCATCAACTATATTTGTCAGAGGGCCAGAGTTTTACCAGACAGTCTCCTTGGGGGCCGGACCCCCAAGAGGAAAATCAAATAAAAATGTAATTTTGGCTTAACATTATGTTTAATGTTTAAACTTTTTCCATTTCATTACAAAACTGGTGGTTATTCTGACAAGAGACTCAGTTGTTGGTATTTTTAGTTGCTTTAATAGTGTGGATCACTATTTTCTTTTTGATCCTCACTATTTTAGAATCCAGTCGCGGGCCGGATTGAACGGCTCAGCGGGCCGCTAGTTGATGATCAGCGGCCTATTGGGATTTGAAATGACAACTTTTAAGGGGTCAAGATCCTGAACCCTGCTCTGCACTGCATTGTCTAACTCTGGGGTGAATTTGCTGGGATCCACTCTACTCTGTTTCGAACCCATGTTGCTGTGTACGGTAGCTTGCGCCCCCTGTTTACTAATTATCCTGTTCATGACTTCAGCGGTGTCCAATGCAGCAGACCATTGGTCACGGCATGCTGGAAACCCCCCCTCGTCTCTCCTAAAAGCCCCCATCCCACCCCTCCGCCAGCTACCCCCATCCCATGCTGACCATGGGGGGTCGTCCTTGTTAACAGCCCCAGTGGAGTGTGACGTGCAGCCATTCATCAGAGGAGGTGTCATGGGCGCCCTGCGCTCAGCAAACCTTAGCTTCACACCTTGCCTGTCATACCTCCTCTCATCCTGTCTTTCTCTTCTTCTTCTACTGTTTCCTCTTCTATCTCTTCTCCGCTGACGGTGCTTGTCAGGTTAATGCCGTTGTGCTCCATTAGCCTTTGCCCCCCCCACCCCCCACCCCATCATGTCACCCCTTCCCAATGCCCCCCCTGGGGCTCAGGACTAATGGCATGGGAGTCTGAAGTTGAGCTCTTAGTAGGAAGAAGGAAGGAAGTTGTGGGTATCGGGTTACCTGCCCAGGTAA
>JABFDZ020000043.1:5097089-5112366 GCA_019775955.2 Pollimyrus isidori
GGGGAATCACAGCCGGGAACGAGGTGGGTGTGGCGATACACGGGGCTGGCACGGGACGGACGACGCGGGACGTAACACTCAGTCCTCTCTCGCCCAGTGATGTGGGCACAAAGACATCCTGCTGAAACCTTGCAGTCACATATAACGTCCTTTTTCATCTAATGCCATGAGATAAGAACTTGCGGAACCATAAATGGCGGGACATCAACCAAAGAAATGTAACAGTCCGTGCTCAATGTTTTTTTATTCGACTGTAATAAAATCATTTGTTTTGCAGTTTGTTCTGTTACATACAGAAACTTTTGTTTCAATAAACACATGTATAAAGAAGCATTGCCTTTTTATGTTACTGCCAGGTCTGTCTATAAGTATTTTTCCCAGCAGACTCGTGTGAGATCGTTTACCCATGGATTGCAACTGCGCACCACAAAACGGGAGCGCTGATATCCGCCGCGTTAACTCCAGAGGCCGCGCTCCCGGCCAGACGTCTGGAAATAGCCACAGCTCGAGCAAATAAAAACAAACAACGTGTTGTGCGGCCCCAGTCCAAAGGGATAAGGGAGGTCAATCTATTTATGCGATCAACAACACAAACGGACACTCACACCCAGGGCTCTGATAGGGTGTTCCAGCGGGACGGCTAAATAAAAGAAAGCGAGGAGGTCGAAGACTCCAAAAATAAAGGGGAGCAAGGTACGATGCCAAAACCACGCTCTGTACACGAGAGAGAGGGAGAGGAAAAAGAACTATTTCTGGAGTAACTTAGATTGCGCACAACCTCTCGTTTTCATCAGCCTATTTATGTAAGTGGTGTAATGAAATCCTGACCAGATTGGATCATGTATATAAATACACGTGTGCCGGACACACATGTTACTGCGCATAAGGTTAATATGTGCTTAATTTTACAGCTCACACAACAAACGCCGAGTTTAGTGGCATTACTTAACTAGAAATCTTATCAGATCCAAAGAGATAAAATGTATAAACTTAAATGTAATATCCATCTTCGTTGTGCTCTGTGGCGTTAAATTTATAGAACGTAATATAGGCTAGTAACCTTTGTCTTCCATGATGTCTCTAAAGTTTATTGCGAATGGAGTCTTTCCGACGGCTGTAAGATGGAAAATCATTTTTCGAACATAGTCCCTCCGTCCCAATCGCTGTAACCTGAATCGTGAAAATTCGACCACGCAGAAAAACAGAGAATCCCCGGTGTCCAAAGACGAGCACCCCCAAGGCGGCTTTCTGCGCCTACTACTGTGTGTGTCTCAGCCTTAAGTAAATTAACTGAAAAACTGCAATCATAGTTTTGCACGCAATTCAATATATAAATACAAAAACACATGAATACACAAACAAACAGATAAGTAAGGCGGTAGCCTATGTGCCATTCATTGAACAAAATAATGCATATATTTTAAATTCTCCATCTCGACCACCGTGATTTTCGATTAATGAATCTGAACAAAGGAAATTAATGCACTTTGATCATTTAAGAGACAATCGAATATGATTGGCCTCATTAAAATGACTGTAAACGGTTTTGATCGACTTTACTTAAGTTGCACCAATACGAATGAATAGCTAGTTGTCCAGCCCGCGAAGGCACGCATGGTGACAACTGGCTACGACTTTCTTACTCGCACTCCTTAAAAGGACAAGAGGGCCTGTGTGTTTTTAGGGTTATGTGATTGGCAGCTTGGTTCCAGCTCCAATTAGCACTCTGCAATTTATGCCCCCCGCTTTCGGATTATACGCTAACTTCACAAATATTCCTGCCACGGAAGCCCGGGCTATCGGGTGTCTGTCTCTCCGCTCCGTCTCGACGCTGGCAGCCCCTCTCTCGCCTTCCGTCACACGCTGCCGGTGCGGGGGCTCCGGCAAACTTAATCGCGTCATTGGACTATCTGGGAAAGGTCGTTCATTTTTATATATAAAGATATACATATATATAAATAAATAAAATATAAAATGTAATTTCCAAAAGCAGGGTGGAAATAAGTTGGGGAAATAATTACGCGCAAAAGAAACCCAAATCTAGGGGGTGTCGTAGGTGATTCTAAAAATGAATCACAGCACTGAAAACAGCCTGCCAGCCTGAGTACAAAACAGCAATTTTAGCATTGTCCAAATAAATTAACACTGCCCATGAACCTCATGTAAATGTTTCTGAACGAGTTGCTAGAAGCAGTATGAGTTTTTGCTTGTTTTGAGGTTTCCAGTGCATAAATCTCTCTGCGTTATGAATTAAACTCACTGAGCCGGGTGCACGATTTCTCCGTTTCTTCCACGACCGTAAGGGAAATTGTCTTTCCACACAACCTCTCTCCTCACTCATCGATTTTGTCAGGTCTTGACATTTCTTTGCAGCTGTCCGGTATTAAGCTATGAAATATAACAAAAAGCTCAGCTGAGACAGAACATATGGTGGCTCGGTCACACTTAAAATTTCCCCCTTTTCTTTCCCTATTACATTCAAGTACATTTTCCAAATACTGTATTATTTTAATGAACAGCGAGGTTATGTAAAGATCGCTGACTATAGCCAGGTTGCATTTACTTGGATTTTAGTTTAAACATCTCCTTCCAGGACATATGGCTTGTCCTAATTCTTCTGTCACCGACTGTGTTCATTCCCGGGAGGGCAATAAAACTCAATTCCCTTCCCTTTAAACGCAAATACATGCAGCACAAAGCCAAACCGCTTTTTGAATTTTAACTACGCTTACAACTTGATTCAATCCATCTGCATTGCAGCTCACGCCAAACCTCGAAAGGCAAATTAAAGTAGTTGTTTTCACACTACAAACAACGCGTCAAATATTAATGAGAAAGTGTCATGAATATACGGCAGACAACAGTATTCGTAGTGAAACGATAACTGTGTTAATACGCGTTAAATTATTAGCAGTGAAATTATTTACAATTAAGCAACTAGTTCTTTGTCAGAGCGGAATTCCAGAAAATGTGAGTCACGTGAAATTAATGCGAAATAGCTGAGATATGGTTAATGTTGTATTGGCTAGTTCCTGGCTTTTTATACGTTTAAAGGAAATGAGTATTTCTTACAGCTGTACATATTTTACCGAACAAGGGAAAGCGATCGAAACTCTCCCGCTCAAACGACACGTGGGCCACAGAAACCTGGAGCTGATTTGCGAAAAGAACTCAGAAGTTCAATAACGTATCACGCTTATATACATTTTATACCATTAAAAAAAGCAAATCCATGTGTTTGTCTTCGCAGGCGCGTCCATAGAATAAATTATGGAAAGATTCGGTAGAACTGCATTCTCAGCTTTAATGATCCTGTACCACCCTGTCATATTTTCGCAGGCTAATACAGACAAAACGTAGCATTTACATCAGGATTTTAAGAGGAAAAAAATACTTAAAATTGTCAATATATTAATATATTCAATTTCAAAAAAATGCCCACTAAATGTTTGACATGGAACATGGGCCTACTGACAATGAATATTGGACAATGGAAATCTGCATTATAGATAAAACTCTTCAATGAAACCCTTTCCACTGTGACGAATAACCATTTCCTGACCCCCCTGAAATATAGCGTATGTAGTGGAGGGCAGATCTCACACCCACGCACACATACACACACACACACACTTCACACAGATTGACAGAGCTGGCTGGCGCAGAGCTGGTGAGTCCCCTGTTCAACCCCAGCGTCTTGCCCTCAGAGCAGTTGTTCATCGCGGGGCAGGGAGTCCTGGTCTGACAACACGCTCCTTGTGTGGAGCCCCGAAGCACTTGTTTGGTCCGACCGAGTGACACAACGAATGTGTGTCTGTCCAGTTGGAGAGCAGTTGTCAGTAACAGCTGCGGAGGTGCTACAGGCAAAGTGAGCGGCCATAGAGACCCCCCCTCCCCTCCCCCACCGGGCGCTTCAGTCATAAAAGAAGTGTCCTCTCTTGGAAATTACTTATTTGTTCTTAATAACAACAACAATAACAACAAAAAAATGCAGCGTTGCACTTTTAAAAAGAAAAGTCAAAAAGTAGCTCTGCGTGTCATTGATTGATGCGTCTTTCCCCTCATGTCTCCATGTCTGCTTCATTTGTTCATAAAAACATAAAAGTTCTCATAAAAAAAAACATTCGCAGGCTCGTCTGGTTAAGAGCGATCAGGTGGTTTTTTTTCCCCCCTCGAGGTTCCTCATGAAGAGGCGGCAGCCTTCGATTCACACAGGGGAACGGAGGAGGAAGTCGCCTCCGGCTGCGCCACTTTGCATTCTGGGAAGCGGATCTTTTAGAGTCCTGTCTCTCTCTTTCAGGCTGGAGACATGCGTGTCTGCGGCTCACGCTCCCTTGTCCACCCGGTTTCTGGACGGCTTAGCGTGTGTGGGGGGGAGAGGGGGGGGGGGTGGGTGTCCACAGAGGCGAAACCTCAGCTCAGGATGGTCCCGCCGCAGAGGGTGTAACGTCGAGCTGCAAGCAAGATTAGAATCTGTTACGGTAAAAAAAGACCTGTCAATATCTACAAGGCAGAGCAACACAGAGCCCAGTGCTGGCTGGATGGCGCAGGGCAGCCCTAAAACCAGTACAAGTCCTTGCTCTTATCCTGGGTCGGGAGACCTAAGAGGGAATACAGAGGGGGGAAAAAAACAGGAGGAAGGAGAGAAAGACAGAGTGAGGAGGCAGGAGAGGGGGACAGAAGGAAGGAAAAAAAAGGGGTAGGAAAAGAAGATTAGGAAGAGGGAGACAATCATCGCTCTCCTAGTCGCTTGGAAGCCCTGACGCAGGAGAATGTGAAAACAAGGGCACGGCGATAGCGGCACGGCAGCGGCCGGGGATTAGTAACCATTAGGACAGGAAAATACCTTACTGAGTCCAACTGCTACTGGCCAAATACCAAGTTCCAATAAGAAATGCCTTGCATACTCCTATCAGTGATCTCAAGGAGTAAGTTACTTCATACGTTAAATGATTCATAACTGTGCAATATGAGTAACTGTTTTGGAAATAGTTCTGTGATACCCGCTGATTTATAGCAGGGTAATGGGCATATCTCTAATGTTCGACGCTCAACGGGCTTCTCCGCAAAACGGAGAACAAGACACAAGGCGGACATCTTGGTGCCTGGGAAGCATGCGACGCGGCAGCCAAAGGACGCATTACCTGCGTCCATGTTTAAGCTGAGGCTTTGGCTCATGTCGGAGCCGGCGCCCGGGAATGCCCCCGTCCAGGCCGAGCCGCCGGCATCGCTCTTGTTGATGTCGCACTGCGGGGTGGCGGGCGTGGGCACCGCGGCGGGCGTGAGCCGGTGGGGCCGCACCGAGGGCACCAGCAGCGAGCTGTAGCGCGGGTCGAAGTGCGCGCCGTAGACGTCGTGGACGCCGGGCCGGGGATAGGCGGAGCCCTGGGTGCCGATGGGCCCGCTCAGAGAGTAGGGGTGCTGCGGGTGATGGTGGCTCGGGTGCCAGGCTTCGGGAGGGGCTTGGTGCAGGTGGCTGTGCAGGGAGGCCGCGGAGTACGGGTCCCCGGGGAAGGGCACTTCCACATGGGCGGCGCCCAGGCCGGCGCCCAAGGAGCTGGGCACCGACGGCTGGTAAGCGCTGTTCCAGAAGGACGGCGGGAAACTTCTCTGGCTCATGGGGAATGATCCATCTGGAACCGTGGCAAGAAACAGAGAGGGCCGGGTTCAAGCTGTGCAGGCCAGCGGAGGACAGGGTGCAGGGGCGCAGTGTCAAATCCAGCTGCTGCAGTGTCCTCATGCTGGGAAATTTGTCAGAAATGCAGCAGTAAATTTGGTATGGTCTAATTGTTTTATAGTACAATGCTGCACAGTCTGAATAATCTACATGTAGCATACAACACTGCAGCCTATTGCACGCCCTGCTGGAGGTATTTTTATGAGTATATGAGCTATACGAGCTACTCTGATAAAATCAATAACCAACCAATTGTTGGAGGAGCCCCGCGAACGAAAGCCGTGAATCGCCGCGTCGTCGGTTAAGCATGAAGACAATCAAAACTCGACAGCAAGGGTTCTTATATTATCACTGCAGGTCGATCAAATTTAAATACTGTAACTCTGTGAATAAAAATGGTTAAACTGTGTCTTTCGAAAACAGCAGTGCATTGTATTTTTCCACCTGATATAGTTTTCAAAAATATATTATGATAACTCAGATATGCTTGATATTTTTCGTTGTCTTTCATCAGTGACTAATATTTGCCTTGTGTGCAGCAATCTTTCTATTATAGATTAATCTAGCTGTTGCCAAATAACAAAAACGCAGCTATTTTTTTCCACTAGAGTAATGCAACTACTCCGTTATAAAGATAGGCCTATATAAATTATGAATAAATAACAATGAATGAATAAACAAATACGAAAGCATTAAAAAGTCTTCTCCGGTACACTTTACAATGATCGTGTTAGAATAACTATTTTAGATGTTATGGTAAGTTTCGCCTCATAACTGCATACCAACAATTACTGGGAATTTGCGGTAAGGATCGACACTCATTAAGATAGACAACCTATTTGCTTCGGGGACATGACGATCTTTGGGCATCCTTCATATTATCCTGGATGTCCAGCAGGTTCGACCAAAGAAAATCATCAAAAACAAGCCCTGCTGCCGAGCACACGACGTTAGGTCATAGAAATAACTTGGACGTATTGATTTGTGTAGAGCAGCGGCCGGGTTTGGGGGACTGGGAGGAATATCACCCATGTGGACGTCGGTTTAACAATCACCACGAACAGGTGAATAGGGGTGTCTTAAAGCATGCTGTGCTCTGACCGTGCTCAAGTCAGTGTTATGATTGCTGTAGGTTTCCAGGCAAATTAAGACACGTGTGTGGGAAATGCACGAGCGCTTAGAGCGGAGAGTAAAATTTGATAAATACTGGTAAGGCGATATTAAAGATAAAGTACATGTTTTCAGACTCAACATAATTTTTTTATGCGACAGACATTTTCATGCCAGTCAAGAATGACGAGCTTCGGTAAACGTATGCCTGATACTAATATAAATTATCTTTTTAAATTTGGGACGCAATGAATTAAACTAATTAGGAAAATGTTTAAAAACTAAAATTAGAAAACACAAGTAAAATCCTGTTCCCTGTTACTCTTTCTAGAAGTCATTGTTATTGAAGCAGGGCTATAGTTTACAGCACAACTTTGTTATATTACACTTTTTGAAACTCCGATTATAAAGCAAAATGTAGGTGAGTATAACACACAAAAGTTCCGTCAAAAATACCGGGACTATTCTACGTTCAAACATTTAAGCAAGCGGAGATCACTAAAATATACTCATTTAATTTCATATTTCCAAATTACGTTGCAAAACGAGAACCTCCGGGTTTTACGCATGAGTTTAAATATCTTGATATACCACATTCTTCAGGCACACACCCCGTACGCCGGAGACATTTTGGTGCAGTATATGGATGCCCATCTCTCCGGGAAGCAGTACCTCGTGTGGGCTTTGCACTTGCGGAGCTGGAGACATAGGTGCCGCGCTGGCTAAGCGCGCGGCTGAAATGCTCGTCCACCACGGAGCTGATGTCCCCCTGGAAGTAGGTGAAGAGCACGCATCTCGAGTTGATGTACTCGGCTTCGGGGGGATGATCCTTCTCCCGCGTACAGTCCTCTTCCTTTATCGTTGGTCCGGAGAAAGAGCTTCCACCACTCACACTGTCTTGCGCTTCTTGCATCTTGGAGTAAAATGCTAGTTTCTGAAACAGCAGCAACAAGAGTAAGACACTGGAGAAAAGATGTTGGTCAGAATCTGTCACAACCTACAAAACAAAGAAACAGAGAGTGGCGTTTTTGTAACTGTAATTAGCCTCAGGTAAATTATCTTTCGGGCATTTTTAAAAGCACATAATACACATTGGTGTATTTCCGTTGCATAAAGCTTTTATATATGTTAATATATTTTCAAGGACAATAACGAAAAAAGTTCCTAAGGTTCCTGACAGTGGAATTTCATTTCGCGAAAATCTTGCAGTAGTTTATATTCCGGAATCGCGATGTTTCCACATGCCTCATTTTCGGGAGATTCACACTATTCAAAATATGAAAAGCATCCCGCAGTTCAAACACAGATCTACATTTGTATATTGACTGTGAGATGTTTAAGGAAAGTGAAAGGGGTCTTGAAAAGGATTTTTCTTTTCAGAAGTTAACTAAACAAAACATAATCTTAAAACACATACTCATTACTGAATTATACAAACCGAATTAGGCCTATACAAAAATGCAGCTTAAACATATCAGTTCTAAGTAATAGCATTGCTAATTTTTTAGGTGCGTGACTCCAATGTGTCAGCGAAATGTTAGTCCGAACTCGTAACTTTGTTTTTGAACTTAACATAATTAGCAATAATATAGCTAATGGAAAATATACTGTTATATTTGTTAGGCAATTCCTTAATGTTCTATGTAAGCTTATATGCAAATGTTGTAAGTCTAAGAATAGGCCCACATAGATTAATTAAGCGAGTGAACTAAATATCTAATTATTGTAGAGTAGGCCTATTACTTTCAATCATTGTAAAACATTCTGCCCTTATTTTAAAAGCATGGCCATTGCAGGCTACGTTATGATTCGAGGTTTATTTTGAATTGGTTGGAGTGCGACAGAATTTTTGTATTAATAGAAACGGCAAATTTGCAGCCATAGCAATATACACCTACTTTAAATGCTATTTTCTTGTCAAATAACATACAATTAAAATTAAAAAGTAGAAAAAACGAATCCTGGTATAAAACTAATTCTTAAAGGGTCACAAGTTAAATAGTTTTATCGGTCTTATGCCACATTGTGAAAATCAATATATTTCATATTCCCGACAAAAGAATCAGAATCATAACATACCTGGTGGTGATACGGACTGTAGGTTGCAGCGAAATACGGTTGTGGAGGACCATACACTTGATACATAACATCCAAGCAGCTCATGGCTGAGAACAGCAAAGTCTCAAGGATCGTTATTCAGTGGCATGAGGAGATGCTTCATTGGAATTTGCAGATAAACGTTTCCTGAAACACAGAGGAAATACGCATTTTCAAAGTGAAAAGTGCATGTCCGTGTGCCAGGCGCGCGACGTGTCCTCCTCGCTATACTGTCAGTGGAAAAGTAGGCGTGTGACAGACTGGAGCGGAGACGCCAGACTACTGAGGTCACTGACGTTTCAATGCACGGGCTTTAAATCGACCAATCTGAGCAGCGAGCGCTCTCATTGCGCTGTGGAGAGAGAGCGTTTTAAAAAGCGGCACAATTTCAAAAAAGGGAGAAAAAACATAAAACTCCTTATTGTGGTAATCGCACTGGGGTTCAGGATCGGCCAATGAAAGGCAATAAGTAAATAGGGGTGTTTGGGCGCGCGCAGACTGGCATATTCAGCTATAGAGACGCTGGTATGGTGGCAGCAGGTATCCACTACAGCCTAGGCAGATAGGCTTATGATTGGTAGGCTGGAGGTTTTAATACAAGCGAAGAATCATCCACTTTAGCCTTGAGAAAGGTGCTTAGCGGGTTTTGTATGTAACACGCAAATAAATAAACAAAATTCGCTTTACCACCACTAACGCTTTGTGTTGTTTGAATTGTTAGACTACTGCATACTCGGGACTATTCGCAATAATTTAGTTAAATAATGATATCAAAATTAAACCGTTAAAAATGTCTATTTTAAAGTAATTTTGAAAACAAATTGCCTACATCACAGGGTAATTTTAATGGTAAGTTAAACAAATTTTAAATAATGAAGACGGGTTCCTTTTGCGACCTGCGAATATTCCTCATCCCAGTGTAAATTGAAGTTGGTGTAACCAAATATATAAAAAAAATCGAATCAGAAGCAGACGACTCCACAAATGCTTCAATGGGAGGAAGCTACAAATGTTACACCTACATTATAAAGCGAAGTACAGGCGTAATTCAAAAACAGAACATGACTCCTACAGTTCGCAGTTTTGTTTACAACCGCCAGATTTCACTGCTGTTTATTATACAGTATAATGGCGGTAATTGTGACATATCTGAGATTATGAATGTAGCATACAGGACTGCGCTGCAAGTAAATAACAATTACATATAACCAGCTACATTTATTTTGTTTGAGATATAATTAGCTTGCTGATATTATTTATTTTACAACGCTGGAAAAATGCAAGTGTCATTTAATTCCAGCTCTTAACTGGATTCGGTTCAACAACCCAATAAAAAGGTTGAATAAAATTAAATTATGTCTTTTCGCAAATTTCCCAGCATTCCAAAGAGCAAGATTATACTTTACCCCCTCAAACAGAAATTGTAGCCGAACGATACTATGATTCATAATACACCCGGATTCAATATTTGTCTTACCACACAGAGTGAGTAGCGTCTCATGAAACGTGTTTCAAGTAGCTTGCTTAAAAGTATAAATGAGAGTGCGCTCCAATAGAAATGTACTTTTTAAAAAGGATAAAGCACATTGACCTCCGGGAAGGCAGACATTAATCTCCTTAGCCGAACGTATAAATAAGACTCATGTGACACGCTTGGTGTTTTCTGCAGTTTCATATAACAATGTATTAAATGTATTTCCGATCCTTCAAGACAGGAAAGTACTTCCAAGTTTCTAAAAAATCAAAGGGTAAAACATCGGCAGATCATTTCACAGTTAATTTTGTGTAATAAAATCTGCACAGGTGAAATATTTTTGAATTGTACACATGCAAGTTCGACTCGTTAATGCAGAAATATAGGAGCGACTTCTGTAACATGTAGGCTATATAACAAGCATGTGAACCGTCATGAAAAACGTACGGCGTCCCCATTGCAGTCTGTCACAGTGCGGTAACTAAACTGTCATGCGTTGGCCTTTAATCAAAATCAGTAAATTGAAGCATCAAAATAAATTCCCAAACACCTGCCCCATTTACCTCAAATTGTACTAAAATGATCCAAACGACGATTTCCCGATGTCTTAGTTTTGTCCTTGAAGATAAATGCCATTCATGTGTGACTGACCCATGTAGTCTTTGAAAACCGCAATAGTAATATATTATTGGATAACGTTACATATGCATAGTGATCACAATAGTCCGTATCCTTTGGCACGAGGTCTGTGTAGGAGAGCCCCCCCCTTTTGGCTCAACCTTTGTGGCAATAGCAGAAACACAATCAAGCGAGAGGCACTGAAACGGCTAAACAACCCAGGCTCCTTGCCCAATATGAAGGCTCAGAATTTTATGGATGAAATTCTGCTGGTGTGCGGAGTTACACCGTCCGGCAATGCAGATGACACACTTCCGCTGGGCTCCCATGGTACAGTTTTTACAGACACTCAATCCAATGTGTTAATATTAGGGCCACTAACTAATTGAGACAATTTGACTTAACTAAAAGCTGACTTTTATCCTCAGGGGTTTAAAACCCGACTCCATCCCGCCACGTGTAGCTGATTATTTTAACCACAATACGCTGCAGGTGCAGTTTGACTAAACTCTTTCCCCAGTCTTCAATGGCAAATGATGATGCCTCGTATCACTCACTCGGGTTGACTCCTGTAGTTTGTTGAAGTGTGAGACAGACAAAAGCACCTGAGTCGGTGTAAAGTGAGTGAACCGCAGGGCGGTGGCCATGTTGGCTTTTTGGAAACAGGTGAAAACGGCCGACACAAAAATCACAACCTCTACAGGCTGCGAAAGGCAAATCACTGGTGTAAATCACTGACCTGAGTAACGTGCCACGCCGTATGGGTTCTGAGACATGGAAACATGTCCCACTGAAAAGGCCACCATGGGAAACAGATCCCGCCATTAATAACAGGTTAAACTATACTGAACGCCAAGTGTTCCACCAGAACAAATCCGTCTTTCTCACACGTCGCGCCTGCAAAGACTCGAGACCTAGCACACCTGTCGGAGGATAATATTACCGCGCGCGATGACTCTCCGTTTCTGATCCGACGGCTCAGAAACAATAGTGGCTTTGCGGAGTCCAACGTGACCCGGCTTCCATTTCTACGCAAACAGCTTTAAGACGTGAAACCGCCAAGTGTTAACGCCGGGCTAATAGCGGCCAACTCGTTGTGACAACAGCACATTCAGCAGGTATAATGGGAAAAGGGAAGAGTCCTGAAAGGGGAGCCACCTCAAAGGTGCCTTTCATTCTCCCGGTTTTCAACACGGCTCGCTTCCCTAAGACTAAACTCTAAAAACGATGGGTTTTGCCCGGCTTTGTGTCACACGCCCACCGGGGAGACCCCTTAACCTCCTTTTCCCATTTACAGGTAATCTTCCAGGGGCCTCCCAAGGCTGCTGGGAGGGTTGGGAATGGAGATGAAAGGGACGAGCTAACAAAAGCGTTGTCAGGACAAGTTTCGAGCGAGGATGGAATGCAAACATGTGCTTCGGGGAAAGGAGATGCAATGTTGTTTTTTCTTCTTCTTTTCTTTTGCCAAGCAGTGATCAGAAGGGGGGGGGGCACCTGTCCTGTAATCTACAGTACTGACGTTGGCCTGTCTCCTCCCGACGCAGGTGAGCTCACTTCCGCTGCCCAGTCTCGACCCAGATGACGTGACCACGAGGTGCGTCCGCGCAACAAGGAGGCTAAGGCGGGCGGAGCCGAAATCCCCGCGTTTCTAAGGTGTCCCGTTGTGCTGTCGTCACGGCGACAGCGTCCCCCGTTTTTTTTCGCAACGTTGCCGGCGGAGTGACTTTTGTGAATGATAATTGGATGGAGTGTTTCTTCGCAGGCGAGCTGCTTCTCGAACGAGACGTCTGCTCACGTCGGAAGGAAGCGGCGGCGGAAGGTACCGGTTCGGTTGGAGATCGGCGCTTCTTGAAACTGCAGTCTGTTAAAAAAGAACTCACCACAGTTATATAAATCCTTAATGTTGTTTCAAAGTGTCAGGTTTGGGAAACATGAAATAAATGTGAACAGGGACAGTATGGGTGCCGCTCTGGCCCCATCCTGTAAAGATTAACGTCCAGCCCGACCAACACCGTGCCCCAAGGAATACCATCGAACACTGATATGACAGGGGCATGAACTCCTGCACTCTGCGTGACCACAGCAACTGCTGGTGTGTGCGTGTGTGTGTGTGTGTGTGTGTGGGGGGGGGGGTTGAGGGAGTGTTTCCAGCCTGAAATGTGAAACAGAGAGTCCCTGTTTTGGGCCGGATATTGTGACACCTGTCTCAGCCGTATATCCTCCAAGGCTTGGGGACACCATTATACACACAGACGGGCACAGATGGGACAGTATTGGACTATGACGAAAAAGCATTTTGTCTGAGACATCCCTGGGAACTGGTGCTGGAGAATGAAGCAGCACAGCGTAGCACGGCATAGCACAGTATAGCACAGCATAGCACAGTATAGCACATCACAGCACAGTATAGCACGGTATAGCACAGCACAGCATAGCACGGCATAGCACAGCACAGCACAGTATAGCACGGCATAGCACAGCATAGCACGGCATAGCACAGAACAGCACAGCATAGCACGGCATAGTACAGCACAGCACAGTATAGCACAGCATAGCACAGCACAGCACAGTATAGCACGGCATAGCACAGCACAGCACAGCACAGTATAGCATGGCATAGCACAGCACAGAACAGTATAGTACAGCACAGCACAGTATAGCACAGCATAGCACAGCATAGCACAGCACAGCACAGCACAGCACAGCATAGCACGGCATAGCACGGCATAGCACGGCACAGCACAGCACAGCACAGTAGAGCACGGTATAGCACAGCACAGCACAGTATAGCACGGCATAGCACAGCACACCACAGCACAGTATAGCACGGCATAGCACAGCACAGTATAGCACTGCATAGCACAGCACAGTATAGCACGGCATAGCACAGCACAGCACAGTATAGCACGGCATAGCACAGCACAGCACAGTATAGCACTGCATAGCACAGCACAGTATAGCACGGCATAGCACAGCGTGGCACGGCATAACACAGCACAGCACAGCACAGCATAACACAGCGTAGCACGGCATAGCACAGCACAGTATAGCACAGCATAGCATAGCACAGCACAGCGTGGCACGGCATAACACAGCATAGCACAGAACAGCAACGAGGAGATTTGCTCATGCTACATGAGGGGGGAATCTGTAAGATTAAAAGCAGTTAAAATGTAGTGATTCGGTCCAGAAGCCAATGAGAGGGCATCAGCTTGTCCACAAGATGGGCACAGTTACAGTTTATGTGCTACGGCTCCATCCAGTGTAGGAAGCAGCCATCAGGGACACAGTCACTTAGTAAAAGTATGAGCTTGAACCTCCCCCAAATTCCCTTCTGCTTCCCAGAACCACCCCAAACCCACAAGCTGGTGAAACAGCGAAATCTGGTGGAAGGGTCAGAGGAATCAGAGAAATCCATACGCACTGTCATAGTTACTTACATAAAGCGTAACATATCATTCTGAAGTGACACCTTTGCCCCATGGTGTTTTTCCGTGGGATCCAAGGACACTTTTCCCAGAATGCTCTTGGGGGCGTCTCACACCTCATGTGTCAGGTGGGCGGGAGTCCGTACGTACCGGCGTAAAGTCAGTGCCCGCCCTCCCCCCACCACCCACACGACGCGCGAGGCCTGGCCGCTCTGCCTGGCCGCTCTGCCTGGCCGCTCTGCCTGGCCGCTCTGCCTGGCCGCTCTGCCTGGCCGCTCTGCCGGGGACAGCTGCCACTGGTATTAAGCAGCGATGATGTTATGGCTGAGGCCAGAACCGGGGAAAAGGAGGAAATCCAGGGGGACAGAGAGGCAGGAGTGTCAGCTGGCGGTTAGAGCTTCTACCGGCCGTCACATCACTCCGATAAATCTGAATTACCGCCATCCAATTACTATCATTTATGTTTTCTCGCCATGCTTCCACGCAGAATATAATTCTAGTTTAGCTTCTAAAACAAATGCATAAATACGAATACTCATCTTCTGTCCTTGTCATATTGATCTACACGTCGATTCTGAAACCTGCATCTGTAGGGGCTTAAGCTGCATCGCGATTGTGTGAAATATGCGCACACAAAATCTGGCCTGGAGTCTTTAGCTGGAGCGTTATTCCGAGTTATTAAACGCAATTTGCGTTCGGTTTTGAATTTATTTTCGACTGCACAATGGGACGCGGTACACAAAACCTACTGAGCGCAAGGCCAGCTATTAAAATTAATATTTCAATAAGACTGCAGAGAATTGAAGTTGTTTGGTGTATTTCTGAAGGGACTGAAAAGACAAGCATAAGCCCCCCCCACGCACCCGCACCACC
>JABFDZ020000043.1:5115225-5125384 GCA_019775955.2 Pollimyrus isidori
CCCCCCCCCCCTCCCCCCACCCCCCCCCCGTCCCCCCCCCCCGCCCCCCCCCCCCCGCCCCCCGGGGGGGGGGCGGCCCCGTTGTCAAGGGGTAGGCTTAGGTGGGCATCCGCTGATCATTTTAGGAGAGCATGTTAGGGGCCGCTAAGCAGCATATTAACGTCGCATTTTCGAGGGGCGAAAAAAAATAAAAAATCCCACCCTTCTCAAATGCGTTGGCTGCCTGTCTGGCTCCTTGTCCAGCCCACGACCCTCATCCCACCTCTCCTATTTCTGTCAGGAGACTCGGGGGCCGCTGGTCACAGGGACGAGCCCGTTGGCGGCTAAAATTAGGAGCGATCCCTCGGTTGTGACAACACGCGCTCACTTCCAACAAAGGCGCGACGTGGCAAAGGAGCCTCACAGGGCCGGGTGTCACGGTCATGTGCCGCCCATCAGCGGACGGTCCTGTGATTTGCCGGACAGCTGGGGGCTGGGGACGTGTGTGTGTGTGTGTGTGTGTGGGGGGCTTCTTAGGCAAGGTTAGCCAAGGCTTTGAAAAGGGTAGCTGTCTGTGTGTGGCACTTCATAGCTTTGCATTCAAACATTGTTTACCTAAAGAAGATAAGACACCGTCAGGGAACGGAGTTCAGTGAAGTGCAATTAGACGATTTTTTTTTCTCTCACAAATCTTTGTAAGGTCAGAGGTCACCTATCACGTCGCCGGTGGCAAAATTCTGAACTGCCCTCACAATCAAACATTTTCATCACCTTGAGCCTGAGTTCAACCTTATTCAGCTTTATTTCTCATATCTGCCATAGTTATCATACTTGTGATGCCTTTAGTGAGAAGGCAATTAAAATGGAACGTGAAAGGAATTCTAAGGAGGGTCGTCATGAAGTTCCACACATGTTCAGCAGTAGGCCACCTGTTCTGCTATGGTTCCTAGACTAACGTGTCGCCTACTATTGAGGAGATACTCTGAAGTGTCTGAGGAAAAAGATGTCTAATTTTTCAAGCTGAGGCACAGGAGAGAGAGAGAGAAAAAAAAACAACAATATAAGCAACCCAACACAATTTCAAAGAACTGGTTGTATTCAGCTTAAAAGCCTCAGTATGCCAAATGGACTTGGGTGTCCTTGCTTCTTCCATAGCCTGCATTGTGTCCTTCAGTTTAACACTTCCATTATCCGGGTCGTCCTGGGAATAAAAGGCGGCACAAAGTGCAGGGGAACAACGGGGGCGCACAGAGCAACACATAAATCCAAAGGTTATTTATTCAATGGTAACTTTTTAAAAGCTGTTATCCAGCAGACGCGTTCGATCGGCGCGGAAGTTTGAGCTCTGAGCTGGTAGGGGCCCAGGAACCTGAATATGATGGGTTTCATATGGGGGGCGGGGTGGGGGGGGGGCATGCGGGGCGTAAAGGGGAGGATTTTAAGAAATATACATCCTGAATTTGATAAAGCCACGCACAGTGGATGTAAAGACAGTCGGACCATCGGTGGAGGATCGCATGCTGACACGTGACTGTTTGGGCTGTCTTCGGAGCGCTTGTGAGAACTGCCACCGTAGTCTCTGCGCAGTTAGAGAGGACGTCCCCCAGCGTGTCACGGACGGAATTTCAGGCCCGGTTCTGTCAGTCCATCCTCACTTATTTATAGGGGTCAGCAGCCAAACTCCCCGCTGTCTCCACTCCTTGCTTTTTCACATGACTCGGTCACCTGCACGGGTAACTGGAGGTGAATGTGAGCCTGGCAGGGTAACCGTGTCAGTGCAGACGTCTCACCTTACACCCCATGTGACCTCGCTCCGCAGAAGAGCACGGGGGGTGCCGCG
This sequence comes from Pollimyrus isidori, assembly GCA_019775955.2. Classification (NCBI taxonomy): domain Eukaryota; kingdom Metazoa; phylum Chordata; class Actinopteri; order Osteoglossiformes; family Mormyridae; genus Pollimyrus; species Pollimyrus isidori. The sequence goes on from JABFDZ020000043.1 coordinate 5,117,045, forward strand.
TCCCACCCAGAATGCCATGTCCTTTTCTGCGGGGCCCCGGGCCGACGGACGCGCACACGCCGGCCGCCGCGCTTTCTCCCGCCAGTCCCCGTGGAGGACCCCTGGCTCAGGCAGCGCAGGGGGCGTCCGAGGAGCCACCCGCACAGAAATCGGCAAAAACGCGAAAACATGGAGGACGGCTGCTGACAGCGGAACCAGACTAACGGAGGAGCAAGTCTGGTGTCGAGCTGAGGCGTCCGCCCACAGTGGCTCCTCTCCACGGCGCCCCCGCCTGCCTGCGGGCGGTGACACGGACAGCTGTCCCCTCTTTTTTGCCCTTCTCTGTCGGCCATTAATTCCCCACAAAGGCCCCCAGTGACAGCTACCCCATAGTGACCATACTTGGAGAGAAGGTGCACGACAGATAGGGTCCTCTCCATGTGTGCAACACCCCCAGACCGAAAAAACCTCTCATGGGACAACAGGGGATCCTTTCTCACAGAACCAAGTTCATTAAAAAACTCTTGATCACAGCAGTTAAGTCTGACAGGAAAATGAGTACTAACTGAAGCTTTATCTGCAGAAAATCCATCAAGGGCCTGTATCACTTTGCAAGGTGATGTATTATGTCAAATGCTTAACACCTTTAAGTGCAAATGGAGGGAAGTCGTTCCCCTGTTAAATGCTACCAAACCGGCCAGGATGCTCAGCTTTGTGTAGCGCCAGCGCCTCTTACAGGCCACCTGCTGAACTGCTGAGTTTATAAAGACTAAGGACAGAGACGGTACTTTCTGTGCTTACTGGTAAGATGTAAGGCTGGTGGAGCAGGCAGTGAGCAAGTCAGGTTGAAAAATATATATAAGATACGATATGATAGAACTTACAATTCGTGGACGATGTATAACCTGCGCTGATTTATTGTAACTCGTGCAAATGACATTTAAAATTTTGAATCCTTTGAATGATTATTTGATAATTATACCCAAGTTGTAATTTGAGCACAAATAATACCCTTGCTGTGTGTAAACAAGGGAGCTTAACAGAACTGCACAGGCCTTGTCAGTTACTGGTACAGATATGAATGTCATACCAAAATCTTTTATTAGGGACACACGGTTTAATGACTTTGGCAAACAAGAAAATTCTGATTTATGGTTTATTAATTATGTATTCAGGTAAAACTGTCTGATAATAACTAACAGCTACACCCGTAGACATTGCAATCATTCCCTCCTGCATGGAATCTGACCCTGGCACCAAAAAAAACAAACTTCCTGTGGACTGTTTGGCGTTTTAATTGTCCTCAGCTATGCAAATGAGCCATTTTAATGAACGGTTTCTTTCATCGGGAGATGTGCAAACCAGCTATCCCATCTATGCCTACCTAGGCCTCTGTTTACGAGGAGAACGTGCCAGGCATTCAGACTAAATGAAAATATACACTGGAGGAACCATGCAAGGCATCCCCAATAACAAGCTGCAGAAACTCTCTAAAGCATTGCTGCTATGTTGAGGGGAATCTTGAGAATCTTAAACTTAAACCTTCAAGCCTTCAGCAGGCAGGGGGACTGCGAGGGGTGTGGAGGGGGGCACGGGGATCATCAGGGTAGGTTTTTAATCATTTTTATTTTTCCTGAACTCAGATGACAGGTTGCACGTAGTGAAGCCAGTAAACCATTCTCCCACACTGGCCCTCAGCAGTGTCCCTGACCCCTTTCCTCTGGGATCTTGCAGCGTTGCCCCTTGTGTGGTCTTTTTATCATGGGGGAGGGGAGCAAATCCGAGCCGGTTTCTCGTTCCAGATAATGCGCCTCATAACAGGCGCGACATTTCGAGCGAACGGGCTGGCGTCTCGTTATTTGTAGGGGCGCTGAAAGGGAAACTGAAAGGCGCAGCTACAAGGAAAGGAGCACCGGCGCGAGACTCGGCAGAGGCGTCACGGCGCGAGGCACGCACGGGCAGCGCGGCGCGGGCGCTAAATAGTTCAGCGCCATCGGTCCTCGCTTCATTTTTCAAATTATACGAATTCCAGATTCATGTTTCTCGATAAAAAAAAATGCAAGCTTGAGTAGCAGAAGCTGAAATTCTGAATGGTTCTTTCATAGAAAACGTGTTATTTATGTATATAATGACGCCTTATCCGCTCCGCTGTACGCTATTCACACTTTTGTGGTATTACGTTGAACATTTTTATGAAAAACAATTTTACACCATCTTACAATAGCTTATCCAGTACAGGGTAGCAGAGTGATTTTATACAACGATGTTACCAAACTAGGAAAAATATGCATAAACTATTTATACGTATTTAAAACATCTGTAAGTGAGTGAAAACAGAAAAAGCTTTATTGCTATTGCGCAAATAAGGGAAATAATACTCAACTTCGATTTTCCTTGCATGAAATTGTATGAAATTTCATCCCATATTGGAGTTAAACAAAATCAATTATTCCAGTCTTACATTAAAAAATCAGTCAAATATCCACAAAACAAAATTCGTGCTGATATGTTTAAAAATGCTCATGGTAAGTAGCAAACATGAATATTTATTTTGGTGACATCATCACAGTGCTGGTTAACCCTATACGTGACCTAGGTGGCCGCCTAGGGCACCATCTTCTGATGGGGTGCTGACTTGCCAGTGAAGTTCAGTTTGCCTCAGAGTGGCAGCGATGCTTGCCTGGATATTGTAGCGCCATAACATGGCAACAAGACTCAATAATACAGTTTTTTTTCCGATATCGCTGTTTGTGTACCTGAGAGGACAAGAAAAAAACCCCACAACACTACATCAGTAATCAACCCAGAAGCTGATTTCTGAAATTTTAGCGTAGTCTGAAAATGTCACTTAAAGTTGAAAATCAAAATACACCCACAATGTCTACATTAGTGTGCTCAATGCTTTGTTCTGTTAGAAGCAATGGAACGGAGAATACTGGACAGTGGCTAGAATCCCTTCACCGGTCATTTGGGATATACAGCATCACTACAGATTAAAGGGTGTTTTTGGGTAGAGGCTCTTGTCTGTCATTTTTATCAGGAAGCCTGTGATTTATACTTCGAATCACGGTTCCCATTTTTCCGGTTCGGCTCTCCAGCGTCATGTGTAGCAAAGCAGACCAGTCGGGCAACCTGAAGATTGCTTTGGTTGGGTGACGCTCCCCCTGCAGGCTCCTCACACGCGTGATCTCCACTTTCACTCCATCATCTGCTTTGGTTCCAGCTCTCCGTAGGTGAAGCAGAGTGAGATGCACTCGGCGTTCATGTCAACACTCAGGCAGAAAAGCAATTGCCAAATTAGAGATTAACATGCAGTTAGCATATCTGCATCTACCAGCCGCATCTAATGGCTCTTCACGTTCTCGATCCTCTTTCCGACACCCGGGGCCCGGCTGGGTTGCGTTTCAGCACCTAGAAAAGCCCTTTTATGTCCGTACGGCGAGTCCTGTGACAGCATGTGCGATCGTCTGGCGGGGTTCCGCGGTGAGGTCACGCTCTCTCCCAGCCCTGGCCGGCCGCCAGCTTCGCGACACCTGCCCGGACAGTGACAGCTCCATGGGTGTCGCCGCCATGAGTCACCATCATGTGGTGAGGCCTTAGGCAGCCCCTGGGGGCAGGCACCGAGTCCGAAATGGCACCGAAATTCTAGTAGGGCTGCCGAAAAAGAAAAAGGGACAGAGAACGGAGAGAACGTCTCGAGGTCCATGTGAGGCGACAAAGACCGAATGAGCGTATCTGAGACTGAAATTGGGGGAAGGGGCTTTGCCCCTGAAAACTGAACACTGGCTACGCTAGCAGATCTTCGGCGAAGGTGAGGAAAAAAAACACCTGCACTGGCAGGAAAAAAAAACACCTGCACTGGCAGGAAAAAAAAAACACCTGCACGGAACACGCATAGGTCTGCGCGCCTGCGAATCCCACACTAGGTCACCTTCATCGATCCAGAAACCAATAGCAGGTTTTTTTTTTTTTTTTCGATAGCTTCCTAATTACGCGCAGGATTTTTGGATAATTAAGCTTTTCCATTTCGCCCGTTGACCACACCGTCCTTGGTAGAAAAGAGGATAGGCAGGACAAAGGGAGCCACATCAATGACTTCCAGTTGCCTAGGCGAAGATGATGATGCTAGCAGGGGACATAGATTTCAGTTGCTTAGGACAGCCCAGGTATTCATGTGATAGAGTCAGGCGGGCCATTCATGCAGTGGCAGTTCACCAGGTAATTAAGCAGCCCTAAATACACCATTTGAAAAACATTTCTCACATTTTAGCTTTGCTCCTTTTCAGATGAGCGGGCCGTTCGCTAATCAACGCTTCTGCATTGCTTACCCCAGTGTCTCCTTAATTAAACATCTTCCCTCCTAATTAAGGAGCACTGCGACGATTTTAGCTTCCGTCATTCTCTCTCTTTTTTTTTTCCACGGTGAAGGAAAAATATCCGTGTCTCTTTTTTCTCCCCCTATGGGCATATTTTGTGATCACCTAGGAGTATAATTGGATGCTCATATAATGCTGTCACCTTTGGGTGACATAATACCATCGTGTGTCATTGTCTGCTTGGTGAAAAGAACTTTGTCGGTTCTAAGGAACACAGAGCGCGTTGGCTCATTAGGAGAAGAATATGCATGTTGCCACTGATCTGGATTGCTTTGGAAAATAAACCCAGCGTGTCTCATGATATGAATTCTTTGTTGCAGCCACTTGGGTCTGGAATACGTGCCGTACACACTGTTCAATATTTGCACGAGGAAATTCGTGGTTAATGTGGGCATTGGGAGGTACGCTGCATCAATTGTTGGGAGGAATAGGGGAAAATCGGGCATTTGAGAGAGGAAGGGAGTGCAGGAGAATATTTTTTAAGTCATATGAACGATTAATGAAAATCACTCACTTCATGATGTAATATTAACTATAGAAGAAAGTGCTAAAAAAAAAGATTAAGAAAAGGGATAAAGGGAGGAAGATAAAAAAAAACTTGTTAGATATATTTAGGAAGGAAACAGGAAGTGAGCGGAAATACACACATACTGTACATCACTGGAACTATGAGGAATCTGTTTTCAAAATGCATCATTAAAAATGCTTAAAAAGAAAGTGTCTCTCCATCCATATGTAATGGAACAATGGGGGGGTTGGAGAAAAGTAAAAACGTCAGTCTGAAAGCATCAGTGGCTACAAAGGGTGAGCAGAAGCACCTCAGTCTCCAAGCAACTTACAATAAAAGGTTAGGCCATGCAAGGTGAGGCAGAGGGATGAGAGCAACAAGCCCACAGCCTTTTGATATAGCATAAAAGAACAAGGCAGGCAGGTAGAATGCAAAGAAAGTATGGGAGCAGCTCCTCAGCTGAAGGCTATGAATGGAACAGATGTAAGGCTTTATTGAACAAACTGTAATATTTCATGCGTCTAACGTTAACAGCAGGTCCTTTAAGCCCCATAAGTACAACGTGGGGCCTCCGTGGATCGGACTTGTTCGCCCATCACGTCCCATAGACGCTGGATCGGATTGAGATCTGCGGAATTTGGAGGCCGATTCAAAGCCTTGAACTCTTTTTCATGTTCCTCGGACCATTCCTGAGCAACCTTTGCAGTCTGGCAGGGGCGCATTATCCCGCTGAAAGAGACCACTGTCATCAGGGACTACCTTTGTCATGAAGAGGTGTACTTGGTCTGCAACAGCATTTAGGTTAGTGGTAGCATCCACATGAATGCCAGGACCCAAGGTTTCCCTGCAGAACATCACCCAGAACATCACGCTGCCTCCACCGGCTTGCATTCTTCCCATAGTGCACACTGGTGCCATCCTCTCCTCAGCTTAATCATACACATGCACCCAGCCGTTCACATGATGCAACTGAAGATATGACCCATCAGACCAGCCCATTTTCTCCCATTGCTCCATGGTCCACTTCTGACACTCACAGGCCCATTGTAGTCAGTGACCAGGAGTCAGCATGGGCCTGACCCGTCTACACCTATGCAGCCCCATACACAGCAAGCAGCCACACACTGTGTCCTGCCTCCTCTCTATCACAGCCAGCATTAACGTCTTCAGCAATTTGTGCTACAGTAGCTCTCCTGGGGGGATCAGCCCAGACGGGCTAGCCGTTGCTCCTCGCGTGCGTCAATGAGCCTTGGGCGCCCATGCCCTGTCGCCAGTTAGCCGGTTAGCCTTCTTTGGACCGCTTTTGGTAGGTACTGACCACTGCATACCAGGAACACCCCACCAGACCTGCCATGTTGGAGATGCTCTGACCCAGTTGTCTAACCATCACAATCTGGCCCCTGTCAAAGTCACTCAGATCCTAGAGGTTGTCCATTTTTCCTTCCGACTCATTATTTTCAGTAACTGACTATTCACTTGCCTAATACACACTCTTGCCTAAAATAGCCTTCACAGGTGCCTTTGTAACAACATAATTAGTGTTATTCACTTCACCTGTCAGTTAAATTTTGGCTGATTAGTGTGTATATATGCTCGGATATAAAAAGCTTTTTGAGAGGAATAGCTTAAACAGTGACTTAATGGCATAATATTTACGGAATTTAAATATTTTCTATTTCAGATTAAATAACATTCTGTTAAATTTATGCTGGATACGATATTTTTAATAATGTCAATTTTGGTGCATATTAATATTATAATAAATCGTAATGAAATGCATTTGCAGGTAAAGTACTCTGGCGTTTCAGTCTTTGAAAGCAGTGAACCACAGATCGCAAGCAAACAAATTGGAGTATCAGGCACGTTCGGGCAATTAATTTCTAATAATTTATATATAGTCAGTACAGCACTCGATGCAGGGCCGCAGTGTAAATTATGCACTTAGATTTCTGCGCCGCATTTTAACCAATTATTTAAAGCAACCTCTTTTTCTTAAGATCTGAGTAATGGTTACAACTGTTGGAGAAATCATTGTCTTGGCCCTATTAAGGAAACGATCGTTGTGAATTGGAGACATCGGGCTTTCAATCGCGCTTTTGAGACGCTCCAGGCGGAGGGTGCGCACCTGGCGAGCTTCGCATGCAGGAATCACGTCCCAAAGCCGCTAAACCTCGCCTCCACTTCCATACAGGCTCCGACTTCCTTTCAAAGGCGTCGCATTAGGATTGATCGGTTGTGTGTCAAAAAAGGATAAAAGAACCAAAAGATTCATTTAACTTCATTTAACAGCATCTTCCTGAGGGGTCTAAGGACAAATTGAAGCCATCCATATACACGGAGACTCTTTTTTATTTACTAATAGATGAGGCAGTGAAATTTTACCCGAATGAAATTAAACGGCACAGCGGTAATTTGATTTTTATTATTAAGTAAAAAAGAAAAGGTCTATGGAAGATCAACAAAATAATTGATTTCGCCTGCTGATAAATGATTTATAAAGGTATATGTAGCTTATTGGTGCATCTTCTATAAAAGCTTATGCATTCGGTGGTCAGAGTTGCCTGGAGCCATTCCTGGATGGGGTGCCAAGCTATTGCAGGGCATTTTGGACAATTTAGGGACGAATATTAGTCACTGGAAGAAGTCCTTGGAGAAAAAGGAGGAAAACTCACAGACCACACCCACAGCAATGGCTAAAAAAAACACCACTACACTGTCCTTTAGAGTGGCGAAAATGCAGCGATTGGCTTCCCTTGACAGGACTCAGTGCAGTTTATGGTGCCTCCTTCATGTGAGATGATGTGTCCTAATGACTGCACTTCTGGCAGGGAAAATGTGACGTGGTGCCTTATACTGTGTCCTTACAATAGTCTAGAACTCTAGATGGTCCCTATGGGTACCCTTCTAATGGAAAAGGATGCTGTTATGAAGTGCCCTCAATGCCCTTTCCAGTGGAGAAAACTAGATGCAGTGATATAAAAGGTACTCCTAAGCGGTGAGAAAACACGACGGAGTGTCCAAGTAGCTGCCCCTCCAGTGCATAAAATGCGATGCAGTGCTGCATTGGGTGTCCGTCCATGTGTGAGAATGGGAGGAGATGGTCTAATGGGTGCCCCTCCAGTGGATAAAATGCGATGCAGTGCTGCATAGGGTGTCCGTCCATGTGTGAGAATGGGAGGAGATGTTCTAATGGGTGCTCCTCCAGTGGATAAAATGCGATGCAGTGCTGCATAGGGTGTCCGTCCATGTGTGAGAATGTGAGGAGATGCTCTCATGGGTGCTTGTCCAGTGGATAAAATGCGATGCAGTGCTGCATAGGGTGTCTGTCCATGGTGAGAATGTGAGGAGATGTTCTCATGGGTGCCCCTCCAGTGGATAAAATGCGATGCAGTGCTGCATTGGGTGTCCGTCCATGTGTGAGAATGTGAGGAGATGTTCTAATGGGTGCCCCTCCAGTGGATAAAATGCGATGCAGTG
>JABFDZ020000043.1:5129201-5169463 GCA_019775955.2 Pollimyrus isidori
CAAAACTCAATGGTTTTTATAAGTGGGTCAAAAATGACCCACTTATGGAAAAGTGTAGGGTTACATCACTCATGCATTGTAGGGTTAATAGGTCGTGTGTTTCGAGCCTGGAGTGTTCAGGTGGGAGCAGGGATACCGCCAGATACTTTGTGTCGTATTGGGCCACCAACCCAGACCAATCCAACTACATTCCAGATTATTTAGGGCCCCTGTCACTCAGGGGCCCTTGGAGTTATCCAACTTTCCCCCCTTTTAAAGGGTCCCTGGGTGGGAGTACATTTATATATTAAATAGCTCTTTTGTATATACACCAGTTTCTGACAGAATACTTTTACTTTGCTTCAAACAAATAAAAACATTACACAAAATAGGCACTTTGTCACTCACTCACACACACACACCACACGAGAATCACTAATTTCCCCAACACAAGGGCCAGTCGTTTGACTCTGAAATAGCATCACTTTAATAAGTGAGTTTGCAAAGCAATGCTACAGTTCCAGGGAGGCCAAGAAATTATATAAGAGTAGGACCCCTGACTCATCTCTCGTGTTTTTATTCACGATCGTGTAAAGGTCAAAGAAGACGAGGCCATTTTACAGGACAAGGTGCAGCCAAAGGGGCAGACGCAGTTCCCTCGTGATAAGGCCCACGCGCACTCCTGAAATTCCAGAGTTTCTTCATGGGACAAACTGAAATGCCACCCACAGCCACCACAATCGCCGAATCCGATCACTGAAACTTTTCGTGCTGCAGCAGCGTCAGCTTTGCCAACATCACGTCCTCCTCTTCCAGCACAGAACGGCCACCCAGCCCCTTAAGTCCTTCAGGCACATGCAGCGGTGTGACTGTGCGCCGCGGGGGACTCGGGCCAGACGCGGCCGTTTTCAGGCCAACGGCGCCAAAAAAATGCGGCGAGATTCCCCCAGACATTTATCACCGATGAGAGAGATTCCAGCGATGTGTGCCGCGCCTGGCCGAAATGCGGCGTCGCAGCTCTCCGCCGCTCCCCGCCGCTCTCCGGGGTCAGCAAGCACGCAGCTGCGGAATTCTGGGCCTCCGCGTTACTGGAGAGCCATAAACTGACAGACAGCCTCTCGCGGCGGGACCCGTGGCAGCTTTACCTCCAAGACCATCTCACTGCGAGATGCGAAAACAAGGCAGATTTCACACCAAATTGCATTCATCTGTGTTAATGTTTCCAAAAGGGTCCTTTAGACCTTGGATCCATGTATATATTGTTGGGGGACAATATTTATACATGAAAAAACAAGGACATAGGACAATGGATAAAAAAATTAGCTCATTTGAGAAGATTACTTCTCAGATCACAATGTGCCTTTTTGAAATCAGAGCCTTGATTTTAAATCTGTGGAGAGCAAATCTGTGGAGAGCAAATCTGAGGAGAGATACATGCTTTCAAGTCCTGACTTGGAGTGATGAGAATCTGGTGCTCGGCAATATTTATGCTTCTCTTAATCTTGGTCGTCCACAGTCTATTAGCCCAACTACCACCTGGAAAAACTAAGAGCTGGGGAGACAACAGCAAACCGGTTTATGTTAATTCGGATTCCGGATCAGGGCGCGAATTCATCTCATCTCGCGTAGGCCTGTATTTCCGTCATGTTCTGACTCGCAAGCTGACTTACGCTGATGTGTTGTGCCTTTTCAATGCCCCGTCTGTTTTAAATGACGACTTATTCAGTCAGAGTAGCAATGATCTACAGCCAGTTTCAAGAACCATTACATTACAGACGCTCAGAAATACAAATCCCCAAGGACAACTGGAAGTGACTAATTCTGGGTTTTTGAGCTGTGAGGGGGAATGAAAGAACTGGAGAGAAACTTAATTGAACCATATAATACAACTGCTTATATGTATATAATTGCATTTATATAATGTCAAACTGAAATTGGCATTAGAAGGAAAGGTCAAATGTAAAATTAGTAAAGGTATATGCCACTTGCTGGGATTAGCTATCATAAAAAAATAAGACACGCTATATGGTAGTATACTGTAAGCACAATTATTTGCACGCTGCCTCAAACTGTCATTGATACGAGCTATCTAGAGGAAATAGCGCCCCTTTGTGGTCTCCCTTTTGCAGTCAAATTGCATTCGAGGGGTCCACAGAATACAGTTCTTTAAAGCTATTCACATATCTTATCAGGCCCGTAGCCACCGGTGCAATCAACAATCATGCTGAAGGTATAAGGCGACCTAATGCTAGACCGGCGGGGGGAATCCCTCCTTGGTTTTTGCCAAAAAAAAATCTGTAGATTTCGCCGACAGATGTGGGGACGAATGTCAAGGGGGATTCAAATCCCGCGCTACCTGTTGATTAACAAAAACGTTTCGGGGGTGGGTCCGAACCCGTTATTTAATTGCGTGGTTATGTTCCTGGAAGTTACGATAACATAGGTAAATACGTTTACCCTCATGCGAAGCCCACGATGAACAAGCGGCACGTCAAGGTGAAAACGGGGATTCATATGGGGTTTCACGTTCCGCCAGGTGAAAACATCATCCCTATTTAAAACCTGTGATCCATTCCTGCTTTTTTCATACGACCATGTTTGCAGTCGCTCAAAACAAAATCGACAACTATCTGCTACTGCTTTTATATTACAGATGACCTATAATATCATAAAATCTCAGTTCCATCTTTTGTCCATGGAGGTAAACATAGGGCGAGCTGGTAACTAACTCTGCTGCGTAGCCTATTTATGGAGTAATTATTTCCAGACACTAGTTACCTTACTAAAGAAATAATAATAAATTAAACAACTAATAAATAATACTGCTTTTGTCGTTGCTGCAGTTTAGCCTGATTTTTTTTTGCTAACAAACTTCAAACCAATACAAACTGATAAAAACTAATTTTCGTAATGTGTCACCGCCATTCTATAGTAATAATATATAGAAAGATATACTTTATTGACCCCAAGAGGAAATACAGTCTATCTGCCTTACAACTGTTAGACACATCCCTGCGATCTACCGTTTCACCTGTTTCATATGTATAGTACAATAGCCACGAGTGCGTTTCAGTGTAATTTTATCATGGCTCCAGTTATCACCGAGCAGCTGAATGGCCCCATCGCTCCTCATCCATCAGCCCCGCATCCCCGCGTTGCTACATGCGGGCTCCTGCGGTTCCTCTCAACGTAGACATCTCGAGTGGATGGGAAACATTCAGCGACGTTCATACTTTTAAAGTATCTGGTCTTCTGATAAATGCGCCACCGCTTCCCTCAGAAACACCCCTGTATTGCTACAGATCAGCTTGCTTTAACCGCTGATAGTTTGGTCTCCATTTGCTAAAGGAGCCGATCGACACACAATAGATTTGCTTTCCACGCGAGCAGGCGTTTACGTAAATATTAACCACATAATTTCAAAATGCGATTCCATAATTATGTAGGCATTATGGGCCATATAATATTATAAATGTTGCAACACAACATTTACCCAAAGGGAAAACATGAAATAACCGAATGAGTTATATAAAACTACGTTATATAGCAATTCATATATTAAAGACTAATTAAGGTCCGGAGGTAAAAATCACACGTGATATGACGTCATTCGGAAAAAATGAATTTCGTATATAAGGTACTGTATATAAAATCTTTAATAGGACATATAAGATCTCAACGTATCTTCCCAACAACAAAAACTAAATAAATAAATATTAGTTTCTTCTTCCTCCTTGTGGCCAATGCATGTTACGTCAGAAGGCCTTAGGATTATGAGTCACAGTATTAGGTACCACCTGTTTTCAGATCTGTTTTGCCAAATAATTTAATATTTGCATTACATTTAGCAGTTGTAAAAAGTTATCAGGGTATTGTCATGTCAGTATGGTTGTACTGGGTTGTACTTATAATACTTTCTATTTTGTGCAAGGTACATTTACGGTAGCGCAGGGCGGGGGACAGTTGCAACGTGTGGAAGTTGCAACACTGCCGATTTCTCCAATCAGAAACAAGCTAGAGCTATGACACACGCCAGTTTTGATCATATCTTCTGGGGGAACTAAAAAGCAAGTTAAGGAAGTACATTTTTTTATGATCAGAATATTTCTCATAGTTTGCATGAAGTACTGTAAAGTTGTATCATTTGAATCCGCAGTTTCTTAGCCTTTAGCGTACTTAGCTACCGTGGTTCAAAGCTAATGTGCAGAGCTAGAGTAGCCAATTTGGCCAGGCTGGCCAGGTGGGGTCAGCTGCAGTGTCTTGTTGCGACCGTCCCCACAATGTATTGTGACTCTCTCTCATGATAATAATAATTAAAATTAGATAGAATATATATAAAATGTGGTTTTATTGGCTTGACAATGAATACATCTTCAATAGTCAGATGGTCCCTCCTGTATATCAATAACTTGCTCTTTGAAAAAGTTAGACTCAGTTGCAAAATTTTCAGAATTATATGTCCTGTTTTTTTCAGTATGACACGAGACAGGAAGAGAAAAGCAGAGAGGGGTGTCCCTCTACGCATTCTCAACTTAGCTGCAGAGACAATGCAACTCAAGGCTAACTCAAGAGGTGTGAGTGTAATGCCAGTTGGGTTGTATCAAAAGAACCAAACGTGTTTTCACGTTGTTTTACTGAATGTAACACATTCTCAGTCAATCGATAAGTGTGGTGTGTAGATCTAAGTCATTTTTAGGAAGTTAAATGGATTAGCATTTGCTTAAAACCACAATGTCATTAAGTAATAGAAGTCCATCGTTGTGTGTTTGTAAGGATGTTACGTACGCCTATGGTAAATATCAGTTATTGCCTTCTCAACTTTGCTATCAACTCAGTGAACTCAATGAACACCGTCAGATCAAATTAAACAAAAAAGAGTAAATAATGTTTGTCAAGAATGATTTTTATTACTTTTTAATAAGTGTTGCAACTGCCCCTCAGGACTCTTGCAACCGTCACCCTACGTGGGGACAGTCCTCTCTACCCGTTAAAATGTTATTTACTTTAATGTTATAATATTTACACATGTTGTAGCAGTATGGGTCGATAGGTGACAGATGTGGGTTTAATGTATTAAAATTCTTTCTTTCTATTGCAAATGGTCTCTGAGATACTCAAGGAAAAATTTGGAGCAACTGTCCCCTCTCTCCTCTATATGTTCTTTGTGTTTGAAGAGATTTTTTAAATTTTATACTATGGTGCTTTGTTCTGTACCATAGTATTCTGTTACGTCCCGTGGTATTTAGTACTCATGGTGTTGCCAAAAAGCACATATAATTTAGTTCCCTTACAAAATAGTGATTGGATTATAAAAATGGGACTGCATTATAAAATGAGATCATTTTAGTGGCATTGGATTCGGTAAAATCTGAGAATTTCGGGAAAGCAACTCATAGAACTTTGTAATTATGAAGACAAAGACAATGTGAACAAATTATTTCTGGTTTTTTTAGACGTGTGTTGCTAAAAAAAAAGTTTCCTTTTTGAAACATATGTTTTTGTAGTTAATTTGTACAATGTGTGTGACAATTAAACTGTAAAGCATTTTTCTCCACAACCCCAAAACAGATACATGTCATGCATGGTACATTTTAATGTAGCTGTGATGTCTAGTTTCACTGCTATATCACTACAATACTACGGTAAAGTTAACTTAACATTGTATCGAAAAGAAGCGTATAATTCCATAGAATAACATATTTAAAAACATGTTACTACCATGCTTCAATGCAAAAACTTTAACGGACTATCACTGCATTTCGACTGAAGATACGCTGTAATATTACGTGGTAGATTATTGTACACAGGTAGCCAAATTACAACTGTTTGCCGTAACGGTACGACCACGCTGTTACTTTGATGATGATACTCAGTGCCGCTTTCTAAGGGAGGTTTACGTCACGAAAGGTGCAGCGTTTGTCTTTCCTTCATGACAAAGATTCATTACCGACAAAGGCTGAAATACAAAAGTAAAAATTGAATTTGAGCAGATATATATACCTTTGAAGTAATAGGCCTATTACACAAAGTACATCTTTTTAGCAATCAGTGTAAGCATTATAACATTATGGCTATTTTTTCTCTTAATTAAACGTTTCTGATATACAATATATTCTACACTTCATTTCCTTTACCATCTGATCAGTTTAATAAATTCACCAGAAGAAATGGTCTTTGAAGGTACATTTTATTCTTGTTGAATGAATATATAGATTTTGAATGCAAAAGATTTTATTACAGTCTTATATTTATTACAATTCTATTACAATATGTCTTTTAAAAAAAGACATATTATACTTCTTTGAACCAATTAGTTATAACAAATGTTGGAAACACTCAGTGACGTATTCCCCATCATTATTTTGCTGTCTCTCTCTCTCTCACACACACACACACACACACACACACACACACACACACACACACATATTTCTGTTGACAGATAAAGCAGAGTTCCTGAGTGCACCTGATGCAGTGTTTTCCCAACCGGCCCTACTGACATATTGTATAACACAGAACCCAGCCAAAGCAGGATTAAACTCAAGAGTCTGTTGATGTTTAGCCTGGCCGACATACATATGGAAGCTGACCACCTAAGTGCCGAGTTCTGGTTAAATATTGGCCAAAAGTTTGCCCACCGCCGTCTGTTGTTTTTACACTAAAGGCCCCGCGATTGTTGGAGGCATTATTGACTTTGTAATTAAACTATTCCAACGTCAGGATTTAGTAATCATTACATTTCAAGCCATCTGTTCCAGCCTAAGCACTAGTGTGGTCTGCCCTTGACTGTAGATAAAGCATAGCGCCTCTACACAGACAATTTTATCATTCGTAGCATAATATTATATATGATACGTTTGTACGCGAATGTTGAAGAACTAATTTCATGAGCCCCGGTTCCACGAACCCTTTATAATTAAAAACAGGCACTTTTCACAATTGTAATTTCTGTACATGCGTGTATTGGCGGTCTCACTGTTACTGATTATGGGTTTATTAGCTTCTGCGTCTAACAAAGCTCAATTTAGTAAATAGAAGATAGAATAAAACATTCAAGGTTTTTTTAATGTTCTTCAGCCAAGGCTGCATTGAGAAAACACACAAACACACAGCTTGCCACGGGTGTTGGGTTAAACATTTTTATCAATTGCAGAGCTTGGTCAACACCTTTATCTGGCTGTATCTCCCGCCTATTGTGCAATAGTGAAATCAAATCATTCATCTCCTCAAAGATAAAAATCCAGCCCCGATTCACGTCTCCTTCAGTTGTGTTTCCGGACTGCAGTCTTCTGTTTGTGAGAAGTAGCTCCAGTTCACCAATTAAGGCCGTGTGTATCCCACAACTTGTGTGGCTTTGAAGTTTGAGATAAGGGCGTCATTTTGTGTATCCTGACTACCAGTGTTGGGTGTTTCAGGTTCACAAGCTACAAATCCAGACCAGGATTTTGTTTTTACCAACCAGTTCAGCATAAGGAATCATGGTCACAGAGTATTCAGCTGCTGGGTAGAAACAAAATCATGGTCTGGATTTGTAGCTTCTGGACCTGAAATGCCCAACACTGCTGACTACTTGTTGATTCGCTCACATAAAACACCTCAAGCTGTGCAAGGGGCTGATGCTTCACCCATTTCTCCAATTTCCCGGCAACCAATAGCACCATTACTGCCATGGTTTTCATACCCCAGGACCATGTCTCAAGTATCAAGCCATCCATCCATTTCCCACACCCTCCCGTCTTATGCATGGTTGTGGCAATCCTGAACCTTTCCCAGAAGGTATAAGCGCAAGGCATGGAATAACCCAAGATGTCAACCTATCGTAGGCCACAGACACCATTAAAATACACAGGAACACCTAATTAGGGACAATTGGGCAACTCCAATACAACATGGCACCTTTTTTGGATTGTACAGCACCCAGAGGAAACCCCACTTGAGCTCTGCCCCTAGAGGTGTGAGGCAGCCGTGCTAACCACTGCACCCTACATAAATTCATATTGCAGGTTTTGAGGCAGGAGTCAATAACATGGGCCGACAGCTTTCATTTAATTGGCTTGTCAGTGTATCGTGTCTTTCTATTTGTCAATATACCAAAGTTCCTCCCAAGCCCCAGTCAAAATCCTTCCTATAACATGTCCACATACATTCAGAAGAATTTTAAATGGCCAGAAAAGGCGGTGCTTAAACACATGGGAGGAACAACAATATTGCATGTGCCACACGTTATTGTATTTCCAATCCCAAGAAACAGTTCTGTGACAATAGTACCCCTAAACTGGATATATAACATCTTATACCTATAAAACATGTTTTCAAGTGATTTTTTTGTATAGGCTAAACCTATACTTTTGTAAAAAATACACAACAGTCTCCATAATACCCCAAAATCTACCAAGAGGTATTGTATATTTTTGTAATATTTTAAAAAGCTTAAAATGCCTAGATTTGGTGTATTTTTTATTTGAAATGTGTGACTGTCCAAGACGTGACAATTAGTAAATTAACGCAGCTTACTTAACTGACAAAACATGTTTAGCACTGATATTTTATTTGTGCTCACCTAATATTAAACAGTTTGCATCATACAGCCATATATTACAAAGATCATAGTCAAAAATTTAAATTAACACTTGAAGAATATATATTTACTCTTTTGCAACCCTTAAGAAAATAACTTGAATCTTCCTGCTGCTTCTCGTTTTAGGTCTAACACTCTAGAAACACTTCAAAAAATATCTGAAGGATATTACCTGAATAATGCAACTTATAAAACAGGTATTTAAGAGCTGATTTAGGCAGATGCTTTACTTCAGCCTGACATGTGAACGTAAAACTCTGATATTTCTCTGTGATATCACTGGGATGACAGCATAGCTCACTGTTGGGAATAAGGCATTTTATGTCAGTGATGAGGCGTTATGAAAAGTCCTTTTCAGAGTACAGGCAATAAAACGTCATTCGTTATTGGGTTCTCGTGCCGAATTGACCTATTATACGCGCCCAGCTGATGGACGGAAATGGTCAGGGGCCACTTCCTGTGGATCCCATGAACACAGTGTTTATGGGGGGCAGAGACGACACTACGTCCCGTACGTCAGCGGCGGCTCGGGGAGGGAGCAATGCATCCTGGGAGTGGAACTGAGGATTGGCTCCATACATACATGGGGTGGATACAGAAGATGTGATGGCTGAGGCTGCGGGGAAAACAACACAAAACAGTCTGAAGACGCACACACAGGTATAACTGGGGCTCCCTAAAGCCGCTCCCTGGGGACCACCATACAGTCCAGGTTTTTGCTCCCTCCCAACTCCCAGCACAGGTGTACCAGGTATTCGGAGTCCTTGATTGGCTGAGAGCCGGGAGGGAGCAGAAACATGGGCCGTCTGTGGCTGCCCGAGGACCCGGTTAGGAAACACTGACCTAGGGGATGCAATTTTCCTTTGGTCCTTAGAAGAGTTAAGATGTAACCGGTTATGAAAATATATGCATTACTGTGCAAAAGTCTTAGGCAGTCAAAGAAAATGTTTAAGGCTATTTATCTTGGTAGTAATTGTATGCTTTCCTCTGAAAAAGCACTATATAACATCATGACACGTGCAATCTAACAGTAACGCAAAAAAAAAATAAACAAGAATTTCGTCTGTTTTCCAAAAAGTTATGTTGGACGGCCAGTTGAGCGCCGCTTCAGTTCCCAACCCTCTCCTCAGGGGCACCTCAGCCATTCCACGGATTTCTTTTAAATCTCACCAGCTGGCTCTCTTAACTAGTTGCCTTAATTAGTCGAATAACTTAGTGAGTTACTGATTAACCGAGCGAGGTGAGGTAGGGGCCGAGTCAAAATATACACGCGTGTGTGTTGGCCGGCTGCTGCAGACACAGAGGTGACTTTAGGGAAGGTCTCTGCCTGCTGTTGGAGTTGTACTCCGCCAGGATTCACGGCTGAGACGAGGAGTAGCTGCAAGCCACAGGTTTATCCCGTAACAGGTTGCAAGCTGGGAGCGTCTGTCTGACATACATTCAGCATGTACAGGAAGAGGCTCGACCATACGTATCGGCTCTGCCCTCCTTATAGCCGTTTTGGGCATCTCCCCCCTCCTCTGTACCTTCCATCTACGTGGGAACCACATGTTCGCCGTTTGCCCTATAGTCAGTCAGTTAGTACTTGTCCTTGTAGAAGGCTAAAGATATGTAAGGGCCGCTTACGTTGTCTGTCTGCCCCCTCTATCGGTCTTGATTGGATCACCCACCCCTGCCGGCGCCAGTACAGTCTTGTTTCAATTTAGTTAGAGCCTTATAGAATTATTCCCTCACTGTCACACATAATATCATAGGTTTACATCAAGATGAAGAACATTTATACATCATTTTCTGTGACTGCCTAGGACTCTTACACAAAGCTGTATGTTTAGTCAGATGAACCTTGGCAACATACTAAAGCGGTGTCTCCCCATTCGGCCCTCGGGGAGCCCCAGAGGGCCCACAGCTCTGCTCCCTACAAACTCCCTCCCAGGAGCCGAGGGGGAGAAAACCGCGGGGGGGGGGGGTCTGTGACTCCCCGAAGGACCAGGCTGGGAGACGCTGCTCTAGAGCTCATTCATACGTGCGCATAAAAGCTTCGGATTCTGACTTGCAGAGGAGGACCGACTCACCGCCGGAGGTCCGGGACACGAGGGCTGGAGAGTCACTGTAGTAAGAGGCGGCGGGCGTCCTGCCCCTGTCACCCAGGATGTTGAGGGGATCCTGCACGTCGCTGTAGGGGTGGACGGGGCGTGACGAGCTCACGCTGCTGATCACTGACACGTGCTGGTCGATGACCGATCCCAGCCTCTGCGGGTCCGCGTAGCCGCCGCTGCCATAGTAACCTGCGGCTAGTTTCAAGTGCGAATGTTAATTATCCTCATTACTGTTGCTGTTATTTACGTGAATTAATCCTTTTCTCAGAGTCAAATGCTTAATTTCAGCAGCTGTGTAAAGGTCGTGTGTGTGTGTACGTGTTCATAGGGACGTAGAAAAGCTTTGAAAGTCAAAGCAAAATATGTATGGAAGTATAGAAGCCACCTAAGAACACAACGAACCAGGAAAAAAGGCAGAAAAGAGGATATCACATTATATACATCCATCCATTTTCTAAAGAGCAAAGAGCCAACCCTGCATTCTCGGCCTCCTATGGCACTGAAGTCCGAGCCTTAGTGTTCGAATATAAAGAGCCTGTGAGGCTGCATTCCACCCTGCAGTTCTAGCTTATGAGCGTGAAGGAAACTGACAGAATATGACCGTCAGCCAATATCTGTGACAAACAGGAGAGACGGACAGTCCCAGGTGGACGGGGCAGAGCATGTGGTTCTCTGGATGGCCCCCAACCCACACAGACGGGGGCTGTTACTCACCGCCGGCGGGGTAAGCCGTGCCCTGGCAGACGCCGCTTCCACCGAGGAAGCCGTACCCTCCGGGGTCCAGGAGCTGCAAGCCTTGGGCCTCCATCATGGACTCCGGCGAGCTGCCAAAGTTCGCCGGGGGCCGGGAGATGTAGGAGGTCTCGGCGCAGCTGGGGGTGAAGTAGTCCTTGGGCAGCTGTTGTGGCTGCTGTTCGCAGAAGGGGGGGTAGCGGCCCCTGTCTGGGCGAGACGGGTAGGAGGCAGCGTGTGTTGGAGGCCTGAACAGGGCCTGGTAGTTGGGAGCACTGGAGAAGAAGCTGGGATTGGCGGGGGGAACGTTCTGGTAGGCGACGTCGGAGAAGGCCTGGCAGGGGATGTGTGACTGGAGAGGGGTGCAGCTTCCCTGGGGACGGCCTGCCATGGGGCCCTGGTTGATCACACTGTCTCGGTTCACCATCGCCGGAGAGATGGGGGGCGTCATGAGTGGAACACTGTTCTGAGGGAAGTCCATTGGGGCTGAGGGATTTTGGAGAAATATGCTTTAAGCCAGCGTCCGAGCACCGGGTTGGGAAACAGTGCTCTAAAGGCTACTGTCAGTCCTGAGGTGATTTGCTGTGCAGATAGAGGCACTTTCATCCAAAGTAACAAGCGAAGAAAGTTTTGACATCGGCCGGCCTCCCTACAGCAGCGTTTACTACGCAATGTTTCAACTTATTTCATGCACGTAATTCTCCAAATTCTCCACCCAGTTGTTATTCATTAAAGAATGTTTCTTTACGCCATTGATGCTAATGAACGGCAAGCGAAAGAACCAAAGTTTTTTTTTTTTTTTTTTTAAACAGTCCTGTTTTTATTCAGTTAGGGTCATGGCAACCTAGAGCCAATACCAGAAATCAACCAATCACAGGTCATCGCACACTCATACAGCAAGACCAATACCTGAGAGACACAGGTCTTCTGACTCCACCTCCTGGTAGGCGGCCATGTCTGGGCCCAGCCCATGCTGGCCGCTTGTGAGAGACAGGTAGGCCTGTTCAGAGAGCAGCTCGTTCTTCACAGACGCATCGCTGGACACGGCAGCGACTTTGCTGCGGTTGGCAAGGAAGCAGGAACTAGGAGAGGCAGTGAAGGCCGCCTTGCTAGCATCTGAAACAAGGCAAAAACATTCCATCTCGTCGATTAATTAATTCTCTTTGCGTAGACTGCTGTTACTGACTTACATGAAAATAAAAACTACCTAGTCCTAGTCACCAGAAATCATGACACAAATGATTTTCATACCTGCGTTTCTCATATATTTATCTAAGAGATTCTGAAGGTCTTGTTCTTTGTCATTATTGAACTGTGTTTCAATAGCTAGTAGAATATACTCATCCAGAAGCATTCGAATCAGATGGAAAGAACCTGTAAAAAATAAAACTATCAGTCCTTAGCATGGAGACAATACATTTTACCTGCCGTAAAGGTGATAGTGAGCTTAGACCGACTTATCAGTCACACCATCCACAAAGGTCCTGGGTCACCTGTTCCATCTGTGGCCTTAGGTTGACCTAGAAGGTTTGCTCCTCTGACAGGGTGGCAGGAGGCCCATCAGAGACGCACGCAGAAGAGTGCGACAGTCGATTTTCTTTCCAATCAGGACGGACAGAAGCAGCTGATAAAGGGCGGCTTACCAGGACACGGTCGTTACATTTTACGGCTGATTGTGGCTTCATGATCAGGCAGAGACAAAGACCCCTGTTTGTGTTTGTGTTGGAGAAGGTCTCAGGGCACAAAATGCAGCAAGATCCTTCACCAGGGGAATCCAAGCCCAATCAGAAATTCAAGGCATAAAATTTGTTCATGCGTAAAAGATTTTATGGAACAGTAAATGAACCAAATTAGGTAATGACCCCAAAATAATGGAAGAGATTACGTTTGTTTAAAAGGTTCACTTTTACTTATACTTTATACTTTACGTATCCTGATGAATTTCCTCAAACATATATATGTAAGATGTTTTGATACTGACAGTCAAGAGCACTCGATCCTCACCGAAGCTCGTGGCATTGTTCAGGGTGAGGTTGTGCATGACCCGTGCGCCAAAAAAACTCCACTTGAGAAGAAAATCCTGCGCTCTCTTCTTTAAAGAACGGCCGTTCTGCTTACTCGGCTGGGGTGGGAGAGACAGAGGGAGTAATAAAAGCGGAGATTGACCTCCGGACAAACCAATCAGGGAGGAGTGTTCCGTGAGACGCCATACCTTGATGACCTTCTGCTCCACCACGCTGTCCAACCATTCTATAAAAGACTCTACAGTTGCATTTTTCTTAAGGAGGTCTTTCAGCTCTTGGAACACTGCGATAGAGTCATCTATGAAGTATGAAAATACAAGGCGTCTATGCTTTCTGTCGTAAGCAATCTCGATTTCTTTTATTACACGCTTACGCAAGGTATTTATTACATTCATCAGGTGACCAATCAACAGAATATTGATAACATCTTCTGACAGCATTTCAGAGAGAAAACATCCTCACATTCGGAGTACAGGTCTGAGTCGTGGTCTCCACTGCTGGATATAGTGAGCAAGGCCTGAGATCCAATGCTACTGAGGTCCACCTTGTCAATGTCACTCACCATGGAGTTCACCACATTTTGGTCAAAGAGAGCAGGTCTGGCAATCTGGGAACAACAGGCATTCATCAAATATTCCTAAAAGAGCTGATATTTTCCAGTCTGGGCTGGGAAATATCTACACTTTTCATTTTCATTTGTTAAATTACCTGGGCAAGGTGTAAAAAAGAGGTTTGTCGCTTTAAGGAGGACACAAATCGCCGTGCAATTGGTAGCTTTTTTTCGGAGAGGGTTTCTGGAAGATTCTCTAAGGAGGACACCATCCAGTGCTCCCAGTGCTTGGCGAAGTTCCGAATATCTGCCAAGAGACTGGAAACCATTCTCTTTATATGTTCAACGCATTTGTTAGAGAGGGACTAACTGTGTCACTTCTGTTTTCATTTGTGTTATTAATTATATGTCAGTTGTTCATAATATCTTAAATATTCTACAGAATCGATTAAAACAACAGCTAAACTATTTCTTGGTTTTCAGTCAGTAGGAAAAACATGTACTGACAGAACTCACTAGATAGTTTATGCCCTATATAAACAAATATATAAGTCAAACGTGTCACACGCATATGAAAAAAAATTACCTTTCAGGCATTTCTTGCATTGTAGCAGGAATTAAAACATCAGTCAGGACCTGGAAAAAAAAATACCTCAGGTGATTTATGCCAGTTGGAGAAATGCTGAGCGACAGCTTGGAAGGAGGAACGGAGTTCACACCTTGTACAGTATGGAATCACACACGCAGAAGATGTCCACAGTGATGGGATTCTCCAGCAGAGGCAGAAGGTGCCCAGGCATCCCCTGCCAGAAGTGCAACAGGAAATTCTGGATCTGGAAGGCAGAAGGCCGGACGTGGTCACAGAGAGCAGGTCGGCACTGCCAGTGAGCAGAAAAACGCCTCGTTCGCTATTTTCTGATACCTCTTCAAAGTTGCTGTTGATGGCGTTGTCTAGAATGCACTGACAGTGCGTCTTGTACATCATAATTAAGGTGTCCACCTGCTCGGGCATAAAAGAACATTTTTTGTTGTGATTGTTTTTAAATACGTATCTTGCAGCAAAATGTTTAAAATGTATGTCAAAGACAAGGAGTGGAGGAAGAACTTCGTCGTTCGTACCTTTTCTATGGAGATGCAGCTTTGAAGTACGAGATGTTGGGCATTTGGGAAGTCGGGCAACAATGTTCCCGTCTTGGAGCTGAGTGAATACTTCCGAGTAAATCCACCCTGCAGGACTCAATGCAGATCTCGTTTCATTAAAACGAAGGTAATCATTTAAAATACCCCCATTGCCTTTCACAGAGAACAAATTAAACAGACATAATCAAAGCTCTTTACAACATTTTCCACATTGCCATTGATAACA
Organism: Pollimyrus isidori; assembly: GCA_019775955.2. Classification (NCBI taxonomy): domain Eukaryota; kingdom Metazoa; phylum Chordata; class Actinopteri; order Osteoglossiformes; family Mormyridae; genus Pollimyrus; species Pollimyrus isidori. Next base: position 5,144,527 of record JABFDZ020000043.1, read on the forward strand.
TTTCTTCCTGTGAGTGTTCAATACGTCAACAATTCTCAATCAGGAGCTTTTAAAAAAATTTCATAGCAGAATTCACAACTCTACTAAGGGCACGTGTAATGTGTGAGACGTTACTCAAACTCTTACCACAGAATGTCTTTGACAGAAATGTAATAAAACTGCCAATATATTCTGCAGTGCCTTTATATACATCAATTAAACTGCTAAACCTCGACTGAACAAAATTAAGTGGTTTTACCTCATTTTTGAGCTTGCTACCAGAAAACCTAAAGTGAAACACACATGGCAACAAAATTAATGACGTGGAAGTAGACGATCAAGATCGGCGATGGTGCGCACGTGTGTTTCATTACCCACCCGACGGCATGTGGGACGCGCGACGAGAAACGCGATTTGTTTGCAAGAAAACATTTCAACGCATGCAGCTTATTAGTCTCAAACACACAACGCCTCGCGGTTAACAAAGTCCCCAATCAGCGCACGGTTGGCCAAACGGTCCCGTGAAGATTTAATTTACAGCGCCGAGACCGTTTGCTGTCTCGCGGCCCTTGTGGCATTCCCGAGGGCAAACGGAATGCCTGCTATCGGCCGGCTGACTAACGAAGGCGGACGCTGATAGCGGGAGCCATAAAACGGGGAGCATAGAGGTCAGAGGGGTTACCTGGTCAGCCCCTTCCCGGAGTACACAGAGTGGTAATATGCGCTGCTTTCCTTGATGCCGATGCCATAGTAATGATACCTGTGGACAAAAACCAAGAATCTTCCAGAAGAAGCGCAAAAGGCCTGAGACTGCAAAATGCCACCAAAAAAACTAAGTAAATAATCATTACAAATACATTATAAGTGAGATTAAATGATTGTATTTTTCTATATCAAGACAAAACTTCGGAACCTTCACCGGATTGGCTGGTTTAAATGTAACATCTTACTACTCTTCCAAAAATAGCCAAGTTCTTAACGATTGTGAAGGAGCTGCAGCGTGGGAGGTGCCGTCGATAAACGAACGGAATCGAATGATCACGTTCATATGCTGATTCCTCCTCTTACTTCGAATGGCCTCTGGTACCAAGTCTCCTGGTTGTCAAGAGAGGAAATTTCTGCCGTATCGTCTGTGAACGAACAAAAAAGAAAATCGAGACATTTCTGCGCCACCAAAACACAACTCTGAGGTACTCGTGCTTAGCAAATAAGAATAATAAGAATACTTTCTGTTAAATCTCCTGCCGCAGCACAACTCCGGAAATTAAAGGTGCAACAATGTGTCTCATTCATGGTACAGAGATGGAAACTTCTCCTATTTATTTTCATTACAAGCTTATTACAAACAGAGCTGCACTGAGAAGGTATGACGTGTTGTTACCTTGCCGAATGTCGCAGCGCAGGCAGGGTCCAATTTTTCTTTCCTACAGAAATCTAAGTAGTGAGCGTAGAGGATGCATCGTGGCAGGCAGACGCCTTCACAAACTATGTAGTTCTCTTCAAGCCTGGGGAGAACAGAACCGATTAAAACAACAGCTAAACTATTTCTGAGTTATCCCGTCAGTAGGGAAAACGTACGGCGAGAAGGACTCAATTATAGACGTAAGTATATATAACGTTAAATAAAAGCTGAATATTTTGCTGCCTGGTTCACCACCCTAATAACTGCACTTTCAACCCCCCAAAAAAAGTTCGTAAGCCACATGATTCGGGACGACGCCTGTCACATAGCTACCACTGCAGAGTTAAGTGCGTCTGCTTCTTCTTGTCCTTGATTATCTGAGTGATACTTTTCTTCGGAATGGGCTGCTTTAGAGCCAGATCCTTTGTGTATTCAGACGGCTCCACGTCCTCTTCAGCAGACGGGGCATCGTTGCAGTCCTCGGTTTCTGGTATACAAGCAAGACACAAGATTTGGGGGATTTAACACAAACCAGCTTATGTTTTAGAAGCTGTGGGACGAGGTGCAGGTTATATTTTACTTCCTCACCAATATAATCAACACATAAATTAACAGCTTACCTGATGAAGGTGAAATAGTACTTCAAACACACACACACGCACACACACACTTAGTCATATCCTTGTGGGGACTCTCCATTTCCATGGGGATAAACCCTAATCCCAACAGCCTTAACCCTAACCATAAGCAACTGAACAAAATAGAAGACTTTAGGCATTTTTAGTTTTTTGATTGCATTCACAGATTTTTGTGGGGACCTGAAAAAATGTCCTCATAAGCTAAAAAGTATCAGGTTTCGCCACGTTGTGGGGACATTTGGTCACACACAGAGACACGCACAGACACAACCAAGCATATCCCATCACTTCTGTTACCTAAATTTTAATGTTGGTGCCTTGGGCAATGGGATTCTAGGCATCAAAGCTTGCATTTTTATCCATAATTATAACTGAAGGTTTCTCCAGAAACTGTAGCAATCCCATAAAATCCCTATGCTCCACAAAAATAAACCCTGCATTTTTAAAAGCACTTAAAACAGTTAGAGTCAAACGGTTTAAAGTAATTTAATTAAAAAAAAATGTAAAATGTTTCTTGATGCAGAGGGTAGTCTGACAATGGTATGTCAATTAAACAGATCACAGAGAAAAATTATATTTAACAATTGCAAGACCAACCTCCATCCACCCGATCTACTAACATCCGGTTATGCTGTCAACGCCAGGAAGCGGCCTATAGGCAGCATATAGGGCACAAGGCTGCGGCGCATCCTTTGCGGGATGGCAGCGCGTTGCGGGGCACATACACACCCGCACTCCGCGAACTGTAACGTACATACGTCATTGGGCTGCGGGAGGACATCGGAGTATGCGGAGGAAAACCACGCAACACAAAACAAGTTAGAAATTTAGTTCACATTTCTTTATACCAGTTACCTGATTTAATCCCCGAATCTTCCTCCTCGTCAAGTGAGGAAAAGCAGTTACTTCCAAAATCGCCGGCGATCTTCTCGCCCCCAGGGGAAGCCGAGGCGATGTCGTCCTGCTCCGCACGGATCTTCTTCTCAAGTCGCTGCATACAATGCAAAGGCTCATCTCCGATTTGACTCCCCGTGCTCCTTTTCATTGGCATGTTAAAAATAAAATATTGCCACTAAAAAGACAGGCACAAAAGAGCAAGGCTGAAAGCATTTAGAAAACACCAAATATACCCCCTGCTATAACTGTACCAATTTGTGAATTAGAATTCCACGAGAGAAGTGTATCGCATTATTCGTTTTTATTTGGTCAAAACTACAAATATTTCAAATTATTGTAACCAGCTATTTAAAAACAGAAAAACACTACACGGGAGCCCAAATTTCACTGCGAACTCACTATGTCGGCATATAGAATAAAGATTTTTTAAATATATTTCTTTGGCCCTTCACTTTTCCATGGTAAAATGCCTAGTCTGCAGCAGCTCTAATTAAACCTGAGCCCGAGCCGAAAGTGTGGCGAGTAGCGAAGATTCATTTATCATATTTACAGAAGACGGGGACTAGTTGCGCTGCATTAATGATTAACCTAAACAGGCAATAGACTGCTTTCAACCCGGCGAGCTCGTTTTGCGGCCTCGGCCATCTGATCTAGGCTAAAGGAAAAAAAAACACCATACGCGCATCACACCGAATATAGGGTGAATTAGAAATAAAGCGTATAACAAAATAATAACGCAAAATTATCATTATCCCCGTAGCGCCAAGTATCACTTCTACAGTAATGGGTGGGTGGATGTTCGATTAAATGACCTATTAGCTGCCGCCGACACAGAAACCCATGTAGTTACCGAGCATAAAATAAACTGGACACAGGAATGGAAACGTTCCTAGATTGTATCAGCATATGCAAAGTACACACTCCTCATTTTCATTCATTATCTGACACAGATATGCTCCTGTTCCTATAATCCGTCACTATATACATATAAACTGCACTGACTGTTGCAAAGGGGATTCTTGGTGTCGGCCTGATTAGGCTGAACTCAACCGGTTACGTTATAGCAGCTGGCCAGCTTGTGTGGAGGTGAACCAGAGCCTCCAACGTGCTGGTAAAAATCAGGGTGCAAACAAAATGGGGGGATTCCTCAGTCATGTTTTGGGTAAAATGTAATTGTATAAAACGTTATATTGGAATTGCTAGCATGGACTCATTACATAAATTAGATTTCCTTCTCGTTTTTTGCCCGGCTTCCGCCCCATACTATCGCCACCGGCCGGGTTTTAAATGCGCATCATGTGGCGTCTGCAGACTCTCCCGCCCAGCAGGTGGCAGGAATGGAAACGCAGGCGTTTTCCGTTATAAGACGGAGCGCTTTGCTGCTCGATATCCGGCGTCTTTACAGATGGGTGGCGCGGGGTGACATGATGCTGTGACTCGCTTCCTTGTATGATATTCATATATATCTATCTATGTATTGCCATTAAAATATAATATTGCTCTGCCACAAAATATCTAAACATAATATAACGCTTTATGTACATGGGAAGGTGCCAACGCATTGGTGCTGTGATATGGTAGATTTTTTTTCCAATCGTGGGTAGAGTGTATAAACATTAAATATTTATATAAATATTATTGCTAACGTCAGCACCGAGTACTTATATGCAATGCAAACTTCCATGTCGTATCTAATAATATGAGCCTTGGCTGCCTCATTCTGTAATCTATTTTGAGAAAAACGAAAAGAAGGGCCTAGCTGGCGACCAAATGCGTGTTGCAGCCAAAGGTAACAGGCAGCATGTAGGCCGAGAGACATACCTAACGATAAGCATTTAATATCTGCTAAAAGAAATAAACTGCAATTATAATTTTAAAATGTCATGTAGGCAGTGAAGGAATTAAGAGCAATCAATTAGTATTTTAGAGTAGTGCTGGACGCCGTATATTACATTGCCAGTACCTACTCCGCGTTTCTGGCTGTTGGCTTAAAAGAAGTGTACTCGAATTGTCTTTTTTCCTAAGATTATTATTAGCCTGTTTACAATGATAGCGATAAAGCGGTTAACAGGGCATTTCTATTTTGCTAATTTTTAAGTTTGATTAATCTATTAGTTTCTTTCGTGTGTTGCCAGCACTTCGCTAGGAAAAAAGTTAACTATTGATTATTAGCGACATCTAGTGGATGCAGTCTGCCATTTATAAAACAACGAATGCTACTATTCGTAGAGTTATTGGTTTTACGTTTACATATTGTGCTCTAATAATGAAAAACCTCTGCAATTGCTTGTTTTGCCGTTCTAGAATCAATGTAGCACAACGCTATTTATGTAATTTCATTTAAACATTTGTGAGAAATGACGCCTGTCCTTCCTTTCAGGTAAACTGCTGTAATGCTTCCAAACAATGGTCCAGGGACCCAAAGGTAGGTTTCGAATACATTTACACAAGTGGTGTATTCATTATTTTAAAGTTATTTTTAAAAATGTATTTAAAATAGCAAATTGCAGGTGCTCCTATACCAAACTTGTTGATAAATTCTAAATATTAGATCTGTGTCTAATAATTTTGAAACTACAGTCCTTTGAAATCCTAATTAATTTTATGGATCTTTTCCGTAAGTAGTATGTTCCTCATTGAAATAAGTCTAAGGGTCAATTCAGAAACTACATAATATTTTTGTTTTGGCTGAATTTTTATGGCAAAAGGTGCGTGACAGCTTATTCTTGAAAAAATCGGAAGGAAGGTCAGAAACACTAATGTTCTTTTCCAGATGATCTTCAGATGAGTAAGGATATATGGTGAAATACAGTAATAATATAGAAGTATATACAGTAAAATACACGTATGAAAATGTTGCTTAACTGTTCAGATGGTCAAAAGAGACGACTACGGAAATCAAAAACATTTTTAAAAAGATTCTGACACTGACCAGTAATGCATCAATTACTGCACAGACACAGTCTTAATGTGATAGAAAAAACTGGAAGCACTTGTCGTGCTTTGAGTTTTTGGCAATTTTCAGAGCCTTGTAGGAGGAACAGTACATCCGATGCAGCTGATCTGAATACTTTTTTATGAATTACAGAAAAAGTTATTCCTAATCACAGTTTCAAAGCTGGACACGCCGTCAAAGATGACATGAGTGTTGGAAGCTGGACCGAAAGGTTTGTTTGGCAAAATGCATAAAATTAATTTCAATTTCAAAGGGCTGTAACTTAAAAACTATTAGAGATCCAGAGCTCATATTTGTGATTTCTACATAAGTTTGGTATGGAAGCACCTGTAACTTTTTTTCAGGGGAATCTGGGAGGGTGAGCAGGGCATTCTGGGTGATTTGACACAGAATGCCACAAATGAATCTTCTCCTTGTAATTGTATGGATGTTCTCCTGCAAGAAAAGATGTGCTGTTTACAGCAGGTGTATTGCTGCTTCAGAATTACCCTTAGTGATTGTAGGCCCCGTAATTGACTGGCATCTGGTCTGTACCCTGCCTTGTGCCCAGTACTTACTGGTATGAGTGCCAGGTTCACTACTTCCAGGCACTGGATCAGCAGCTATTAAATTTGGATTTGCTGGATAAGAAAACAAAATGATGTCGAACGTTTAAAATAATATAAAAATCCACTGTCCAGCTGATTCTGGGCCGGTGGTAGGAAGAAGCGACAGAAGTGTACTACAGTTTTCCTGGACTTGCTAAAGCTAATTTCCTGAAAATCACCATCCCTTTCTTGGCACAGAAATCATAAAATCTGATGTTCAGTCTACATTCGCTAAACCTTTGACCTGTTTTTCTTCGCTTAAAACCAATATATAAACACTAATGAGCAGCCATTACATGCCACGGAATAAAAACGGAAACCCCGCCAGTCAAAACTATTGTTAAGCACGTGGAGAGAAATGCCTACTGCGGACATGGTCTTATGAATGCCGACTTACAGACGCAAACCAGCTGCACGACAAGAACAAAGAAAATTTTACTGTTTAGTAAAAATGCAAGTGTACAGCTATATGTAAAGCAATGTATAATACTTGCCGTATTCAGTACTTCAAAAGATTACCGTAAAGGAGAAGGTAGAATAAATAAATAACCCTGACGAAGGCATTTTGTAGTAAAATGCTGTACACCTGCCAGTCAAACTCAAGTAGGAATATTAATTCTGCTTCATCATCATGTTAATGGGCTGGGTTTGGTCAGAGGCCTTGGTTTACATCACAGCCAATGTTCTCCCTTGTTAGACAACAGAAGAAGAATCGCTTATAGTGAGACACATGCATAGACATTGAACCTCGATACGACTGCGGCTAGCACTCTAATCTGCCACATATTCTCAGCTGTAATCACTCATCAGCTTCTTTGCATTTTTAGAAATGTGAATAATTTTGAATTGTGTTTACACGATTGCTGCAGTGCACTGGTTGTGTTCAGATTTTGTGGCTTGCGTTGTCCTTTTTACAAAGGTGCAAAATGTGTTGTGGTGATTAAGAAAGTGTTTTGCAAACCAATTGAATCAGTGAATCAGAGTGAATCAGATCTGCAAGCTGTGTCTTTAGGTGAACATGGTTTTGCCGTATCAGAGATTGATTTGCTAAATGAGTTTTGGCAGTTATGCTTAAGTCAGAAAATGGGGTTTAGAAAAACTGAATTACAGGTACAAATGTATTTTCAGGTTAGTTGCCTAATACATCCATATGAAATTTTGATTTTTATTCAAATTTATTTTGGTGTCAAATTAAATTTACATAATTACTTGTGTATTACATACATGATATACTTGGATATCCCATCATAATTTGGATTGTTGGTCATTCATTTATTTGTTTATCAGTGTCTGCCTGTTTGTTCCTGCAGTTGTGTACTTTGTGATATATGTAGTCCCAAAATTTCCTTGGGTCTGTAAAAAAAAAAAACTCTCTGAATAGTTGCAATAATGTAACTGGACAAAAATCAGTTAAAAAAACATTTTTAAAACGATGGTAATTATAGCTTTTATATACACATTTTTCAATGTAATGTGTATGCATTTTGACATATATACCGTATTTGAAATATCAACAACATTATCTTCTGTTCTAAAAAGCACCCTGAATGACTTATTTATATATTATTTATATTTTTTATTGGGATTATTTCTAAAGGCTTGAGTTGAATACGGGCAAGTCACAACATTTATGACAACAAAAAATGTTTGCGAGAAAACAGACCCTGCTAATTGATAACTTTTCATTAACACCTCGGACATAATTTCTATAGATTAAGAATCAAAACTAAAAAAAACTGATGTAGTATGATGTTCAACTATACAAATGGACAGTATGTTAATAACAATATAACCATTGAATTTCAATCTAAAAGACTGTTTGGTATATAAAATGATATTCCTTTTCCACTACTGAGATATTTCTAAATATTTTGATTGTGTATTTATCTGCAACATTTCATTGACTTTGTTTGAAATGTTAAGTTCAGTGAAGTGACATTATATTGAGGGACCAACAAGTAGGTTGTGAAATGTTGTTTCTGTTTTCAGGCCTCTGGGGGACTCAAATCCCCCTACATTTCATGAACTGGGCACAGTGGACTTACTGCTGACACATGTGGATTGCAGTCCTGTGGAGACGTTGGTGCAATTCCAGGGTCAGTATCTGACCATATGTGAACTGGACTATGACATACTCCAGAAAGACATACAAAGTACGGAGAAAACGAAAGCCGGGTTGGATATTGGGGAATTATGTCTGGTGAAAGATGCCGTCTCATCCTGCTGGTACAGAGGCCAAGTTCGGTGCAAACGGAACGACCAGTTTGAAGTGTTTCTCCTAGACTATGGCAATGTTCTGGCTGCCAGTTCTGAGTGTTTAGCTTCTGCTTCTGAAGAATTGTTTGTGCTTCCCCCTAAGATTGTTTGTGGATTTTTTGCCAATATACTGCCACTTGGCGAACACTGGAACGTTCTTGCATCTAAGTACTTCTGCTCTCTGATAGGAACTGAAATCAAGGGGCACACCCAGGCTCTTCTCTCACACAAAGTGATGATTTTGGAAGCGGTCGATGTCAACAGGGACCTCTTCAGACTAAACTTGGGAAGGCACGTGGATGTTGGAACGTTCTTGTTCCTTACAGGAATGTTAACAGAAGTACCAGTTCGTGAAAGATGTGGATGTGCTGAAATCCTCTTGACCGAGAAGCAGAATAGTCAGAAGTTCTTGTGCCTGCCTTCAGCCATACAAGAGATTGAGAATCTAATGTTGTTTTTTGGGCCACAGGTGACTGTGGGTAAAAACGAAAAGATCAGAATAACTGCTGCAATAAATACAAATACATTTTATTGCCAGTTGCAAAGCATGGTGACTGAGCTGAAGGAGATGTCAGAAAAGCTGTCAACCTTCTGTGAATCCAAGAGCAAAGACCTTTGTGATAATGCAGTTGGGAATCTGGGGTTACTTTGCGCAGTCAAGGGGAAAGATGATAAATGGCATCGGGGCGTCGTGCAGTTCCTCCCTGTAAACTCTCAAGTACGAGTCTTGTTTGTTGACTATGGATTCTGTGAATCTGTAAGAGTTGAAAGGATCTGTCAGCTTCCCCCCAGTTTCCTTTCTGTACCAATCATGGCTTTTCATTGTACTTTATCTTGTTTAAGTCAAGCAGATGAGGATGTTCTGAAGGAGCAACTGGAGCATGTAAAAAGGGGGCTTCTTGGCGGGGTTCTTGATATTCAAGTTGACAGTTTTGATAGTGATGAAAATTTGTATTCTGTTACATTCAACAGTGTTAAGGCCGATGCTGAAAATGGGGTATTGCAGGAAAATGACAGCTGTCTGTCTAGATTAGTGAGAAATTCTGATTTTTGCAAAATGGGAAAAACATACTCCGTTGTGAAACACGCCAATGAAAACAAAGGGATGGAATACTCCGAGGACGTAGACGGTCTGAAGAACATAAAGGACAACTCCATCTTCAGAGGTTTTGTGGAATATGTACTAAATCCATCTGACTTTTGGTTGAGGACAGAAGAGCGGAATTACAGGTTTGAGGATATGTCGCAGAACATGGCAAAATATTTCAGCGACTTAAAGTTACACGAGGGAATTCTTGAGAATCCAGTTCCTGGTACACTTTGTTGTGCGATGTATGAGAAGGATATGCAGTACTACAGGGCTGTAGTCAGAGAGATCATAGAAAACGGAGCTGAGGTGTTTTTCATAGACTTTGGAAACACAGAGAGAGTGCCATACATGTTTATTAAAAAGCTTCCTCCGGAATTTGCTGGTGAACCTAAATTTGCCATAAAATGTTCACTCGCTCATGTAGTGTCAGTGGAAGATGTGTGGACAACCCAGACAACCAGCTTCTTCAGGCAAGCTGTGTGTAACAGAGCACTCCTTGTGCATGTAGTACAAAAGAAAAGTGACAGGTTAGATGTTGAGTTGTATGAAAAGGAAGCTAATGAAAGTATTAACGTGGTAATGGCGCGAGCAAAAATGGCAGTATTCTGGAAATCCAAGACTAAAAAGCTGGGTCTGCTGCAGAGTGGAAAATTTGCCAAGTGCCAAGGGCCAAACAAAACCAGTCTTGCGAAAGAACAAGGTGATAAAGACCGAAATAGCTCAAGCAAAATTATAAATCTAAAATACCAAAATGAAGAAACAAGAGTAGAGAAAATTGCATTAGCTACAAAGGAGTCGACGCAAAATATAATGGCAAGACAAATACCAAAACCAGAGGCCTCTGCCAAAAAGATTTCTTTCAAAGAACAAATATTGAAGGTTGGAACTGAACTGTATGTCCGGTGCTGCCACTTTAATTCCTCTTCAGACTTTTGGTGTCAGCCCCAGAGCAAACTCAAGAACTTGGACAAATTAATGGCTAAAATACAAAGTTATTACCAAGAAAATGCTGATGCCTTTCCGCTTAATGAAGCATGTTGTGTTGCACAGCATCAAGAAGATGGAAAATGGTACCGTGGCCATATCCTCAGAACTCAGTACAACAAATTCGATGTCCTGCTCGTAGATTTTGGCATGACCATAAGACAGGAAGCGCACAACCTACGGGCAATAAAGCCGGAATTCCTGGAACTCGAAACGCAGGCGTTTAGGTGCAGTGTTTACCCTTTACTTGAGCCTGTAGGCGAACATGATGTTTGGAGCGCAGATGCAGACAAGGAACTGAGGACCTTCGTTCAGTCAGGTTCATTAAATTTAAAGTGTACTGTACGTTCAATGATGGTTGTAAATGGTCTTCCGTTCAGTGTCGTAGACGTCCACACTTCTCTGCAAAGTGCAACAAGACTGCTTGTGGAGAAAGGGTTCGCAAAGCCGGTGCACTATCCAAAACTCTTCCCGTCAGTCGATCTCTCTTCATATGTGTTTTCTACGTTCGACATAAAAATCGGTGGCAGTGAGACTGTGTATGTCACTCACGTTTGCAGTCCATGGCAGTTATTCTTCCAGCTGGATAGAAACGAAAACATGCTTGAAGATCTGATGGAAGAAGTGACAAAACAAAGTGGTGAAATCCCAAGCGAGACTTCCGGTTCAGACCCAGCAAAACTTTGTTTGGCAAAGTACATCATGGATGGCAAGTGGTACAGGGGTCTGGCCTTCCCTGTTCAGTCAAACCAGCACTTAAATGTGTTGTTTGTTGACTATGGGAACATGCATATAGTTGAAAAGAGAAATGTCCGGCCCATTCCCAGACATGCTACAGACTTGATCTTTATACCCATGCAGGCACTGAGGTGCAGTCTCTCCCGTGTTCCCAAGGGGGAGGCCCTAGCAGAGGTAAATACCTGGCTAGAAAAAGCTGCCCTAAATAAATTGCTAAAGGCCACTTTTGTTGAAAGAGAAGACGATGGCACTCTCATCTGTGAATTGTTTGATGGGAATCTGCATCTTAATGAAAAAGTCAGAGAACTCATGGTAACAGATAAGCAAAAAGAAGAGGCTCTCATTAAGAAGGATATTATCCATTCTGAGGAACCACATGTTGGTATTGAGCAGCCTAAAGCTAGGAGGAACATCAAAAAGGATAAAACTGTAGCCAGTTCTAATTCCAAGCGCTTGTTGGATAAAGTGAAATCTCGGCCGAATCCACCAGTAACTAAAGCCTCAACATTGCACGCGTCTAAGCACAAGGTAAAGAGAGATTCAAGTGCACCACTGAATAAAACAGATAGTTCAGCAGTTGAAACTCACCAACATAAAGCAGTAAGTAGAACTTTGAGGCAGAAAAGCTGCAATTTTAAATTGCCGAAACTCTCACAGCTCCCAGAGATTAAAATAAAGCCAGGCCTCAGAGAAGTAGGGTATATTTCACATGCCAGCACATCCACCACCTTCTATATTCAAATGGAAAATGAAGAGAAGACGATTTTAAGATTGGCCGAAGATCTTAATAGCTCACTGTTCAGAGAACAAACACAGCTCATAACTGGAAATGTGAATATTGGTGATCTTATTGCTGCAGAATACAAAGAGGATGGTGCTCTCTACAGGGCTGTTGTGAAAGATGTCACTGAAAGTCAAATGAGGGTGGAGTTTATTGATTACGGAAACACTGCTGTGGTTCAAAAGAGAACTGCGTTCCGACTGCCAAGCACTTTTCTCGTACACCCCCGACTAAGCATACCTTGCTCAAGTAAACACCCTCCTCCTTTTGGGAAAGAAATCTTAACCGTAAGTGGAAAGCCACTCATGGTTGAATTTGTGAAGCGATGTGGGCTGTGGTGGATGGTGAACTTGGAGATTCCCAACAAGGGTATCTTACCAGCTCAAACGTCATCACTGCAGGAATGTAAGGATGAGGAGGAAGTTTTTCGTGATTTATCTGGAGAAGAGAAAAAACCTGTAGACGAATGTTCAGCCGCGGAGGACGGGCAGATACGGCAACCTTGCGGGGATGCAGAAGGAGTTAAGATCCCAACAGTGACGCGTGATAATGTTATAAGGAAAAATCTCACCCAGACTGAATCAACGAAGAACACACTTGTAAAATGTGCAGTGGTGCGGTCAAAAAGGAGACTGCTGGTAATATCAAGGAAGCATAGAGCACTTGCAGAGAGTCAAATAAAAAAATTGTGCAACAAAAAACGGTCAGTCAAATGCGTATCACGGGGAGTTTCCGATACAACCGCCACTAAGAATGCAACTATTCCACCAGATCTGAAAATTATACCTGGGCAGCTTGAAGAAGGGACACTTCTATCTGTTTTGGAAAATGGAGATTTTTATATCAGACTTCACCAAAATTCAAGGGACTTGACTTTGCTTTGCCACCTTTTACAAAAAGAGGCGTTCAGATGTAGCTTAGTTCCTGCAATAGGTGCCAGAGAGGGACTTCAATGCTTGGCGAAGTCAGCCAAAACTAACCAGTGGTCCAGGGCTGTGGTACAAAAGACATATCAAGGAAACTGCTCAGTCTTCTTGTTGGATCACGGTACCTCAGAAGTGGTCTCTGTTCAAGAGATCAGAGAACTCAATGAAGAGCTTAGACAAATCCCAGTTCAAGCCATTTTGTGTAGGTGGAATGTGCCAGCTAAGGCCACTGGAGAGTCAGATGAAGATTTAAACGAGCAGCTGAGGGATATGATAAAACAAGATATCAAAATCATGTTTGTGTCATGTTCTGCAGTCTCCAAACTCTGGACAGTAGAAATTATAATCAATGAAATTTATCTCAGGAGGCAACATAGCAAAGTCAAGAAAAGCCTGGAGGATAGAGGTCAGATTCTTCTCAAGGAATTGTCAATGAAGGAAGAAAACACGAAAGAAGGCCGTGAAGCCCCAAGGCTCTCTTTGGCTCCTGTGAAAACAGATGTGGGCTATTTGGGTCTAGCCGTAGCAGTCGCCACTCCATATGGCTTCCATATCATTTTGAATGACTTGCTTCTCACCATGAGCATGGTGTCTGCTGCTGTAGATGATCTTCCAGATGATTTGGTGACCTTGCCTGAATCGTTTTTGATTCCAGGAGCATGTTGCTTGGTGAGATCCGAAACCAAGAAAAAGTGGTGCAGATCCGAGATTGTGCACACGGACAGTAAGTCTGTGGTAGTTAACCTTGTTGACTACGGTCATTGTGTGGTTGTGCCTTATGTGCATCGTCATGACATCAAATGGCTTCCTGAGAAATTAACGGCCATACCAAAGGTTACCCATCCTTGTGTACTCAGAGCAATCAAGCCTTCTGGAAAGGATCATTGGTCAGATGAGGCTGTCGTATATTTCCAGGAGCTTTTGAGTGAGGGCAGCCTTATGATCTATTTCAGGCAGTTTGTTTCTGAAACGCAATGGGAAGTCGATATCTTGTCACAGGGAGTTAATGTTGCTAAAGCATTAGTCAATGCAGGACACGCCACTTACATTGATGGCTTGCTTTCACTCCGAGTGCTAGAGGAACCAGTTGCTACAGGAGCATCTCTAGAAAAATTGATAAAACTCTTGAATTAAATTCAGAAGACACATTTTTTCATAAGAACATACTAGAATTTCAACAACAGTTGCAAGATGCAGGGACTGAGGGCCAGCATGATGTGGACCATTCAACAGTTGAGTCTGAGAATCGGAAGTTTGTAGAAGAAAGGCAGGACCAAGTGGGAACTGATGAGGACTGAAGCCATCAGAGAACTGATAGGTTTGCAAGCTTTGGTGCTTCGCAAGAAGTCTTAAAATGTAAGTGCATCTCGTTGGAGTCAAGGGTCTTTCATACACAGAGAGGGCTCCAGTTTAAAGATTCTTCAATTTCTTACTGCAACCTGAGAGACGGTTGCCGAGTAAAAGTCATTTTAACAGCTCTGTCTAGACTTTAAAATAACAGTACTTTTCAGAATTTGAGTTGCTTTTTATTCCTGCATAACCGAGCCTTTTTTTGGAATGGATACAAATGAAAAATTAGAGTGGACGGTGTTAATCCTTAGTGTAAATTTTAAGCCTTCGCCATCTCATATTAAGGCACAAAAATGAATATGTTTAGAGAACTTTTTGCAATACTTCACATTACCTCTCTTCTCACAGGTGTTCAGATGTGAGCATTCTCTGGTGTAAGTCAAACCTGCTAAAATAGTACAAATAAGCATAGCATAAACACTGTCTGAAAATGCACTTATAAAACGGGCTGTTTTATGCAGACTTCACTATTTTCTGATATCCACAATTGTCTAACAAAAGAAATAAAGTTTATATTAAGCAGTGATTCATATTTACAAATGAATTGGCCGTGGTTTAACTTTTTACATAAGTAACTGGACGATATACAGAAATCCTGTTCTGAGTTTATTTCAAATTTTGTATTCCAGCTTTATAAAGTTGTTTGCTTTGAAGAAACAAGAATGGACACTATGACCAAAGATATTTTGTTTCTCTCTTGTTCTACATAGTTCCGATAAGTACATTGAATGAATGCCAAAACCAAGGGGTGACTTGGTGATTTTTTTTTTTGTAGCTAAACTTCATGTTGACATTTCATTTTTTGTTTAAAAAGTTATGATTTAGTTTAGTAGTTTTGACTAATTTTGCAAAGGTGAAGCATGCATTTGTTTCCTTTTTTATACACAGTGTTATTTATAATGACAAACATTTTAAATGGCTAAGTAGAGTAAGTGTCTGTATCAAAATTTAGATTAGATTTGAACAGCAACTATGCTGCAAATGATTGCTTTCTTCTGTCTGCAATATTTCCAAAACCTAAAATATATTGCTGCGTACTAGCAGTTCAAAGTGGAAAGCGGTTACAAGGAGTTGGAGTTTCGATCTATGAAATCCGTATAATTCAGGATTTGTTCGGTTTTTTTGTGCTTCTTCACAGTATACTATAGAATGTATAGTAGTGTTTCATTTTTTTTCTCTCTCAGAACACCTTCATGTACATACATCTACAAGAGTAATGATGGGGAGAAACTGCCTTTTAAATGTGCGTCACTGCAAGACTGCAGAAATATTTTGGCCTCTCTTGGTTCATATTCTGAGTTCCAGTACCTTTGTTTAAACAGTCATATAATTATCACTATAATAAATATTTTTGAAAAAGGATTGTCTTCTGATCTTTAAGAGCATTTGTTAACTCTTTTGTCTTAAGTTGATATTTAATTGTCTATGAGTCATCTCCACTAGAGCAAATGTTAGTAGTTGACAAGCCAGGTTTCCGGTTTTGTGTGTCACAGTGCAAACTGCACACAGTGTGCAGCAGAATGCTCTTCCACCCCATTCCTGGATGGTGCTTGACAAAGAAAAAAGCATAAACAGATCAGTAAAAATAGGAAAATACAAGATTAAATGACGGCAAAATAGACCATAGAATACCAGTATCAGCAATTGAACACATGAAAAATTATTGGATAGCCAGAACGGGGTTTTTCCCCTGGTGCTATTTTACTCATTGGCGATAGTTATGCTGGGTTCACTAGAGCAACAGAGTTTGTTCTTAGATGTGTACAACTGAAATTAGATTATGGGAGGGAAGTAAAGTTTTAAATTCAGTCAAATTTGAATATTTTGGAATATGAACATTTATGATTTAGGATTACAGACGCAATATGAAAAAGCACGCAGATGCTTACAATTACTGAAACGCTTACGAAAGAATAATGAATGAACACGGTAGAAAAATACAGCTGTCAGAAGTGGGATTCGAACCCACGCCTCCAGGGGAGACTGCGACCTGAACGCAGCGCCTTAGACCGCTCGGCCATCCTGACACTTAAGGTGTCTTATTGCTATCTACTGTATTCATCACAGTATCGAGCTATTGAAACATGGTAATGAGGTATAATGGTTTTAATAATTTTAACTACACTTCTCTGATTTTATTTCAATTTATAGTTTATTCAGCTTTTGGGTCTGTTCTTCCTACTTGAACCACCCAATTATGTAACGGCTTTAATTATATAAGTGCTAACCGTAGCGAAACACTTTTCAATGGCCATATACAAATTTATAAAATAATTAATTTCATGTATTCCAGCAAGATTTTACGATTCACGCTACATAACAAAATGAAACGTTCGCAGCAATTTGCTTTCTTTACGACGTAGATGTAGGTTATAAATCATTTTTAAAGACGGCATGAAGTCTTGTCAGAAACTGCTGCAGGCTTGGCTTTTGGGAAGAAGATTATCATTGTCATAATAATGGCCACTTACTTAAAACTGCCGGTACACCATTAGTAATCTTCGGTAATTGTATATAAAGATCAGAACAAGAATGGAATGGATAATATACGTTGCAAACAACCTTCACATTCCGGGAAATCGAGGCACACGCATTGCCCATTTTTATAGTCACTAATATTTGTTAAGTTTCGGAGGTTTACATGATTTGTTCCAAAAGTCATATTTATGCAACACACTAGTGATGGGAAACCACTATGGATGTAAAATATTTTTGGCCACTACGACCTTCTGGCGCTGTTACGAGATTTTAAAGACGCAAGATTTCTAAAATCTTTTATTAATGAATTAAACAATAATAATACTTGATAATATTGAATTAACATTACCGTTATTTGACAATACGCGTTGTTTGTATGTTGTTACATGATAAAATCTTGTACTGACTAATTTTGTGTCACCTAACATCGCTTACACGGTTTGTGGTAAAATGACACGCGGAATATGAATGGGCATTATCGATTTTTATTTCCGTGTGTATAGTTTTCAGGTCATAACATTAAAAAATCTTGTCAGAACGTTTCTGACAAACTTGTGTTTCGTTCGCTTGGTAGATTATTGCCCGTCAGACCAATTATAAACTGCACCGACCAAAAGAACTTGAGTACTGATGGCATCACAGGCTGAACCATAAATGATTTAGATGTTTTTTTTTTTAGTCATTTTAAAACACATTCATAAAGCATTATAATCAGGGGTATATATAAAAAGGCATAACATATCGCCATGTTTATTATGCTATGAATCTTTATGAAGCTCTCATTTATAATGCATGGTAGATACCTTCATAATACAGTAAAAAGCATCCTTAATGCTTATACCGACCATTACAATGCATTATGAAGGTATCGTCGCCGTCCTTTAATGTAGCACTATGGTCCTGGGGAACGTCATTTCATTTCACTTTGTACCGTGACACGTATATTGTTGAAATGACAATAAAGAAACCTTGAACCTTCATAATGCATAATACACATGGCCATAATGTGTTATGCCTTTTGCTAAATATTTATACCCATGTATATAATACTTCATGGATGCATTACTATTTGTTACGAATGTGCTTATAAATTACAGTACTAAAGCAATGGCCTTAAGCAAAGTGTTACCTGATATACAAACGTAACGTTTTTTTCTGAGGGCTTCTCTAACCCCAATAATTTAGGAGTTGCTCTTAGTCTGTGAAACTGTCATAAATAAAATTAGCATTTAACTAGCTGACTTTTCTACACACGACTGCTTTTCACAATTTTATTATGCAATCTAACAGAATAAATTCTGTCATAAGAATATTTCAATATGTTGGTTGAGATTATTCAAGCGGTACATCAAAAATCCTTGTGGGGGACATTGATGACAAGTAAATAAACTTTGACAAACAAGGGAAAACCAGAAAATTCGGTATACAGTGATACCTCGGTTCTCGAACTTAATCTGTTCCGGATCAAATCCTAAGAAGTTTGAGTTCTGATCGAATTTTTCCCATAACAAATAATGGAAAACCAATTCATTTGTTCTCGGCCCCCCAAAATTACACCTAGATGTTTTTTTTATAGCATTAAAACACAAAATGAACAGGATAAAACAAGAGCAGCATTTTTTTCTTAAAGGCTTCCAAAGCGACAAAGCTCTTATCCTAACATTACCCTTCCATGTGCCACGCCCGCTCGATAACCTCGTTTGGGATCCCCATGTGATTAGCTGTTTCTGGTTGTTGTCATTAGTCCTCTGTATTAAGTCCATGTTTCACTTTGTTTCCACAGTCCAGTTATTGGGTGCATTCGACTTGCTTACAGCGCTGGCTTAAAGCAAAGCATTCTGATCCTGACGCAATGCATTACGGTTAGATGCATTGCAACCTCTCACCTCTATTTTGTATAAACTACAAAATAGATTTTACAGTTACAATTAATTTTCAATGCTTTTCAGACGTCATATTTGATACCTCCCATTTGATAATGCTGATAATTTAAGCAGTACATCAGTAAACGTAACAAACGGGCTTTTCCAAACTCGAAATTGCTCGTCCACAAGACTCTTTTGACTGCAGTAAAGCTGCATATTTAATATTCACGCAGTCTTCTGGCTGTAATTTCAATGAGCAAGCCAGGGAGTTTTTGATCACAGACCTTTGATGTCCACATCTTTTTTCTTAGCATTTTTTTATTCATAGCAACTCTTACACACCCCTTGGTTTTCCAGATTACTTTATGAGCAAATTGTAATTAACATTTAAATGTTCGCATGTGCATTTCACATTCAATGGCTGTCACTCTCTTACAGTCACCGACAGTGAATCGTCACAGTGCAATTAAGATGTTCAGAAATTGTTGAGTCAGAGCCATGATACCGTTAATGTCGTATTGCATTTGTTGGGTTTAGTAAAGCTATAAATTCAGAAGCCAGATTTTGTTGAACCAGCCTTGTGATGCAGACCCGACTTATGTCAATGATCTGTATTATAAACATCATATAAGGTGACGCGCTCAATCTGCTTTGTCAGTGAAATTACTACTTTGAATTTGAATGCATGAACTTCACTTTACTACTAGCCAAGCAAACAGTCGCCAAAGTCCTTACTTACTACTTAAAAGGACGGAGTGTGCATTCAACTTGACTTAAAGAATTTCAAAAAGTCATCCCTACGGATTTCAATCAAAATGAATGTTTGACAAATTGTACACACGATTCCATTTTGTAAAATCTGTATTTATTTATGATTTACAAAAAGACTAACATGAAACAGTAAAATGAATCAAAATGTTTTGTCTGTAACCTAAAATGGAAAAAGTGAATGCATTTACATTTGTCGGTGAACATCTTAACCAGAAAATAAAGATATTGACACTTTTACCGTCTGCATTATTCAAACTGACAGCCAAATCGGGTCCTTTTTCCTTTGGAAGATATTTACAAACAAAACAGTAGATATAGAAGTTTAATTTTCTAAATGAAAACTTAAAGTTTAGGTTTAAGTCACACGTTCACAATTTCTGGACAAAAATACTGCCGTTAGACTAATGTGCTCGTCAGTCTATAAAAAAACAGCCCATTCTGATGCGTTTTAAAACAAAATGTGTAACAAAACCAATGTTCAAATAAATACCTGCTGTGCAATTTTATTTTTTTGTACAGATTACAATGTATTTAGAATTAAATTTCCAATCCCTGAAGCTGGCTGTCACCTTCCACCAGCAAAAGGACACCTTCATCTCAAAACTATTTGCAGAATGTATTTTAACATTCCAAAAAAAAAAAAAAAAAACACAAAAAAAAACTAAAAGGTTGGGGGAGTGGCGATGTGGGTATATAGCAAATTTATTAAACATTAAAAAGTAACTTCTGCTTTAACTCACTCTGCCCCACAAAATTGACTGCTGGACTCAGAAATACATTCTCTTCCAAAACAGATTCAACTGGGCCACCTTTTCTTAGCCATTAATACAACTGATGCCTGAATGTTTTTTTTGAAGTGGGGGAGAGACTGCATTTGAGAAAAACTGAGCGTCTGAAAATGATATTTACAGTGTACGTGCACATACAGGTGTAATCCAGGAGGGAAAATCGCATAACCTTCTTCTGTTTGTAAGTGAAATATGCAGGGCTGGAATCCTTTGGAATAATGCCTGATTCAGAAATAAAATCGTATCCTGAGGAATATCAGATGTACTGTAAGTAGGACCAGCATGGACAGTATATGACTGCTGTGTCACCAGTGGCAAGTTTTTACCAAAAAGTCTTTAAGCCCAGGCATTGTTTTTATAGCACGAATTAAAAGTGTTTAAGTACAAATGCTGCAAGAGCATAAAATAACAGTCCTTTACTGTAAGCTATTAAAAATGGGGGGGGGGGGGGAGTTCAAACGTAACCCAAGAACCACTTTACAAACAAAAATATATCCCCCTTCATGTGATTTCAAATGCCATTTTTATATAATTAAAACATTTTTACAGTGCTTTATTATAATATATCTTTGATAGGACAGAGGGAAGGGAGAAAATATTATAGCTCCTATTGCAATGATACATCTAAATCATATGGGATGGTCCAGTTATTCATCCAAAAAAAAGAAAAGAAAGGTCAAACGAGCTCACTCCGCACAACGCTCCACCAAGGCGCGGCCTCTCAGCTCACTGAGGCTCGCCGCTGCCTACTGTTTCGTGTTCAGTTCGTTCTCCAGCTCCATGAGCTTCCGTGAAGCTTTCACCTTGTTAGAAACTTCCTTCCCCTGGGAGAAGAGGCGCTGGCGTTCCTTGAAGGTGAGGCTCTCTGGAGCTCCTCCAATCATTAAGCCGTCGTGTTCCGGACCCCTGGAACAGGCAGACAAGTGGCATTAGCGTTAGCATAGCTGTGGGATAGCAGTGTTTCCCGCCCTGCTCTCTGCATTGTTGACGGGACACTTGGAGGATTCTTGTTTACAAAGCAGGCAGTATTGTGTGTTTTTAACAGTATGCGGTCGATATGGATGCATGTTCTCTATAAGAACATAACATGGAATCTATTACATGATGAAAGAGCATTTGTTGGTCTTTTCAATTGGCATTTTTTCAGGCCATAATAGCTTCCCCTTTCCTTGGCCGGTGGGTGGCCTAAAGCCCCGTCTGACTCAGCATCATGGCGTGGAGATGCTGAAGGACTCAGGCACGTCCTAAATTAACCCGCCGATCCACCATTTCCCACAGAAACTAAACAACGGTCAGCAGTGTTATGGTCAGCCTTTCCCACACCTCCAAGGTGGCTTAACTCCAACTGATCATCTGTAAATAGTACCCCCCCCCCCCCCCGAGGCTTTCCAACAACTGTGCCGCTTGACTGAGGAATTCAAAATTAACGGTTATCCCAATAATGAGTACCAGATTACGAGTACTGATGCTGGAATTCTGACCACAGCCTGGGAGGGAATGGTAATTGGTGCATCCCTATCAATGCCGTCAGAAGTGTGGGTTCTAGACCCCCCCGTGTGAGGAACGAGGCCTAGGATTGACACTTACCCTTTCCCCCACTTCTCTCGCGGGTCCTTGTAAACTTCATTTGATCCTACAACCCCTGCTGCGTTTCCAGTGTACGAATTAAATCCTGTTTTCACATCAGAAATAGATACGGTACAATGGACATTAAGTGACCATCATCGAGCTGCTTCGACGGCTTAGGAGCCCAGAGCATTCAGCGTCAGGTATCGGTTCACCGGTGGGAGTTGCTGGGTACATAGAGGTCAGCCTATATTCCTAGCTAAATTGGGTGTATTCTCAGAGGCTAACACCACTCATACCTTAGAAGTACAAGCTTCCATCTGAGTACTGAATGGCTTTATATTTTCCCATAAAAAAAACAGGAGACCCGTTTTCTAACATGTTCATGTCGTCCATCTCAGTCAAATGGACGCAGGATGCTTTTTAGCGTCATCGTGCGACTGCCTCAGGCAGCACCCGGCAACTCCACCAGTCTCCAGTCACACAAGTCCCACTGCTTAGCACTAGGTCACACCCACACCACATGGATCTCAGGCATCCCTTTGCCAGTTTGAAGCCGAGCAGAACTGGCAGGCAGGATCAAAGGCGGAGGTCGAAGGTCAGATTCACAGTCGCTTATAAACCAGCGACGTACGGACTCCTCATTTGAGGGGCCGCTCGGCAAATTTAGTTTTGGACCGAGTGGTTCACCAGTGCTCCACCTTTACTCCTCAGAAAGCCACACAGCCATGTGTTTGTGAAGAGTGAACTTCACGGCAGGTGTAATGAGACTCGGTTAGTCCCATAACCCATTTCTGCTACCATAACAGTGAAATGGAGGCAGAGGGGAGACAAACACATTGACCTGTGTGACTCATGATTTTTTTTTTTTAATATGTGCACACGCACACACACAGACAGACAGACAGAAATCCACTGGCGCTGGTCAAGTGTTTCTGGAACACCAGATGAAAATGAGACCAAACAGTGAACTGGATGTTAGGGTATTACATTAAGACTTGGCTCTCAGTCAAAGAGCTGCTCTATTAATTTATAATTAATTCATGAATTCCCTCAAACATGGAGACCAACCTGCATGCTGGCTTTATACCAAGGGTCTCTATTCAGCCCCGTTTTACGGTGGAGAGGAACAAATACGTGGCTGCTCTACCATGTGAAGGCAGATAGACCTTTGGGTCAGCCTTGGTAACAGTCACCCCCCTACCCCCCCTAACCTTTGACCTTGACCAGACCATGGGATTGACCTATTTATACATTATGCAGGTGCTTCAGGTGAGTGTCACCTGAATGACTGCAGGGCCAGGAAAGGCCACTGACACTGACAGGTTCCTGTACGGCACACACACACACACACACACACACACACACAGATCCACAGAGGAGCGTCAGGACGCCAGAGACCTACGCTGCCTCTCCACATCGTTATACTCAACCTCCTCACCACTGACTCAACTTCCTATGCTGTCGGGAAGTGAGAGGAATACGTAAAAAAAGTAAATAACTCGAGTCTCCATATCTGGGAGGCTCGGCAGCAGAGGCCTGGCGGCAGAGGCCTGGCGGCCGGACAGAGGCTCCACTTGTGGCGGTTGAGAAAGAGGTGGGAACACATGGATTCCAAAGGAGGAGAAAGAGGCAAAGCAGAGGCAGTAGAGGCAGTAAACAGCAATGGATATTGGGCTGACTGAAGCCAGCTCTGTCAGCGTGGGGGGGGTGGGGGGGGAGCGGGGGAGAAGCGGATGTCTCTGAGCAGTCTGGGCGAAGCGGGAGGGCCGGGTTAGTGATTTTGTCCCTCGACTGGATGGATGAATGTGGCGCGGGTCACGGCGAGCCCAA
The DNA here is from genome assembly GCA_019775955.2 of Pollimyrus isidori. Taxonomy (NCBI): domain Eukaryota; kingdom Metazoa; phylum Chordata; class Actinopteri; order Osteoglossiformes; family Mormyridae; genus Pollimyrus; species Pollimyrus isidori. The sequence continues at coordinate 5,168,412 of JABFDZ020000043.1, forward strand.
GGCCCGATGCGCGGGCGACCCAGAACAAAGGCAGGCCGCAGGGCTTTGCGTGGGCGTTGCATGCAAGGCGAGGAGCCGGGCATCGCATGTTTGGGCCCGCCACACCCGGCCGCATTACTGGCATTCTTGTCCGTAGCCGTTTAAAAGGAGAAAAAAAAAATTAAGGCCTATAAAACTACCTACACCTGCTGCATTGACTAAAATGCAGAATCAGAGAACACACACATAACCATTTATCTTTACACCGTAGTAACATTCGAATTCAAAATTTTTATATGCAACTTATTCCAATGGTATATTTAAATAAAGTCAGCTAGAATGGTGTGCATTTAAGTTAACCTAGAAAGAAAGAAAATTTTGTTATCCACTATTCACCCCCCATTAAAATGAAATTAAAATTATTCAAATGTACTCAAACTCAGAATTGTGGGTCAGGTGATTCACTACAGTGGCCGCTACTTTTTTTCATGGTATCTGCTAGCTGTTCTCAGCTATTTATTATTGCTAAAATATTCCATAAATGTTGCTGCGTAAACAGCTTCTCTCGCTCACGTGTAAAATTCTAACTGTGCGTAAGGTTTCCCAACTGAGGAATATTCTCCTCTCTCGGTTAAAGTATGCTGACCTTTAAACAGCCAGAGACAAAAGAAATGCCCCATCCATCAGATCTGTTCCCCGTTGCCAAGTGAGATCTGCTGCTTGGACCACCCCAGTTGGAGCAGACATGACCAACCGGCTGCTGAGGTGGATGCCAACCCCAAAGCGAAACCAAAACAGACACATGGACGGGCGTCAACACCAACAGTACTCTGATTTGATTGGGAGCGCAATGGAATCACGGCGTATCGATTGCTTTTACTCACAAAGATGATCGGTGGAAAGGGAATTGGTCTGGACAGTGGGAATTTATGGACGGGGGCGGGTGGATCATAAAAACGGAAACTAAGCGATAGGGGATTGGAAGGGGGGAGAAAATTGATTAAATAAATTTTAAAAATAAAAAAAAAAAACAAAAAAAAAAAAAAAAAAAAAAAAAAAAAAAAAAAAAAAAA
>JABFDZ020000043.1:5196156-5210413 GCA_019775955.2 Pollimyrus isidori
CCCCCCCCCCCCCCCCCCCCCCCCCCCCCCCCCCCCCCCCCCCCCCCCCCCCCCCCCCCCCCCCCACCACCCCCCCCTGCCCCGCCCGCGGGCGGCGGGGGCGGGGCAACTGTTCTAGGCTTATTGCCATACATAGAGCTTACAGCTGTAATGTTGCTCTGTGTACGGCATCTCTTTTGTGGGGAGGGGGGTGGACTTAATGGGGAAAAGCCCCAAGCTTGCACTGGTGTTGAAGCACGACTCCAGTCACATGACGACTAATTCACAGCACAGCACCACTGGGGGGGGCTAAGTAATTAAATTACTTTCAGACTGAAAAACAAACTGAAGAAAAGAGTGTACAGCGGATCCATTCTTATATAGTTGTTTTGTATTTCTCCGGAAGTTTGTTCTTGTGAAAGCAGTAGTATCACTGCCTTGTATTTTTGTGGCGTGGACCACAAATTTGTGAAACAAGGACCAAGTTGCTCTACATCTACAAATTTTTCCAGCCCAGAGTGAGATTCTCTGTTCATTTAGGCAGTGGCTCCTCAAATCCCCTAGATGCAAAAGCACAGGCCAGTCCTTCAGTTCACAAATTTGGCTTTTTAATAACAAAAATACAAAGCGAGACTTTGGCATGGAGGGTGAGGGTGGATTGGGGGGGGCTGTGGCAAAGGCATGGGTTTCTATACAGCTGGGAGGGCACAGCCCTGGGGGGCCGCCGGAATGCGAGGGGGGGGCAGACACTCACCTGGATGACGCCTTCCGTCATGCTCACCATCTTGTTGACCACGGCGATGACCTTGTGCGTGCGCTCCGCCGGGCTCATGTCGGGCCGGTACTGGCTGGACATGACATAGCGGCAGGTCATGTACAGCACATAGGTGGGCGACAGCTTGAAGTGCACCGTGGAGCTGTTGGTGTAGTTGATTATGGCTGACAGGAAGGCATCTTCAGCTAGAGGGGGGGGGGGCGAAGCAGGACAGGGTAGCGAGGTCTTGCAGAAGTCAGATGGGCCCAGAGATAACATTGTCGCACTTCCTGCACCAAACTGGGACACATGTGAGGTGTATTGTGGGAAATAATCGCTCCATTGGAAATCAAAGGCCTCTTGTGATCAAAAACACCTGATCTCGTTCCAACCAAAATATACAAACGCGCAAACAAATTACAGAGACCTCAAACGAGGCTCAGGGCCAAAGGGTGGTGCAAAGTGAAGTGAGGAAGAGCAGAAGGAGAAAGCCCTGCAGAGGAGCGGAAGAGGGGAGAGGGGTTCCAGGAAGGAGGCTGAGCAGAAGAGCATCAGCAGCCCTGGGCCCTAGGAAGACCTGCCTTTCAGGGCAAGTTTGTCCGCTAAGACTGAATTACATATAGCATGAATACAACTCACATATCCCAAGAGTTCACAGAACTGCATTTAACAACCACGAACAGGCTACTCGACACAGGACTATACCAGCATGCAAATACTAGGCAAACGCGAGGAGCGTGAGGTGACATCAGTTTATGTGAGGGGAGATTCTGTCGCCCCCTGCTGTTCTAACCCTAATAGTGCCTCGGTTTTATCCAACGGTCTTTTGCATCCAGGTCTAAATAATCACACTGCCTGCAAAGTTCTCCACCTCATCTCCGCGTCTCACTGCCAGAGTAACGCGACGTCTTGCAAGCCGCCACAAGTTTCCCCGCGGGGGTAGCGAAACGGCCCCTCGCCAACGAGGAGCGGGTACTTACAGCTCTCCCGGAACTCGATGCCGGCCGGCAGTGTCAGCTCAGGGCTGGGGCTGTCCGGGGCCCTGCGGGGGGGCAGACAGCAGTCAGCCCAGCCAGGCAGCTTCGCGCGGCACCTGCCACCACCCTGGGCTGGCCAGCTCCCCGGACGCGGCCGGCGGGACGCCGTCCAGAGGCGCCAAGCCCACCCACGGCCCCCCAGGCGCCACATCGCGCACACGGACAGCGAAGCGAGCGGGCAGGTGGGCCCCCGTCTCCGCATGCGGCCCATCGGCCCCCATGCTGCATTATTGATGCGCCGTAGCCGTCACGCACCAGTAACTGGAGGTGCCGGCAAGGCTCTGGTTTCCCCACAGGCTTGCAGGCCCCCGCTCAGGTGTCACAGGGCTGCGGGGAGCCTCAGAGCCCAAGGCGGATGGGGGGGGACACAGCGGTGTGTGGGCTGGTGACCCAAAAGCCCAGATTCCTCAGAGCGGGAGGGCAGGACTTAGAAGGGGGCAACAGCCCACACACCCGAGCCGTCAATGGGGCTTTTCCACCGGCAAACAGGAACCAGGAACCAGTACCAGAGCCAAACCGCAAAGAGAGACCACTTACAGCGTGGTTCCAGCTTGCTACGGTCTTCCACTAGAGAAGGTTTGGCTCAGTAAAGGCGTTACAGAGTTTGGAGAGTGAGCGTGACGCAGTGCACATCATGATCTACTATGTGCTAAGTTCTGCTAGAATGTCTGAGAGAGAATCATCATCATCTTATGTTAGTATCAAGCGCTAGCAGAATTAGCATTCACTTGCACAAATTTGCATTATGAATCCATCCTTTTTGCAGTTCTACTGTACTCTTTTTTTTTTTATAGGAGGTTCGAAATTTTCACGTTCTGAGTTAGAACATCCATCAATACATCATGATGTGCAATACTACCAACAATGAATAATACATAATACATGCTTTTTCCTTCCCATGCTCCGAACACAGATCTCCGTGAATTGAGGTGGTGATGAAGCAGCCGGGTCCGGTCATGTTTTACCGGCACAGTTGAGGTTTGCGTGCGGCTCACATGCTCCACAACGGAAGGTTGCCAGATCGTGAGCGCGTGCAGAGTCCGATCGAACGTGCAGGAGTAACTCGACTCCCAGTAGTTATCAGGGTGTGTCAGTCTGACTTTGAGAAATGCGACTTCAGCCGGGTGGACTCGGGGAGGGCAGAGACGGACCTGGCATCGGGCTGCTCCCCCCGCACCATGGGCTTCACCATCCCTCGCTCGCTGGCCGGCCCAGAGCGCTCCATCTCCAGCTTCCCCGAGCTCTGCGGGGAGGGCCACACACGTCTCATTAACACATGCGAGCGGAACGCGCCGCAGCGGCTGCTCAAGAGCGGCTGCCCTGACACCACGCTCTCATAATCCAATCGGACGCTTCGGTCACAGGAGCTACCGGGACAGAGACAATGGAGGGCGAGAGCAAGCATGGCCTTACCTTGCTCATCGGGAGGGTCATGCCGGCGTGGAGGTCCCCACGAGGGTCAAACGTCGTATCGGGAATGCTCCTGAAGACGGGGGCGGGGGAGGTGGGTGAGGAGAATCCACAAGACATCCCAGAGGGGCGGGATTAAAGCCCTGCACAAATGCTGTACATGTAAGTGTGAGATCACTATGCAGTCAAAGGCACAGAGGCGGGCAAACATGCACAAAGTGAAGAGAAAAGCCAGCTCAAAAAAAACCAAAAAAAACACATTTGGAAATCCTTAAATGCTGCCAGCAAGAGGACCCACAGCGGACAGCCCCTTTAATTTAAGCGAGCGGAGGGAACGATCCGTGACGGAGGAGAGAACAGGGATGGGTTTCCCCCAGCAGGTCTTCCACTAACCCCTGTACTGCACCCTCGCCGGCGCACTGAGCTTCTCAGAATAAGTACGGAAGGTTAGGACTCAGAAGATGAACTCGGATTGGACGGTTTACGCAATTAAATAGCTGCCCTCTAAAAACCGTAGCTTACGGCAGGACAGAGTTTCCGCTGCCTCTCGCTCACGTGAGAATCCTAGACAGTTCCCACAAAGGCCACGGGCGCGAACCCAGGCACAGACCTCCCTCCCGGATTGACTAGAAAAGCCGTCGAAGTGCCAAACAGGGCCGTTCGGCACTCCCTCATAAACGCGACTTCGCTTCCCAGCCCTCACCCAGGAAAGGGTGACCAGTGTCGGGCAGCTCCGAGGATCCAGCCTCAGAGAGCCCCCAGGCCAGTGTCCCAACAGCCCCTTGACTGTGGCGTTGTGATCTCGTCATCAGGAGGGCGTCAATAAGAACTAAAATGCATTTTATTTTACACTAAAACTAGCATGTAGTCAATATGAACCCAAAAAATCTCCTCGTGACCTAATGATCAGTCAGACACAGGCAGACGGGCTTCATAGGGCTGCCCATCCCAAACCCATAGCAGGATGAGGACACGACCCAAGCCTTGATTTCCATAGCAACGGCCTGTGCCAGTCCTGGGAACCCATCCTTGACCCTGCCCGCGCCTGTGACCCACCTTCCAAAGATTACTTCAACTAGGCCAGTGATGAAAAACGGTATGGATGTTTGGAAGGTGCTGCAGAACAGCGCCACAGATGTTTCCAAGCTTTTATCCCTGGAAGTATTCGGTCTAAGGGATTCCACAGTGCCGTGGCATGTGCAGAGTGGGCATTGTACTGGGTTCACCTGCTTGCCGACAAGACAGTCTGCTCCTTCATATAGAGATTCACACGACTGGAACCACATACACAATACACATGTATACAAAAATTTTACAGAGAATGACGTGATGAACTAGAAAATAAGAGAAGAAAAAAAAAAAAAAACATTCAGCGACAGCTAGTAGGCTGAAAGCTGACAGTGCAGTGTTGGCTTTACAGGTTAGAACTAGGAAGGTCAACGGTTCAGATGGTGCGGCTGGCAGAGTGATGTCACTACGGGGGTCCTTCAGCAAAGTCCTTAACCTCAAAGCCTCTAGGGATGCCAGCTGACCCTGCTCTCTGATCCTCACCCGCATGTCACTTTGGTCAAAAGCATCTGCTAAATAAAACGTAATGTAAACACAAGTGTAAAAATAACGGCTCAGCACAACAGCAGTGTGCAGGATGTCTTTTCTGAACGCACGACTCTACCCTTGAAACGGTACTGAGCACTAGCTAAGCGTACCTAATTAAATGACCACTGGCTCTGTAACGCTACAGCATCCCGCAACATCTCTGTGTGCAAAAGCATAACTTATTTTCATGCTAGCAAGTGCTGCGGGCAGTACGCCGTGTGGTAGTCGGGGGTGTCCGAGGGGCATGGATGCCACAGCCAATTCAGCGGGCCCAGCCCATTAGATGGGCCCAGAGCTGAAATGTCGGGGCCCGGTCAGCTAAAGCTGCCAAGCCCCCACCCTGGTGATTCACACCAACACACGCACTGACATGGCACTGTGGACGCTCTGTCTGGGGAGTCTGACGTGAGATTCGCACTCAGGGCTTAAAATGTCTTCAGGATCATCATTAAAGCCAACACTCCCAGTACTAGTGCTGTGATCCACGGCATCGAGATCCTGCACCATATCGCTTCCCGCTGACCCGGCTCGTTAAGGATAACCGCAGCAGCTCTCCATAGTGTCGAGGTCGCCCTCTTCAGCCTCGATCAGGAAACTGCGCTAAGCTCCCCTCCCCCCCCCCACCCGCTCCACCGAAAACACGCCCCAACGTTCAATCCCCAGAGCTGCCCTAAGGTCACGTTGCTTTACCTGCGCCCTCCGTATATGGAGAGCAGAGCAGCATCTTAAGCGCCACAGATGGGAGGACACGACCGTTCAATCTGATGCATCCGTCTGCATTTAAAAGGGCAGCTTAAATCCACACCACCGGGCGGAGCGAGAGCTGCGACAGCAGACGGCGCTCAGAAAAAGGGTTTGGGGCCCATGGTCAGTGCCGCCGTTAAAGCTGAGGTGACAATGACGAGCTCGAGGCTCGCGAGTCTGTGCCGATGACCAAAGTCAGCCAATTACCAGCTTATGCTCAAAGCACAAGATAAAAGCATGACAAACAAAATATACACAAAAAAAACACATTCTTCAGCTGCGAAAATGTCACACTCACAATAATTTCTCACTTTCCAGCGTTATTTCAGAGCCTGCCCATTTATAAGGTTAATACGGTAGTGCGTGTGCCCCCCCGCCCCACCTACCCTGACATGTGCCTGCCCATTTATAAGGTTAATACGGTAATGCGTGTGCCCCCCCCCCGGCCCACCTACCCTGACATGTGCCTGCCCTTCACCATGGAGGCAGGGTCCACACCACGCTTGCCCATGCTATGGTCATAGCTGGGGTCCACAAACTTGAAGACGTGCGAGGCACCGAACTGCAAGGTGGCGCCGCTGCGCAGCACCGTCGTCTCCGAGATGCGCTGGCTGTCCACGAAGGTCTCGGCGTCAAAGCTGCATGGCGCCACCATGACCAGCCCCTCGCTCAGCATCAGGTCGCAGTGATGAGGCAGGATGCCAGGGCCAAAGAGCTGCACCAATCAGGAAGGGCCGAGAGGAGGGAAGTCCCGCCCAGCAGCCAATGAATCACTATGTAATTCAGGGTCAGGGAGACCACATCTTTGATCCTCGAAGGCTTGGCTCCTCACCTGAATGGAACCGTCATCCATCTTCTCAGAACCCACTTCAGTGATGCTCTGCTGAAGCCGGTACAGCTTCGGTTTGTCCCTGGAGTCCGAACCGTCTGAGAACCATCACAACACAGTGGTGTTTATTCCCCAATCGCACACAACAAGAAACGGGGTCAGCAGTGTCATAGGAAACAGGAGAGTAAACATTTAAACAGACGTCTCACGACTAGCAAGTATATCTGGGCCGTCTTCTTGTTAAAGATAGAAGAAAATAAAGGTCGTCAAACGGAACGCAAAACGCAAGTGCAAATATTAGTTTTAAAGATTAACCATAAACCAAGCAGCGGAAAGAGTGGGGGGAAAAAGTGACATAAGCAGCAGGTTTAATGAATGAGTTCTGTCTAGACACTAAGCTTGCTCCAGTTGCATTGTAATGGGTTGTGTTGCGTGACAGAGCGAAGTGTGTCATTAGCTGATCAGCACAGGCAGACTAAGAAGGAACCAGGAAATGCAAAGCGGGAATCGGTACACAAAGATAGAAAGTATGTTGCGGGTGTTATAACATTTCAGCCGTGGGGGACCCAGGAACATTTTCTTCCGTAGGATAAAAATGGGTTTTGAGTATAAAACATATTGCCCAGAACACCAATCGTACCACCTGTATAGTATATTGTTAAGAGACACCAAATATGCCCAGTACACTAGTACAGGGGCTCTGGATAAAGTAAAGTAATGCCGCTTACAGCATATTACAAGGAGGCCAAATGCAGGAAGTGTGCTCAGATGTCACCCTACAAGGCCTTTAGCTGTCAGCCATCTTGAGTAATGCAGGGATTGCCGTGTCATCAGTCTTGCCATGGTTTAAGCCAATCAGATCAGGTTAATCCAGTCAGACTGACACAGGGCGGGAATCTCGCACGCCGCGCCATTTCTACAGCGGAAACTCTAGCCTGGGTCTGTAGGGGGCGCTCTGGAGGACGTGGGCCGAGTGCGGGAGGGGGTGCAGAGCGGCGCCATTACCTTCATGGTGCCGATAGGCGTAGTGGCCATAGTGGCTGCCCCGCCCTGGGGAGCGGACATGCAGAGGAGCCGGGGAGGGGGGAGACGTACACGCCCGGGCCGTGCCAACGCGGGGCAGGGCCGGAGAGAGAAGACAGCACAGGGTGAAAATGCTGCAGGAGAGCGCGCCACACGCTGGTCGACCCCCAGCCCTACCCCACACGCGGGCACGCATGCACACAGACGAGGGCATCGCTTCTCTCACCCACCTCTCAGCCTTCCTTAATCTGATCTTTGGCATGTGACTGAAACACTAGAGCAGAACATCTGTGATGAGGCCCAGGACCAGCCTGCATCCCCCTCTCACCGTCACCAGGCCGCTGCCTTAAAAGCGATCTAATGAACCGCTGCTTCATCACATAGCAAGGTCCCACCATGCGACTGACGACAGCGGAGACCAGGCATAGGACCTGGCATGTTCTTCCCGTTAGACCGGGCAATGCCGCCTTCTCCTGCTTCACTAACAGCAGTCCATATGAAGGGAAGAGGCGCTGCTTCACTCATCCGGCCTCTTGGTGGCGTGTGTCTCACTCCTGGCCGTGTGTTACACAGCCTCCAGCGAGTGGAGGGATTGGTGCACATCACCACAAGCCTCGAGAACCTGTGTAGCTTTTTAAAAAATCGAGAGCAAATCCTGGGATCGGGGGCAAATAAGATGCAGCCAAACTCAACTCTAGTCGAGTCACCTGAGGACACAGAAGTCCTTAGGTAACTATTTATAGGGAGTAGGTTTAAGGGACAGGACACGCGGCTGTGCGGCCCAGGAGGGGTCCGGACACTTAGAATCCGTCGCTCCAGCAGAGCATCCAGCCGAGCGAACGAGCAGAAGCACGACAGCTATGAAGGAGGGTGACTCACGGCGACTGGCAGCCAGACAGCTGGCTGCTTCGCTGGAGCGATGCAAGGTGGCGTTGTGCTACTGCCAGACACATGGCGTCCCTGGGCCAGCGGGCTTGTCAGGGCAGGCCGGCTGAGAGAGCGGTGAAGACGCAGACCGGAGAGGATGTTAGAGCGGCGATGGGGGGGGGGGGTCAATCAGGCAGGGAGAAACAGAGACGGGCGGCCACTGCAAGTCACTGCGGCCCCAGGGACAGCGAGAGACACCATGCAGGTCGACGGGAGCTGGGTAAACATGCAACATGCAGCCTGCGCGCGCGCGCGCACACACACACACACACACACTCCCCCTTCTGCACACGTGTAACTCACCTTTTCCTGTGTACCTGCAGTGCTCCTCAGAGGCAGCCAGAGAAGCCACCCCCCCTCCCCCACCCACTCGTCCATAAACCACACTCTAGCACACTGATGCCACTGAACCACACTTCCTTTGAGCGCAGCTATGATGCCACGTGTTACTCTGGCACCCGTCCGCACACTGCAGTCAGCTAACGGTCCCGTGCCACACGAGGGTGTCCGGGCTCAAAAACACAGTGGCAGCCACATTGGAAATAAACGACGGGCATCTAACGAGGCAATCTAATCGTTTCAGTGGGGGCCTATGTAAATATATAAAAGAGAGAGAGGTTCAACGTGAAATATTTAAAAATGTGAATTTTAAGAATGCTGGTCTCTACGTTAGGTTGTTTTACTGGCCTATTTTCTGATGACTTTGGTAATGACAAGTAACTTTTACAAAATTTTAGAATACTTGGAAGTATTCAACCATTAACTTAATGGTTTGAAACATCTAATTAAAAGACTGCAACGTAGGCAGAGGAAAGGCCTGTGTGTGATGTAAAGGGTAATTATGGGGATCTCACTGCACATGCAGATGTGTGTTTTTGAGCTTTTGTTCCCAGCACACAACCAGTACACACCTGGGCTGAGTTCCACTAGGTAGGGCATCTTCTCGGGGGCCAGGGAACTTTCCATGGACTTCCCCCGCAGAGTCTTGTCCTCGGGTTTCCGACCCTTCTTCGAGATGTAGTCCGGAGGTCGCTTCTTCAGCTGGAACACCAAGGTACCTAGGAGGACAGATGGCAAGGCGATCCCTCAGCGCCACCGGAAGAGGGCGTCACACGAAGGACTTCTCATTTCCTCGCAGGACCTCTTGTGAGAAACGTCTCAAACCGCTCAGTGAGGAACCATAGACATTTAATCCCCAAAACACCTGATGAATTCAACTTTAGCAAGGGTGTAATGGGGCGAGGACGAACACTGCCCATCACCCAAGAGGAAGCCTGGGAGCAAATAATGCAGAAGTACTAAGAACTCTTGGTATGCAGTTAGTTTAGAAAACACACACATTGCAAGACTTTGACGAGAATAAAACACTAAAGCTTGACAGTTGTAGGCCAGCTGTATATAACGTCAATCAAGTACCCACCTCCCCCCCCCCACCCCGCCCAAACGTGGTACCTTTGTCACTGGGCCAGTCTCTGAAGATCTGCAGGGGGCACTCTATATCATCCAGGATGGTCTCTTTTCCTGCCTTGTCATCAGACTGCTGAGATCCAGGAGGCAGCACCACCTACAGGCCAGGGAAGCAGACTACTCTCAGAGCCACACCCACCAGCAGCATTCCAGCGCATGGTTAGCCTGGCAACCACAGAGCCACACCCAGCAGCACTAAAGGGAACGGTTACCCTGGCAACCACAGTCACACCCACCACCAGCAGCAGCACCAGCAGCAGCATTCCAGGGCACGGTTACCCCAGCGACCACACTGGCACCCACACTGGCACCAACAGCCCACGCTCACTTCAGGAGGGCCGCTCATTTTGCTAATGTGACCCGATTCGCAGTCAAGCACGGCATCTCAAACGGTGCACGGCGCATGGCAGATGTGACATCGCTGTGAGGCCTGACTCACACGCTAAAAGGCTGCAGATGGCAGCCCAGCGGTTAAGGACAAGGGCCGGTCCAAGTCCCAAAGAAAGGATGCACTCTTGAGGAAATCATTTGATTACTTCATCCATCAACTGCTTATTCAATTCCAGCCGTTCACCACACCGCTGGATATTTCCAGTTAAGCATGAAAGGTTTAAACATGCATATTGCTCTGGACAATTTTAACCACCCAACCCCCTCAAACCCCAAACTAGTTTTGACCCTGTTCTAAACAGGAGAAAGAACCAAGGGAACCTTCCACGTCATATTCCATGAATGTCAATGACAACACTATTATATTCTCAAGGGCAAGAGGAACAGCAAAGACAAATGGAATCATCACTGGGCTGAGTGATATACAGCAGTAGAGCATATAAGAAAGGGCTGCTGGAGAAATGCATTACAATCGGGCTTCATTAATGACCATTCACAGGAGGGCGCATGGCAGAGTCTTTGCGCAAGGAGGAATCAAAAGGAGCCAGCAGTGTGATTTGGCGCTGGCCAGACCTGACAGGGGAAGCCATTAAGGCTAGTGAAGGTCACCATTTGTCACTGCAGAGGGTATGACTCAGCTCACGTCTCTCCAGCTGCCTCTGCTGGCACGACAGAGCACAACTCAGGCATTAGGGAAAGACGTCCTCCTCCAAAAATCACTCAATCCAGATGTGGAGCCGCGACACCCAACACAGACAAAAAGGAAGCCTCCAGCTGTGGGCGGGTTGCCCCTGGAGAGTCTCAAGACCACAGGCAAGGACTGCAGTTACCTAAATGTCAATACAATAGCACTAGTGCCCACACCCCCACAGCCTAAGGGAATCCATACTAGCATAGGAAGAGGAATAATTATTTTAGCATAGGGCAACACACAGACCTTCTGAAGCCATCACTTTCCAGGAAAATACACATGTAACACTGTCAGATATTCTTTCCAACAGCTTGTACGGTACTGTGACACCGGAGTGTTAAACCCCAGCACTGAGTCTCACCCGAGCGATGCAGTAATCTCGAGGGTTCTCCTTCTCCAGCCCATACTTCTCCAAGGCCTCAGCCACTGCAAAGTCCGCCATGTCCGTGGTGGACAGTAAGATGGTCTTGTAGGGGATGTTTGGCTTCAGGCTGTCTGCATAGATCCTAAGGGTCCCTCCTTTGAGTAGAGAGAAGGGGGGTAATTTAAACTCAAAAACCATTAAAACACTTTACCAGTAAATGAAACTCATGAAAAAAGACAGGCCTGCCACATTTGCTTGATGCACACCTTCACACAGGGACTGGAGAGCTACGCCACCACTTTCTCCCAGAACCCTTACATTACCCACAGTCACGTCAATGTAATTTTCATATGTTGCCTTGTTCAAGACAGCTGAGGACCGTGGGTGGAAAAGGGTACCATATTCAAGTCCCTGTGGCCAGCGCACTAATCGTTACGGTTACATAAGCTCTGCGATCTGTGCGGTTTACGGGCCAGTGCCCAAGTAGAGCTTGAAAGAGGTCTGAGGCTGCCTGGCTACAAACAGGACCAGACAAACCCATGGCTTTGAGGCACTGCGTGCAAACGTGATGTTTCTCCAGAACACAGGCCCACACCAAAAGTTATAGAAAGGAGGCTGGCTGTTTTAAAGGTTCCAATACATAGATTCTCATCTGGACCAGCTGCTGATACAATTCAGCACTCGCTGGGTATTACCTAACTGCCGGTACCAGGCCTGACCAAATGGAACTTTTGCAGAAAGCAAAGACGCAGGTGAGACCACTCAGGTGTCCAAGGTCACTTGGTCAGCCGCGTCTCGAAACCAGGCTCGTCAACATACACACCCCGAAATCAATGAAGATGGTTTGCATTGCTGTTTTCATTTCATAGGTCCTTCAAACAGAGCTTCCCAAATAGTGCACAACTAGAAAATGGAGTTCAAGTTATAGCCTGGGATTGAAGCTCAGGTCATCAAGAGACCACCAGGCCTCACCTGAATCTGGCCGCCCGTCGCTGCTCCGGAACTCCTGCATCCTCTTCTCCAGCTTCTGCTGTCGCCGCCTCTTCATCACCACTTCAGGATTGGATATCGTACGCGTGAAGCTGGTCTCTGGCATGTCCTTGTAAACCTCAGCCGCCAGCCTGGAGTTCTCCCTGGAGATGGCACAGAGAGATGATCATGCATATTCAACAATACTAGACTCCCAGACACAGAGGCCACCAACAGTCCTTCTCCCACCAAGTCCTGTGGTACAGCTGTCGCTCGACTGGCTTAAGGCTGCAGCTCGTGCACTTTCCCTGGCCCTCACGTTCCCCGCAGATGGCGGAGCTGGCCGCACAGAAGACGCGATTTCGCCACTTCAGCTATTGTCCCAAAGCCAAGTCAGGCATCCAGATTTCAATGCACCACACGTCCGCTGTTCTCCCCACAATCACCAGCATATTTTTCCCATGAACCAGCATGCAGCAACACATGAGTCACAACAGCCACAAATCACTGATTCTGTGCTGCACAATCAGGTTAGGTGTGTGACCAATGTCCAGGGGGGCCTATGGCTCTTACCCATCTTCCCTGCTCGGAATGTTCTCGTCCCCATCCGGAATACGAGAAAAGGCCTCTTTCTCCCGCTTCTTCTCCTTCTTCTTCTCCTTCTTGGACAGTGTCCGTTTGAAGTTCTGGATGACCCCCTCCTTCTCCTGCTTCTCTGGCCCGTTAGTCTGCGTCCTCTGCGTGAGGAACAGGGAAGCGAGGCGAGTGAAAACAGCTCGTTTCCAGCCAGATATGGTGATTAGCTGGATTTGCATGCTGGGCATGATGGGAGGGTTTGGATATCTAAGGGGCCGACATTGGCTGCAAGACCATCAGAGCGACGCAGGGCAGCAGCGAAGGATCAAGCCCCAGGAACATCTTTTGCAGACTCGGCTTACGAAAGCACCATGTATTTCAGTGTGGAAATATCATAAATTTCATTTTCCACAAATACAAAACATTCAAGCTTTAAAAAAAAAAAAAAAAAAAAGGTTGAGACATGGCCAGCAGGCTGCCACTCAGAATGGTTTTCAAAAGCCTTGTGTTAAATAGAAAAGGCAGGTATCAAAAAGATCAGCTGCAGCGGCCGCACCCGCGCTCTGTTACATCTGGCAAACAGGAACCCGCAGGAAAAATACACTACCTTCATCCATGCAGCAAGACAACAACACAGAATTGGATTCAGAAGCAGTTCTCAGTGGGGACACTGTCATACCTCCAGTTCTATGACTTGGATTAACAAGCCAGGGGGGGTCTCTCACTTACACACACACACACACACACACACACACACACACAGGAATATAAAATCACATAAATCAGATCTACCACCATCTAGAGGGACTGCAAAAATTTAACTGTTGAACACCGTCAACGTTTAATGCCTTCCAACAACCGGAGCGGACAGATGGTACAAATTAAGTCATTGCTTTGACCAGGTGGTTTTACGCAATCATTCATTTTATCCAGGTAGACACCTAGATATTTAATGAGCCGATGGAAGCCTCACTTACAGGCCACGGCAGCAGAGAACTGGGATTCCAGTGAGAAACCACCTGCTGCTCATACGGGTTCATTTAATTTCGTTTTGCTGGTCCACTGAAGCAATCCAACAGCCATAGATTAGGACTGTACTCAGAACCGGCTTCTCTCTGCCAGCCAACGCCAACCGGGAAAGTAACCGGGAAGTCCTGCCCCCAAGGCACATCACATACCCACAATACTTTACAGAAGTTGAGAGACTTGCTCCACAGCTACAGTACGTAGCAGGACAGAAACAGGCCTTAAGGGAAAGGACCAAACAAAGGACCAAACTCAACGGAGAGCAGTCTGCATGCACTCTGGGCTACAAATGGCACTGGTAGCTAGGGTGCATCAAACCCCCCATTGATTTTCAAGGTGTTTTTGGCTGTATAATAAATATGTTCTACCGGATGAAAAAATAATTTGGGCAAAATTTAATTAATTTTGATTAACATCTACCGGGTCCACATCTAGATTGAAAATATGAAAAATAATGATAAACGCAAGAAAAAGG
>JABFDZ020000043.1:5230344-5254008 GCA_019775955.2 Pollimyrus isidori
CCCCCCCCCCCTCGCGGATAATTGAGTGAAGCAGGAAAAAAAAAAACAGACAAATCATTAAAAACCTGACAATGGCTTAAAGTACAGTAGGGCAATAAGTACCCAGTTCCAAAATGACCCAGGGACAAGCCTGTGCACTCACACTGTCAGGGCCACATCCATGTTAGCAGGCAAGCTGAAAGACACTCAGAGGGTACCTCTCCCTGTGAGACAGAAAGCCTTCTGGGTACACTTTCCGAACCATGCTCTGCAATTTACGCTCAGAGTGCCACGGGCTACCAGCTTCTTATAAAACAAGCCGCAAGGGAGAAACCACTCATTTTTCTACGGAGCGGCAGTTAACTGCCCCACTGTCCCATGGTACTTGAGGTCCAGGGCAGGGAGACACGCACTTACCTCCTCAGCCACCAGCACACTATCAACAAGAAGAAAAAAAACACTTGTCCTACGTCACAAGCTCAGTGATCTTGAGTCAGCAATTAGTGTTCAGTGGGGCCTAAATTACTCCGACACTTAAAAAGGAAAACATCAGCCAGACCCTTTCAGACTGTCATTTTAGGCCCCGTTGTGAAGCACCACATCCCTGATTATATGCATGTATGGCTGTCGGTCTGATTAAAATACACCCTTGCGCAAATATGCAAGTGCGTCAGTGGAAAGGGGGCTTCCTAAAGTACTACTTATGAAAAGCCTTATAAAAATTAAGTTTCATATAAACCTGTTTACAGATCTCCAGCTGAGTAAAGTGGCTTCAATTCCAAACAGGTTCAGATGATGTTTAGATACACCTAGGTGGCAGGACAGGCCTTTACTAAACCTATGATATAACAACCATGGAAGCCCCCCCCCCCCCTTGGGTAGCTGTTCTTTTGTAGGTTTTAATTAAATTTTTACTTAAATTTTTTTTTAACTGAATAGCTCAAAGTTAGGAAGGGCATGTTCATTAGCCCAAGTGCCCAATGAGAGAGCGGCAGGCCAAATCACTCACGTAACCGTCAGTACCAGTCTTGTTCAGTCTGATGGCAAAAAGCAAGGCCCTCCAAACTGAAAAGTTTCTACTTGACAAAAATAAAAAAAAAAAACACACAGTCAAAATCTTCACATTCTCAGAACCAAAATTACTAATAAGGTCAGTCAATAAAAGCCATGCCATGCACATTAGTTAGACGCACAAAGAGAGAGAGAGTCAACACACAAGTATGTCACTTCCTGTGGTGACAGGATACAATGGGAATGTTCAGACCGGTGTTCTCAGCCCGGGTGATACATCAGCCGTGTCCAGGTGACCGGATCAGAGCCAAGAGACAAGCGGCCCCAAGAACAATGGTAAGAGGGAAGCTGGCGAGTGTTAGTGTGTAGGAAATGCAGAACCAAGTGCCTTTCATTAGGCGGAACACGAAGCTGATTGAATTGTTAAGGGCTGTTAGAACCAATTTGGACAAAGCAATTTAATAAAGCTAAAGGTCCCCAAGAACGACAAGCCGCCCAACGGGAGCTATGGCTGTCATCAGCAGAGGTCTGGAACGGCTAAATCACAAGGGGTCCAAGGGAGAGAGATAACCCATAGAGCAGCTCCTTATCTGTCAGATTGGGCTGCTGTGCCATAGTCATCCAAAGGTCCAAGAGTGAGGCTGAGAGTCACTGCTGCAGTCAGTGGGCGAGATGCAGAATCCTGACCTCTAAATGGCCCCTCAGTGCTCAGGTCACAAGAAGATCCACCACTGTGTACGTGGTGCATGTGTGCAAAAGCCACTAAACACTCAATCAGCAGAGCTACCCGTCAGCTTGATTTCTCAAAGTGTCGTATCGACCAGGCTACTGTTAATGAGACAGAGTGGTAACCGGGAAGAACAGGCACCGCCATTAATCTGAGAACACAACTGCTCCAATAAAATTAACAAGAAATAAAGATCAAATGCCTGTGTTGATTAGATTGGACCACAAACCGGTAATAAAAAAGAGGTACTGGAATTCACCCTGTAGACCTGAAACAAACCACAGTAAGACACCCCAGCCACCGCAACAAGCCTCACTCAACCCTAAGCATTACGGACCGTCTAGACTCCTGAGATGAACCGGACCTGGACAAGCAAAACCCCGGTGACTCTTAAGCCACAACCAGAATGCCAAAGGAAAGTCATTTAACCTAAAAAGGGGCATGCAGTTTTGCCAGATCACAGCCTCTTCCATGATCTATGACGGGTTTCGAGAAGTGATCACCATCCTGGCCCACATTCTAATGGCACAAACTGCATTCTGAAATGTACCTAATCAAATTTTTTTTTAAATAATAAAAAGTATGAGGAGTATAGAGCAAGGTGAAAGCGTAGAAGTAGTAAACACCTTCAAAGGACCCCGGCCAGGCCTGCATTCCTATTCACCTCCACACACCCAATAAGACTTGTTTATTGATATGATCATTATTGCATCAATATGCTAACATACAGGTGTCACCAGATTTTTTTAAAAGTTTTCCACCCAAACCTGATACAACAAGTCACCCCTTCGCAGCTCCGCAGGAGACAACACCTTTCCTCTCATGACCAAGCTCACGGCACAGACGGATGCTGGCGACTTGGGTGCCAGTTTGCTTTTCCATTGCCAAGCAGGCGGGAGGTGAGCCTGGCCAAATAATCAATCACCATGGCGACAGACAGCCCTGCAAATCACCCAGGCGGGCGTTTAAACAGCGCTGACGGGTCTTGATAAATTTGGAAAAAAATAATCAAGGCCGCTCTGTGGCCCCACACTGGAGACATTGTTTCACAGGCTGCCTCGTTGTGGCTTGGCCATTTATTGTGACCAAAGAAAGTATGATTTACACCAGACTCTGTTGTTCATGCAAGGCCACTGGGTTTAATGAGAAAAGGTCCCACTCATGCACGCCCTATAAATCCTGAGAAGGCACCAACACAAGTATTAAAAGACAAATCCCAACAACTGGAATTACCTTCCCATAATGCATCTGTCTGTACAGAAGTTTCCTAGACTGATGCTGTAGCCCCACACCCTTTCCAAGTTCTCTGGTGACAGGAGTGACTCCTAAGAAACACAGTACCTTTAAGAATGAACAAACAGTACCATTTCTGAGACAAGCCAACTGTTGGGCCCTGTGAAAGTAGCCTGCCGACTTCTAGGTGCCGAAACTGAGGCCCCAGGGCCCAGTGGGAATGCCAATTTTTTGCCACACCTAGTGCGATGGCGGCAGGGAGGACCTGTGCAGACTGTCAATACAGGGCAAACACTGCCAACCTGTCACGCCGAAAGAAACCGTAAAATGCCCCTAAGGGTTAAAAGAAGGGTTTCAAACGGGAAGCCAAGAGCCGAATGTCGATAATTCTCACCCCCAGCGAATGGCAGTCCATTGACAACAGAAAGCATCTAAGAGCCTGCCTAGCTGGGGGGGGGCTACGCATGAAAGCCAGCGTCAGAAACTGTACATTCTTGTATGAAAGCCAGCATAAGAGCTCTGCTCTTTGGGGACGTGGAGGTGAAGCAGAGGTGAGAGGCGCCCAAAGAGGGACACAGGAGCGCTGTGGGATAAGCAGATCATGCCTAGTAACGCCTCTATCACACACGTGCTCTGCAGAAAACGCTCTCGGCCCCTTTCATCCTGCAAATTCCAGTGCGTACAGCAAAACAAGAAGGGGATCCATCTCCATTAATGGATCAGGCTAGAATGCCAACCACAGTACAAGTCTTTGATTGTTTTTCACGGGACATAATTCAGACTTCTCTAATAGCCAGAACAGTGACAGCAAGCTTACACAAATACTCCTTTCACCAAACTGTACAGGGTGCCAGTGCCGGAGCATACAAAAGGTACTTTCTGAACAAGCAAATGCAGCCTTTAATTTCAGTGGGAAGCTTTCCGCAATCCCAAACTGTAAACACAGACTTCTAAATTCATTGTTTACCCAGTATAAAATAATTCATAAAAGAAATTAATTCTACGTAGTTAAGCCCATTCACCTGTAAATGAAGTTTAAAATCAGACAAAATCATTTAATCACTTTGTATTGTATTACATTATTAATACATATTCAAAGCAGGTAATTGTTGTGTACATGTAACTGACTGACATTATGTTGGCCAGTGAAGAGATCTCATTACCAAGAAACAGGAAGAAGGCAAGAAAAATGAAATATCTACAGGCTGCTTTGGGTGACCTACTCGTGCACCTCTGAAGGTCTCGCCGCCTGGGCTCTGGAGATGTCAATGAATTATGCAACAGCATACGATCCACTTGAATCAGCCTCAGAATGACTTTGGTGCACCGGAATAAAAACGAAACGTGCTGACGTACATTATCTAATTATCGACAGCAAGACAAAATAAATAAATAAAGTGTCGCCTTCAGAGATCAGGGCACCAATGGCCAGAAGGAAATCAAAGAGGCTGAACGGACCAAAATGGAGGCCGCAGGGTCCATTCCGAGGGCCGCCTGCATCACCGGATCAGGGGCCCTGGAGGCCCGGTACACGAGCTGACGGAAGGAGGCCAGTGGCTCAGCCAGACGGCACACCTGACACCCAAGACTCCACCCTTCTTCAGGTTTCCCTACCGATGATCAGCTAGTTATCTGTATTCTGAAATGCGAGGGGGGACTAGAATCCTAGCATCACCATGGCTACAACCATAGCACAGCAGAAAGTTGCGAAACATTTCGAATATTTGAACGAGTCTTGCCTCTCTGCCACTGAAAAATTAAAACAATCTCGGCTCCTGCTGAAGCGCTGAAGAGTTTTGCGATGACTTTTTAGGCGGCGCAAGTTACAGTTCATAGTATTTTTTGTTGAACTCATCACGCCCAGCTCCACGTGACAGCAAGCTCCATATGGAGTTCATTTCTGCGAGTGAAGCGTGCATTGAACCCAGAAGGCCAACACCTGGACCTGAAACACCCACCAGAATGAGACGCTGCACAGCTATCCAGCGCGGCCCAGCCCATCCGTCAGCGCCAAACTCCAGATCCGCAGCAGACTCCTGACTACATCCTCACGCCAATGGCTCCAGCCCAGAACCGTCCTGTGGCCACACAACCGGCGAGCAGCCATGGAGCTGCACCCTCGCAGCTGCAAGCGGCCCCCGAGCTCCATCTCCAGCCTCGACACCTTAGCCCCGATCAGCACATTCTGCTTATCCCCAAGCAAAATAAAGACATCTGTACTGCAAGGGTCCATCTCATCTAAATTTTTGGGCAGGGCTTGACATTAGGATCAACAAAAACCCAGAGGACTAATTTTTCTTGGAAACTGAGACCACCAATGGTCATATTGAGGACACACGCCGTCTGCCTGTTACTGCTTGAAGCTGGGATTGAACCAATAACCACTCAAAATTAGCATTATCCCCATGGTACACGCTTCAGTCCACATCCCCCCAAACCCAGTCAGGCCATGATTTGAGAAGTTTATCTATCACAAGGGACAGCTGAAACATCTCCATGACTGAAGCAGCAGGGCTGGGCCCCGTGGGGGGCATTTCCTGAGGGCCACACTCTCATTCCTGCGTTATCTGTCCCACTACTCATCCAAAAACCCAGGCCTGTTACACAGTGGGACCAACCCCACCTTACTGGACGGCCCTGCTTATCTGCTATATCCGACGGCCTGGGCCAGGATGGCGCCTGCCTGCTCCCCCACTCCCACGTGAGACGCAGACCTTTCCTGCGGGGTGTGGCGTCAGCTGTGGGCTGACTCGCGCTCCACTGTTTTCCCTGCTAGGCCTCTATGATCAGCAGAGACCCAGCTAAACATGCGCCAATGGCTGCCAAAAGAGCCTTCCTTGGTTGTTAATCTTCCCAGACTCAACAACACCCCTCCACCCACCCAAAAAAAGCTAAAATGCAGACCACTGTGTATGCCAATTCATGCCTACAGCTGCAAATTAAGCTC
Source organism: Pollimyrus isidori (assembly GCA_019775955.2). NCBI lineage: Eukaryota > Metazoa > Chordata > Actinopteri > Osteoglossiformes > Mormyridae > Pollimyrus > Pollimyrus isidori. The sequence goes on from JABFDZ020000043.1 coordinate 5,236,242, forward strand.
ATCTCAGTTCAAAATTAAATAAAAAAAAAAAAAAACATAACTTCTGGTCATCTTCACATAAACTAGAGCATCTTTAACTGAATGGTTCATTTGTTTTGCAGAAGTGAGATTCCCTTGAAATGCAGTGCACCCAAGGCACCGGTTGCTCAACATTTCAATCATAACACCCGTTTAGCGGGTGGGGATTCTGTACACCAGCCCTCTTACATAAACAAGCAGAAACAGCTTTATGACAAACAGGGAGGAGCAAACACGGCTACAAGGAAACCTCACTCCAGAAGAAAACAAACGGTGCAGCACAAAAGGGAGGAAACTAAGAGAAAGAAACAAAAGGCAAGCAAGAAACCCACAAAGCTCTGGTCAATGGTGATACAAAGCTTCACTAGACAGACAGCAGCTATATGCAAGGTGCCGGGACAGAAACCCATGACGCTGAACTTTCAGCCGTGGCCCGGAAGCCCACACCAGGAACCCGACAAGCGCACACGGGATGGTAGCTCTTCCTGACTCATTTTCACAAGGTTATGCGAGGCAATTCCATTTGTGTTTAGGGGAGCAAATAGGTGGCGCGTGGTTTACTAAATACTGGCTGTGACGATGTAAACACACACTAAAGCAGCAGCAGAAATGAAGGCTCTCACGTAGATTGATCTTGATCAGCACTGGATAAACTTCATACACAACAAAATCAGGCCTCTAATGATTCAATACACTACATTATTCATAATTAATCATTAGGCACACAAACCCTGATGTCCTTGGAGTCGTCAGAATTACGCGACATGGCTAACTGCTATTGGAACCAGCAGACACGTAAACAGCCAAGGCACCTACAGGACCCGGAGAGCCTCGACGTGCTGAGAAGGCTTCGCATGCGCCGATGCCCACCGGCTGAGGGAAAGCCCCCTGCCACGTCACTCGAGGCAGCGTCAAGCAAACAAAGAGACACATTCCCACATGTGAGACGCACCACAAAATAGTTGGCCGTGCAGCACGTGTGAACGAGTCGTGCGGACTGGAGCGGCCCGTTTCCGCCCCCGCATGCGGACAGGAGCCAGGGCGGACCGGCGCTGAATTTCCCCTCGGTAAGCAAACTGAAGGCAATAGGATAAGTGCTTTTTCCACACGTGGACCCATCCTGCAATAATAAGCCTGATAAAAACACAAAAATAAGCGAGCTGCGGAAAAGTGGGATGAGGGAAACGCTAAGAGAAGCGGTGCAGCCGATAAGGCAAAGGGCCTGCCGCTCCATCGGGGCACCGAGTCCCACCTGAGCATGGGTGGTGTACAGTAGTGAGAGGCACGTGTGGTCTGTGTGACAGGCCCTCACCTAGTTTGAACTAGGAAGTGCACCAGTGGGTTTAGAATGGTTTGACAGACAGCAATAATGTCCCAAGGGGGGAGGGAAGGCAGACAGAAGTAAATGCTGGTGCATCCCAAGAGATTAATGAGGCCTGACATGCCAAGCCCAGAGACAAGTGCCACCCTTCCCTAGTTATGAGATCCATCTTCTTACCCTGGTATCCCATTCCCCCTCCCCAACACACACACACACACACACACACACACACACACACACAAAAGAAGTGGCTGTCTGGAGTTCCGGATCCACCCAATAATAACCAGTACAAAGACAATGCCCTAAGAGACTTATGGGGAACGGGCTCTACGACATGGACTGAAGCATGGTCTTCATCTTGATCAAACCCTTCAAATTAGCTTTAAGCACAGTTACATAATCCTCCTGAGTAGCAACAATATCGGTCTCATACATCTCACCCCACACAAACAAAATAGACAAATTGCTAGAACTATTAATCAAACAATGGCACAAAAATCTATACTCCATGTATATGTACAGCTCAACCCAGAAACAGGGGTGCCAGTGCCAACCTTTTGGGACCAGATATATCTGGGAGAAAGAAAAAGAGGAGGAGGCTGAAGAAGGAGCAAAGCACCGTGACAAGACTGTGTTCACAAGAGGAGCAGGAAATGAAAAGGACATCCAGACGGTGCCGGCTCGGCTCAGGACCCCCACACACGATCAGTACCAGCAAGACTGATGACGACGCACTGGGAAGCACAACACGAAAAAAACGTGGGTGGATCGCATTTATAAACAGTAGCCTTAGAACTGCAACAGAGCCACTGCTTTAAATACATTCACAGTTTGCACACAAAAAGAGATGAGAGAAAAGCAAAGTAAGGTGTCTACGCAGAGTGAAATACTAATGCAGCTCAGCAAGTTAATTTCAGTCAGGCCCCTAGGGACGAAAAAAGTCGAGAATAATCAAAATTTGGCTGCTTGGACCAGCCATCTGCATGATGGACCAGCCTACAAAGACTCAAGGAATGTGCACGGTGCAGGGGGGGAAGGGGGTTGCAGAAGGGCACTGAGCAGGCCAGACCAAGCACCTCCCCCAAGAAGGGGCCGGGCCGGGCCAGGCCAGGCAGCTGAAGCAGGGCCCCCCCCCGGCACCATGCCCCTGGTCACCGGCCTGTGCATCGCTGACGAAAGCTCACGTCATGCCGGTCAGAGACTACGCCAATGCAGCACTCCTAAAATCAAGTGTTGCCATTACCCAGTTTCTAAAGGTTTGGGAGCAAGCTTTCATTCAGCAGGAAGCTTAAGCTGGTCAGCTTCATATGATCAGTCGTTCAGTGAGTCGCACATTCCTGACTCCGAAATGACGCACACGAGGCAGGTTGTGATCATTCAGAGAAAGCTTGGATGGGACTAGCAAATAGCCAACACAGCAGAAGCTTTTTAAACAGGAAAAGGCAAATGATAACCAGTCTAAATAAAGAACACAATACAAGCTGATTGTCATGCCTATCAGAGAACAGAACAGCAAGAGGCATCACTGAAAATGGACAGCAGAATAACAAGCACACTATTTTTAACTGGATCATTTTGCTTCCTGATATTTTAAAGGAAACAGACTTGGAAATTTCAGTAATTAGCCTATTCACTCTACTGGAGAAGTATTTGAACAGATTTAATTTCATAGCTGTCGGTGAACAGAATAAATATAGTCTAGGTCTAAATAGTGTCCCCATCAAAGCAACAAGAGCCATGTATTTATACAACCATCCTTCTTCCACAACCATATATTCTGTAAATGGTCAGTGAACCTTGAGCCTATCCCAGGAAGATGAGGACACAAGGTTTCTACAGAAAGCGTGCCACCTCTATATTAATCCCCATCAACAGGGAACCACGTATAAATGAGTTCCACAGAGAAACTGCCGAGTGAGGTAATGCGTGCATGTAACTGAGCAAAAAGCAGATTGCTAATAAAATGTACTTCAACACTCATGACAAATCACATCCGTGTTTAATGTCTCAGGACGCATCTCCCAAGCCCCCAGAAAAGTCAGAAATGTGCCTTGACTGACTTCCACAGGGGGTTTAGTGGTTAATAGCACAGGGACAATACATCGGCATATTTGAGGTAATCAATTACAATAATATGTTAATATCTGGTGTGTCGACGCATCGAGTTATCACAAACTTTGAAAAGGGTAAGATGACAAAATTTAACCATAGTAGTGCAGTTTAACTAAATTTAAGTTTTGCTATCGTCCATTGATTCCTAACCCAGAATATATCATTTTAATTTGTTTAGAAAGCTTTTTATTTTGCATGATGCATTAGACACTAAAATGTTGACATTCTGATGGTGAGTGTTTAATGTTTACTTTTTGGCATTTGCTAGATTTTTTTTTTAACAATCAAATTTTTAAATTAGATTATTCAGATTAATCGGATTAGTTGAGAAAAAATTGTCAATATTAAAATAATCGTTAGGGGCATCCATAATAGTTTAGGACCTGGATTTCGGCTAAACAAAAATTCAAGTCCCAGAAAATGCTTAAAGCTTCAGCTGCTTCAGTAAGTACACACTCGCATGACTTTGGGAAGTAAGCCATGTATCATACACTGCTTTGGATAAAATAACTTCAGTGGGAGGAGCAGAAGAGCCAGTCATCCAGCAAGCCTTCATGAGGCCATATCTCATCCTCCCCTCCGGGGTTTGTTCTTCTAAGGATATGTGAAAGACAAACATTGTTGCTCGACAGATTGCTTGCAAACGCACCAGTGACCATCAGGCAGCAGCCCTGCCTCAGATCCACTTTGGCACTGGTAGGGGGGGGGGGGGGGTGGCAACCTGTAGCAGAGGTGGACCACAACTGAACCGAAGTGCACACAACCACGTAGACTGCTGCAGGCTGGGCAGCTCTGGATGCCCTTTGCAAATATGCAACGGATGAAAACAGACTGACCTTACCAGGAAAAGCAGGCACCAAGTGAAATGCAAACCTGTCTTGGAAAGTATCCAATAAGAACACTTTGGATAAGATCCTTTCATTTCCCCTTAAATGTTAAAAATACCTACATTGACAACATAAAGATTCAGATCCATGTACCACTTCTAGGCTTAAACACCCTTGGTCAGCATTAGCCAATCTGCTGTTCCCAACTATACAGCAAGCCTGTCAGGCTGGGAGAGAAAGTGCAGACCACAGGTGTGTGACAACTGGGGAAAAAACAGAGCCATTCCTGTGTTTAAAGCATTTAAGCATATGCTACACCTACACTCTTGAGATTACCCTACAAAGCCTACAAAGGTTGATGACAGCATATGGATTGAGAGACCAACACTTTCTGGAGGGAAACAACCCACAATTAGCAGAAAGAATCTAAATGGTCAGCATAGTGGCAGGTATGAGAAGGCCAGTCAACTTATGCCACTGGTTAAAACATGGAGAAAATTGTTGCATGGAGAAAAATCAACGAGCGATATCCATCACTTCCTATTTGAAATCTACTGCAAACCTTGACTGGAAATGAAAACAGTAGAACAGCAACATGGGGCTTTGAGTTATCATTGCTCATTTTCTAACTTACTGAAGCATAAGCAGTAAAGCTGCCCCATCAAACAGAAAAAGCAAAGCTCAACAAAGCATGAATCCAACCAACCAGAGGGTCAAATTTGGGCATAAAATCCTTGCAACACTTGGACTCCTACTGACTTGACAGGAACAAGCTACTTCTTATGGACTTGAGTACAAGGCAACTACACTGCAAACATGAAGGAACAATACCAAAAACAGGCAAAAGGGATCAGTGCAGAACAAGCCCTTTCGAGGACAGCACACTACATTTGGGACGAATCTGATACTTCCCTCCTTGATCTACCACCTTTTTAATCAGAATTGATACCCTACTGGATGGAAAAATGTTGTTGGGTGGTTTGACTCCTAAATATCAGGTGCTTCGCAGAACTCCAGTCAAAACAGGTTCATTGTCAGCAATAATTGTGTGAATTTAAAAATATTTGCCTCATGTACTGGTTAAAACATTAAGGCAATGTGATAAACTCAAGCACATTTTCCTCTATATCCCAAATTATTCCATACTAAGTGGTGCAAAACAAATCTGACTGTAGCCACTAACAACGTAAACACTGTAAGATGGGAAAAGACATGTAAACAAGAAGAACCTCCCAGTACCTGAGGGCTCCCCGCGCTGTGATTGGCTGATTCTAACAAATATTAGCAATGTTTATTCAGTCATCTGAAACCAGTTACCAAAGGTAATAAAGACATTAGTAATGCCATAACACCTATTTATAGTATTAGTGGTAAACATTTATAGTATTAGTGGTAAATAAAACCATTCTGTGTATGGGGCCTGCAATTATTTTACACAGTGATAATACTTTTAAAAACATACAGCATTCAAGATGTAGAGCAACTGTAATATTTCTGTTGGCAAAAAAAGATGGATTTATATGAATGAGCAAAAGCTATCTTAAGCATCAGCAGGGTTTGATTAAAGCAATGAGCATGAGCCACTTGACATCCTTTAGCTAGCAAGTAGGCGTTACCATGGAAATTGGGTTTTTAATCCCTTAAAAAAAAAAAAAACACAGAAAACCTGTAGGAAACAGACCCATAACTCTAAAACAAGTTAATCCTGGATGAGTAATTGCTATTAATCAATTCATTTGTTTCCCTGTCGGCTTACACAGAAGTTCAAGCCCTGGGTCGGAGACTGCAGAGATTCCACATGGTTTTTAGGTTTTATTAAAACCTCTCCAATGCGCTAAAACGACTCCCAAATTCCAAATAGCTGAGTGCTGACGTCCGCTCGGATACCCGCAAAAGAGAGCTCCCCCCACCCAGCACTGCACAAAAACGCAAACTCTCAGCCCTAACCCTAGGCATCCCCCACTGATTAAATGTGCTCTTCTAATTTTATTGGTCTCAGAAGTGCCAGGTTTTAGAAAAGCTTAAGATCTCACTCAATATTTATGTACATTTCTCCTTCCTACGTTTTTGCATGGGTAAATTTAAGGGGACGTACACTGCACGTAAATAACGCACTGCTTTGGACTTCCGAAAACAACTTTTACAAATAATAATTGTTTATATGGCGGGATAAACAGCCATTACTATTAAACCGGGGTTCGTGGGCTTAAAACGTCCATTTATACCAACTCTAATTAGATGCCACCAAAATTAACACAAAGAACACAAAGACGGGCCGTGGTTCGCTTCACCATTCAGGTGTGTGATCTGGTTTACGCACATCACTAAATTTCCATGGACTGCTTTTAGAAACTTCTTTTGAAGGGGTACCAATTAAAATTAACATGACGCACTGTTTTTCAGATTTAAATATCTTGTTTACAAAACCGAACCCTGTTAATTTGTCACTGTAGGCTGGCCATCTCATCTACGCGCCAGTGCAACAAATCAGTGCATCTGTAATAACGTGATTTAATTCAATGCTGCTCTACAAATAGGGTAGGAGACACTTCTGCTGGCTCTGCACAGACAAACTGGAAGTGACAAACATAACAGATACACAAGTGTCGAGGTCGATTTACTGTCTGCTAGGGTCACCGCCGGCGCCACCCCCCATTCTGGATACGCGCCTAAAACAAAATTTCCTGTCCAATAAAAAAAAAATGAAAACCGTAACTCGGCTGCAGGTGACTTCATACCTAAAACAGAGCCGCTCACCATATGTTTAGGTTGAGAAAGGATTCCGCATTACCCCCCCTTGTTTTATGTGGTTTTGGATACATCAAAGCAACCGAACCAGTACTAAAGTACTCGATAACGTAGAAGGCAAAGCAGCTTTAGCTAATTTTATCTCAAGCCGACATTAATATTCATGGGTACCGGGTAATTCTGGCCGGCGGTACCGGGGCACGCTCACGGTCTCACAGGTAGATACGTCAGCCGCCTCACGGGGAAACCATCACGCCTCGCGCAGTTAGCAGTTAGCTACGGCTCGCCACCCTTTAAATGTCTCGGATTTCGCTTTAATGTGCGGTCCGGAAAGCGAGAAGGGAGCCTTTCCCCCGCCCGGCCGTCATGTGTAGGGGCAATGCCGGTGGGTACTAAGCGAAGTTGCAAAGCGACTAACCATAGTCGTACGTGGGGCTATTCCCTTGGTTTTCAGCACAAACCGCACTTTGGGGCGGTTAATCATTAACAAACACCGAGAAATTCACACAAACGTGTAATACAGCTTGTTTTATATCGCAGAGAGAGATGGATAGATAGACGGACGCTCGGGTACAGCTATATCTCGGAACGGGGGGGGGGAGCTGGGGGGGGAGAAATAAGAGCGATTTTTGCGACCCGATGCACTTGTTCAGCGAAGCACACAGCTAACCGCCGAGCCGGCGCTGGATAACAACCAGTCATCGCTAAACGAGTTTCACACGCTAAACACCGGGCGGCCGGCCGTCTCTCCACACTGCTCGTCCAGGCGCTCGTCACCCCGGTTCAAAATTACGTCGCTCAGTTTGGTTAAAGGCGCAGCCGGGCAAAGAGCCGGGCACAGCCTCGTTGCTTTCGCTAGCCGCGGCTGTGGACGGGCAGAGCCGGCCTCACACGGCCTGCAGGTCCCGGGAGGTCCCCGGGCTCACCTCCGTAGGTTGGCTGATCTCGAACAGGTCGAGCCGGTTGGCGTTCCAGTGGTTAATGATGTCGGCCAGCTTCCGCCGCTCCTCCTCCCTGCTCCCCGACATTCTCAATCCTCAATGGGTTCTCCTAACAGGGGAAAGAATTCCCTTTGTCCACAATGGAGACCTCGTGTCCAAGGACCGCAACAAAATAGAATAAAAGAAAACCATGCGCACAAAAATCTGTGATTTGGAAGCGGGTCTGAGCGAACCGTATCTCTGTCAGCTAGCAACACACGTCGTTCTCGTTGTTAAGCGCTCCTGCCGTTTCCGTGTTCCCTCTGTTTCTCTTATCTCTCTCCCTCTCTCTCTCACAGGGAAGAGCCGGCTACGTCTGGTTCGGCGCGTTCACGCCCATCTTCATGAGCTGCTGTCGTGCACACGCACAGCGCTATTCGTGCCTTTCCCTCCGGTCCGCGTGTTTAATGAATAGGTCCCATTCTAACACGGATCATTAAAAAACACTTTTGGTGGATCTTTACTACACATGTGACCCTCATAAACTAAATAAGACTCTTATTAATATATGCATCACATATATATAATGTATTATAATGGAGTTGCTACAATAATTGAATTTTCGTGAATATGTGTACCCACGCATTATTGTATATTTACGATTTCTAGTTATGGGAAGGCTGCCCAGAATTCATAAGCTAAAACCCACCCCCCTTGAGGTGAGTGCAGCCTCAATGCATGTGTTGTATGTCACACCGGCATACCAAACCTAGTTTGACTCCACTGCCAGCCAGACCCAGGATAAGAAGCACTGAATCAAGTAAAACTGAGTGGAACAATAATTTTTTTTTTATCAAATTATTCATAGGCACTTTTATTTAAAGCAGCCTTCACTATTACATTTTATATAGTAGAACGATTGAAGGTTAAGTAGCTTTTTAAGGTCACAGCAACAGGTTTCATCTTGGGACTGATGAACCAGTTGTGGTTGTCTCTTTAACTGCCATGTTAGCTTAGTCACATCCATAAGGGCCCTGTAGTCACACAGCAGTGAGCGGCTCTGGTGGACTCACGATGAGAACATCATGCTAAAGCGAAGGAACCTCGATTGGCCCGGCTGGCACAAAGCGAGTTCAGTGTGCCACCCGACGCGAGCCTGTCCCTGAACCCGTCTCGTGCCATTTCAGCGCTGTGAAGCCTCTATCATGTCGCCAGCATGCTGATGTTTGCTGCTGTCATATAAGAAGAGCTTCGGGACCATTTCGAAAGTGCACGTCGAGGGGGAACCGGCCCGTGAACAGTCCCCGGGAATTCTAGAAAGCAAAAATGAACCTCAGGACACCAAACAGTGAAAGGAGTCGGCACGCAAAGACCGTCGATAAAACAGTGACACAGTGACGGCGGCCCTTTTTACCTCCTAAGCTTTTCATTGTATGCACCCAGGCCGCCCCCCTCCCCTTTCTCAGGGGAGTTACCAGTGCAGTGTTTGGTAGTGTGCACAGCCTATGCACCCAGCCCTGGAAAATGTGAGATGGAACATCGCACACGTTTCCTGTCCTCTGTGAGTGACATTTTATTATGGCTGCCCTTGTGCTGGGGAATTAGGTGAAAGAAAGCGACGTGTTAGCATGGATTTATATGAATGTTGCAAAAGAGTCCATAAGCATTTTTTTTTTTAATATCGACCCACTTTAAAATAGCTTCCAAAGCATTTTTCAGAACATTGATTTTTTTTAAGAATTAGATTGTACAATATAAAAATGAAATAGTTAACAGATGTTCTTTAAATAAAAATGTGCAAACATTGTGTGACACTCCAATCCACACAAATCTTCAATAATGCACCACAACCTAAATAAGTGATGATATTTACCTCGGTTTGCTCCAGTAGTGCAATGACATGTAGTCAGGCTGATTGGTATCAGATCTTTAAATTGCTCATAGTGTATAATTGTGTGCTTTGATGCATCGGTGTCCTATAGGATAGGTTCCTGGCCTTCTCTATGAGCCTGATACAGATAGAAAGCTGATGTATACTTCAGTATACTCTCCCACAAATAAAGTGCCCCCCCCCCCCCAAAAAAAAAAACCCGAACGATCCTCAAATTACAGATGTCCTGGAAAAGGGTTGCAGTGCAAGTCCTGCTATTTTGTGCGAAAAAACTGTATCCAAAGAATACCATCTCCAGAAGGGAGAGGTTCACGCAGACCTGCGGAATTCCAGGCTTCGCGTCCATCCACAAAATCAACTCACGTCCCACCGAAGGCTAGAGGAGGGATCCTCTTGGCCTAAAAATGGCCCAGCGGCTTGGCGTTTGTGGAACATGAAAACTGTCTGACTTGTGAGCCGGCGTTAAGCGAACGGGGCTCCAAAGGGAAGGAGGGACGGTTTCTGCCTTAATCATGGACCACTGAAGGACTACGGTCTTCAGTGACACCCAGAAGGACAAAATCAAGGAGTGACCATGGAGCTGGAAGCAGATTAATCAGGAGAGTGATATAACTATATTTATACTCTACCAGTGTCCTTTGAGACCTCACACAAAAGCCTGGTTCTGTCCCATCTTTTTTCGTCAAATCGGTTCTACTAATTTGTTTCCTGCCAGTACAGATGTCTGCACACAAATATTTGTATTGGCAGAGCAATGATTGGACAAATAAGCTGGCCATCATGGTATCTGACACATGACATACCGTCGATGTTTGCCTTTGTGCCAGACGTGTCCTTTGCACACGACGTGAACAAAAAATGAACGTCCTTAATCCGTACATTCAAAATTCATTCGCAAAATAAATCAATTCACACTGTGTTCGCACTTTTCCTTGGTTGCTTCTTTAGAAGCCTTCTGCGGAGGATGATTAATAAAAATGGTTTGGACTTTGCTATTTCGTGCAAGTAGGTTACTGAATGACCCTACAACCTCTGCTCAAGGACAGAAAACATTTAAAGAGACAACGATTTCAATGCATGGGAATTTAAGACGATAGAGTAATTGCAACATAGTGTGCGACACACAATTGAGTTAAGTAGTAGTATTGTTATGGCAAGGAAGTTATATTTAAGCTGTTACTTTAAAATAAAAGACAGAATAAGAGCTTAGTCAATAAAAAAACTAGCAAAACTGTTTTTAAAAAGCATTTTAAAAGCGAGTGTTTGAGACAGGTTTTACTGTTTCCTGGAAAATCCCAAAGATTATTGAAGTCCATACATCTTTGGAAAGATGGCAGCATGCTGATGTTTACGATTTTTTTTTTGATACACTGTTGCCGCAGTTGCACAGAGCCAGTTAAGATTAATTTTCTGCACAGTTCACTAGCTTTTAAAACTCTCTGACTGTAGGCCCAGGTTTCCGGGCCAAAAAACGACCAAACATTCCAAACTGCATAAGTTGCACTTGTAAAGCTGTCACGAAAGTCCTGTTATCAGTTAAACTGATTGCCTGAAATGACCAGCGGTCCATTGAACTGTTGCATCGCATTGAGTTCCGTAATGGGACTTATCGCACTTGGCCGCCGATGTCCTGTTATTATACAATGTTGTTTAGTACTGCATAACACTTTGAGAATGTAATCATGAGGACACTATTAAGAAGATGTTAATGTGGCCGTAAAAAGTGTGACCTTGTGACCTTTAGCAAATGCAGACCAATTACTGCTGCATGATGTAAGATAGGTATGTATCCGCATCTAATGTTAGCCTCAAAGTTTCTGTGTTTTTTGTTGGCCTTGGGCGTATGAGCACGCACCTTATTCAATTCCACACCTTATCGCTATGCTGAAAGCTAAAGCGGGTCTGTGGCTGAACATCACCTGGCCAGCTGAAACCGTCGGACTCGCCACTGTTTACCAATGAAACCTGGGAACGGTTTTGTTTTCCCACCGTCGCGTCCTTGGACGATTCTGGCCTCCTTGCCGTAACTATACAAAGAATACTGCCTCGTTTATGTTTTTCTCTAGAGGGTCCGACCGAAAAATGATCGGCAGCCGTATAATATTGAACAGGGGAAGTAATTGGAGCCCAAAAGACCGGAGAGAATGATGGAGACACATAGGGGTGTGGTGCTGTCACATAAAAACCTTGTAAAAACCTTATAAAACACCCTGAACCTTGTAAGGAGAAAACAATGGAGGTGAGGCCTGGGATGAACATCCCGAAAAGAGGCTCCTGACTCCTGATTTGGCCATAAGAGAGTGACCACAACATTATCACTAAAGCCTGGAAAACTCCCACACATATATTTGGGGTTTGCTGACCATAAGAAATCACACTCATTCCGAAAACCAACTGCTTGGTAATTTTATGACACACCGTGAGTCAGTGGACAGTGCCGGCGGGTGGGGAATTCATCAGAAGTCAACCTCCATGATACACGGGGCGGCCCAACTTTGGTCAGCCAGCTGGTGTTCGATTCTCGATCCGAGACAGGCCTGCACACATATTTACATGTATGTAACGGTTTTATTACCTTGTAAATAGCCTGTAGGGTTTGCAAACTAACCCGACGCTTTTAATGTTGCTAAGTTTTAGTTTATAATAGAAAAAAAAAAGATTTGTCATAAGATTTGTTGCGTGTGAGTCTGAAAGCACAAGTCTCACGCCAGACCTGGCAACCCTGCTTATATGACGCATCAGGGAAGCAGGTAGAGGGATATTATCTCAAGGTTGCTAGTCCAAATACCTGGCTGTTGCATAGTTTATTGAGCTGCATAACCATAATCTCTCGAGTAATATATCCATCCATCTTCCATACCATTTATTAGTATATGTACACACATGTAAAGAACTGTAAATTTCCAGGTCTCTGAAAAAAAAGGTTGTCTAAGTATAACTATAATGTAAATGCATCTGTCAGTTAGTGGAATGCATCCTGTAGGCCTTGTTAGACCAAAGACGAAGACAGAATACTAGACAGCTTATTTACTGCTATCCTGATATTTCTGCCATGTACTATAACTTACAAAGATAAATAAATGCATGTTTGTTATAAGCCACACAAAACATACTGTTCTTAATATAAACTAGTTTTAGCCTTCAAGTATTTAGTCGTGTATATAAACAGCAATGAAAATGAAACTGTCACATGCTTAACTGACAGCGAACGGCAAAGGGAATCACGTTTCTCATTACTTGATCAGTTCCCAAGGCAACGGTGTATCCAGAATGTTTCTGGAATGTTATAAGATTCTAATTTGTAATCGGAAATCTCAGGAAAGTGGCCACAATAGTTTCCCCATCAAATACGCATTTCTAGACAGAAAGAAAATGTTGACAAGGGGCATTGTAGTGATGCAGCTGTCACAGTCAGATTTTCATAGTTTCAGGCCAAGGCAAAAGAAATACTGTAGACAGGATACACAGGTGAAAAATGCAGGTAATCACACGATCCTATCAAATAGCCATATGCTTAGACACATTGCTTTGCCAAAAATAATGTACTTGAGCCATTCGTAATTCTGCAAGTCATACCGGTTCCATTGCTCTGAGAACTATATTATATATTTTATTCATATTATGGGATCTGCTTGCATATCGACACAGCCCATTTAAAAAAATTGAATTTCCATATTAGAGAACTCTGACATTCCTCTGTATGTTTATGAAGAAAATAATGTTAAGTCAGGAGTTACCAAAAACTACTCACGGAGGCCAAGGCAGAGATAAGATCACCCGAAACAGGAAGTGGCAGGGCACTCCGGCATTATGGTTTCCTGCTGTGGTTTCTGATTCAGCCCAGTGTGAGAGAGATGAACCACACATTTTGGAATAGATAAAAATACCTACATAGAAATGTGTTTAAAAACATTAGTTTAATACTCAATAACAATAGTCACTGTAAACATTTCATGCACTAGTATTTAAGAAGCAAGGGAGGACTTGCTATCATTGTTTATACTTTAGTTATGCTGATTGAAATATTGAAGTTTCATTGCAAGCAAAGAATTTCCCGAAAGGTTTTCATTTTGGACTATTTACTCAAACCTGCATGGATTACAAAAAGACCAGACTCGCGATCAAATGGCTTCCGGTTCATCTTCCAGGATCGAGTTCACCGTCTTAACTGCGAACCATTTAAATTACGTCAGATAGCCTCATCCTCTAAGTAATTAGATGTGACGTAAGGCAGGACCGGCTGATTGGCTCCCCCGCCATGAATGGAATGGATTATCTCACCAGCACCAGCACAGATGATTGGCCATCAATCAGGTAGCACAAAGTGGTAAGTAATCCGCAGCTGCACGGCTGCTAATGGGGGACAGATAAGGGGCCGTGTATCGACAGATCGAGTAAAGAGTCCGCGACGTCAGGCCGGGCCCATCGGTCCCATTTCTCTCACATGCTCAATACTCACAGAAAACCGGCAGTTCACCCTTGCCACGGGTAGAAACCGGGCTGCTGATGCAGTTCCGGGGGCAGGCGAGAATACTGCCGGCTCCGGAGCCTGTTCCAAGCCACCTCTGCGTTCGAAGCGGCGGAGACTCGGTCAGGTGCACGGGGCAGCGCCCGGAGCGCATTTCTGGCACCATCGCTTATCGCGGCTGCAAGCCGGAAATTACAGTTTATCAGCAGACGGGCTCTTGACCCAGGACTGAACTGTCAGCAAAATGAGCAGCCGGGGCTGCATCGCTCATCACCGAAGTGACAGGCCTGGCTTGAAATTTTGAGCATAACAGCCCCCTGTTCTTTATCGGTACAATGAACAAGAAACGAACAATGAAAAGTCAGTCACATGCCTGCCTGGGGTCACGTGACGCTGGTCTTAAATTACAATGGCTCCATTATTGCCTACCTTATACCTATAAAAACAGGTATGAGCCAGCCATTTCGTGCATAATACAGAAAAAAATGCGGACAACAAATAATTCACAATTATATAGCATTTTCTAAAATGTAAAAAATAAGTAAAAGTTTAGAAGCCACATTTACACAAAGTAGGAACACTGCAAATCTAGAATAAAACCCAGAGTAGAGTTCTTTAATCACTCAACTGCTGTCCTAAATGAATATGTATAATCTGTGAAGTCAAAATCCTATTTTAATTATTTTTTCCTAATCTAATATCAAATGGCTACTGAGCATAAAACTGTTGCAAATTAGTATTGGGTTTAATTCCCAAAAGACTATGCATTGGAAAATACTTATTGCTTTTCCCCTACATATTTTATCATATTTCCTCATTAATCTTGTTTTCTGATTTCATCACAAGATTTCCCTCTGGGCTGCGAGAAGTTTCAGTCTTAGATATTTGCACTTATTCCGAAAAGCCCAGAATGGCTGGTTCAGATCCTGACATCACTATTTGTATTTCAGCTGCTGCTTGACCACTGAGAATAAGACTCTACCCCGTGCTGTACACACATCTATCTTTTCCCTTTAAAGTATTGAATGATATATTTTTTTTATAGGCACCCCAAGAGTCCTGGACCTGTCTTACTACTGGGATATTTCCAGGACTGACTTTTCACAGCAGACTCTCCACAATTTCTGGTTTTGAACATTTTATACTGATGCTAAGGATAATACACAATTTGTAGATCTGTCATATGTTGCCTGACGCCTACCTGTATTCCGCCTATGTTCCTAGTGCTGCACTTTTGGTCATGGAGAGGTCCTATCCGGTTCTTGCTGTGTAGCCCCTGCTCCAGTCCTGCTTACACTCGTACCTGGGCGTCCATTAGAAGCTCAGCCTAGCTGCTCTTGTACCTAGTTGACTCCTTGACAGCACGTATCGTTGTGATGTGATATTTACCTCACTTGTATGTTGCTTTGGACAGAAGCATTTGCTAAATAAAAACAAAAAAATGAATGTTAATGTCTGCATCACTGCATGCGTCTAAGAGAGAGATGGGTTCATTTTCTGCATAGATTTACCTCTTCAAATGAGTTTGAAGACAAATACTTGATAATATTAATACCCTTGTAACTTTCACTACCATGTGCATGTAGACAGGTGGCCGAGCGTAGCGCCAGGCTTCTCCACATACTCAACTTTCTGTAAAACAAAAGCAAATTGGTGTCTTTGGATGTTTATCAATACCAAGAATGCAAGGATCATACTTGCGTTCTTGGCGAACATGTCTTTGCTAGCTTGCCTCCCAGGAACAAACTCGGGCAGCAGTGGATCATGGGATTGGTCTTATTTGGTGAGGATGCGGTCGATGCATCTTCGATGTTTGAGGCCGGGCAAGAGCATTTTTAACCATCCTCAGTACTTCTGTTTTTGAATATTGGGACTGTGGGTGATTTTGTGCGTGCGCTTGGATGGACGGGTATCTCAGCCAAGGCATGTCATCTGCTCCTCTGCCCCTTGCTTCCTACATTCGTACTCACCGTGACCCAGTAATGGGCAAACGGGTAGAATTTGGGCAGTTGGGTGGATGGCGAGATGGATCGACAAGCTTTCGGTCTTTATTTGGCTTCCATCCAGTGCTGCCACAGCAGATAAGGTACAGTTTTTAACCCTGGGTGTCTGAGTCCGCAGAAGGACGGGGCAGCTCCAGATTCCCAAGTGGAAAGTCCGTAAGAGCCGTAAGTAAGAGTCCCAGGGTCCCTGTTCAAAATCGGGAGGAATTAACTTCCGACGGCAAAAAAAAGAGTTTTCCTGCCACACGGAGGAAACACGATGGGAAACGGGGACAACGGCGTGGATCCGAACATCTTTGTTTTCACAAGGCGGCTCAACCCAGCCATCTGTAAGCAATGGAAGGGAGATCCAGGGAGACTAATTAGCGGGATGATGCTCGCACCCGAGTCTGGTCTCCCACGCAATTCTGTGTGAGTCTGGGTGAGGGGGTTGAGAAGCTCATATGGTCTGGCGGGATCGGATATGATCAGAACACGGAGGCGAGCGACCATTTACAAGTGCGATGCGTGCACTGACCACAGGTCCTCCTCCGCGATCTAGGGCTTTCTGAAAGACCACTGCAGTAATTCCACAAGAAGCATCAATCACGGTTTAGCCCTAACACGTTATGACCATAGAGGAGACAGATGACTGCATTACCCTTGTGCCGCCGTGAGTAACATTCCGATATGAATGATTTGAGGCTTGGGGATGCACCACCCTGGGGCAGCAGTCATATGCTACACCGAGAGGCCTTTGATCATCTCTCACATGGGTCATGGCAGAAAATCGGGTCTGCTGAGAAGAATACCGTCCAACAGATCCCCACCTCATGGCAACGGCGGCTTAACTCTTTGGATTTTGAGGCGTGACCACGCAAAAATGTGTTATTCCATGGCAGAATGGGCCCACAATGCTTTACAAAAACATTTGAGTTCAATTACTATTTCCACAGCTGAGTTTTCTCAAGGCACTCAAAATGATCATGGATATTATTTCAAGAGGCGTGGAAGCATTTCAGGACTGTTATGTAGCACAGTTATTTTATTTAAAAACAGGTTCCATTTGTTGAGCCAAATTATATTTTTTCTGTTTGATTTTATCACTTTAACCAAAAGGCAAAACCAGACTGTTGTGGATATGTATTTCAAAAACTGATAATATTCTCACGCTATATGTAAGAACTGCAGAAACATTTTCCAGATTAGGAATGTGCAGCCATAATGTGTAAATTGTTTTGATTCCCAACAAGTGGGATAAGACAAAGGGTATCTCCACCAGTGTTTGTGCTTTGCTTTCAGATTGATTCCTACAAATCTTTGCTGGGGAGTTTCTAGCCATTTAAAAAGTCAAGTTTACCTGGGGCTAAAAAACCTTCACATATTTTTCATGAATGGGGCTAAAATGCAGTGTTGGGCATTTCAGGTCCAGAAGCTACAAATCCAGACCATGATTTTGTTTCTACCCAGCAGCTGAATA
>JABFDZ020000043.1:5275111-5285929 GCA_019775955.2 Pollimyrus isidori
GTTATTGCATTCGCGTACAGTAACTTCATCTGCCTTGACATTAAGCTCTACATATTGATTGCGGTTCTGATACTTTCTATGGTACTCTGTGGTTGGGTGGAATACATGGAACACAGGAATCCTACTCTAAGCGTAGAGTACAGTGGAGACGCAGATAAATTGACAGAAAAAGAACCGCATTCTGACGCTCCACTAACAAAGATCCTTGCACAAACTCCGCTGTAAATGAATTTCACGTCCACCGTCCGAACAACTTACTTTTGAGCCCTCTCCAATGAACTTCAGAGTCTCAAAGGCTTGCTTGTAACAATTGCTTTTATTTAGTTGAAACGTTTAAAATTTAAACTTTAATTCAAACAATGTGTTTCCCTTGCAGAAAACAATTTTAACATTTTCTCGTCCTTCACTATCGCAGCAAAAATGGACAGCGTGCGAAGTAATTAAGGTTAAACATACATTAATGCCAATTAAACACGAAAGGCTTAAAATGTAACTATTGTGCACAGTTCAGTATGCATCACTGGACATCTATAACTGCAATGGGTAGTATGTCAAGGGGTTGGTGACGGCTGTAATCGTGAGATCTCTCTTTGGAAGAAAAGTATCTGTTCATGCACTGTAACGTGGGAACACAGTGGTAAAGCAATGTAGTATTTCCATAATGCAATTAAATTTTTGTATAAAATAAGGCTAACAAACTGTATACATTTAGCTGTGCTACAAAAAGTGGACTATATGCTTATACTTAGATATTCATTGAATGCACAGCTAATTGAAATAGATGATTACACGGCATTTTGTTTACAGCCAGAGTCTGAATTTACATATGAAGTTAAACGTGAATTGTGTTATACAATGAAATACTCCGGGGTGGTCTTTTGTATGTTTTCTGCAAACTTGGGCCTTTGAATGGGGGCTATTGGTTTAAATCAGAATTTCATGTTAGGTTAAATCATTTTATAAGGCATTTATTATGGAATTGAAGTGAGTTAAAGTATTTAATGTAACATGAATGTGAAACGAACGAATGATAAAATATTATTGATATAAGACATAGTGTATAACTGTGTGAATATGTGTGTGTGGCCTGTGATGGACTGGCATTGCGTGTGTCCATCCTTTACCAAGAAACGGTTAGAATATCGATGGATACATAACAACGATATGCTTTGTGAATGTCACAGTTAATATTCTACCCTGTGCTAGATAAGCTCTTATGCAAGATGGATGGCTTAAGGTGTGATGTATTAAAACATTAAACATAAGTGTTATGGGAAAGGTATACTTTTCTACCATCAAATCTCGTAAAGAGATATCCACACATAAGACAAGGACTGGTCTAGCATAGATTGACTGGAGCCTGTTTTATGAATCTCAGGATGATTGAGCGCGCAGACACCCTGCCAGTGGTTGAACTGTAATAATAACTTGTATATACCATTTAAATACCACTATTTTGAATTAAGGCTGCTAAGTGTTTTTACATTTGTATTATTAAACAAAATGAATTTCAAATAAATGATGCTTCTCTACCTCCCATATGGGATTTACAGTCTCTTGTTTTTACATGCAAATTTTGTTATGGTGTGTTGTGGTTATACATACATGCATATTACTATATATTTTACTCAGCTGAATATATTTCGGAAACAAACCAAATGAGTCACGGAATGAACATAATTAAAACATTTGTTTTGCCAGGGCTCCCTTGACCTGCATTAACATTTTCTTCGTAATAATTAAACCGTTGCCTTGTGAGTTTAGCCCTTACTATTTATGCTATATGTGTCTTCAGATGCAGTTACAGGCCTGTATGAAGCTCCGCAACTATACTGAAGGCGTACAGTGTGCACCATACTACCCAGAATACCATGCTAGTGGTGAACTGGATTTTTTCAGCTGCCAGGCAATTTCTCCAATGATTATGATGACCACAAAAAGCATTAAGCCTTCAGAAATGGGACCCTCTGTATGGAAAGGAGGGGGGGGGAGGGTTGTCCCCCTAAACGGGATGGAGAGGTGCCTCAGGCAAACGGCACATCAAAGCCCGAGAACAGACGATACACCCACTACCAAAGTGAAGTGCAGAATTAAGGCCGCCGCAGTGAAATGATCCTTTACAGTCGTGTTTCCCGATCCAGTCCTTGGGGTGGGTGGAGCTGGGAGGGAGCGAAAATGTGGCCCGTCTGCAGGTCCCCAGGGACCGGGATGGGAAGCAATACTGTATAATATTAATTGCCCTTATCGTAAATTCTTTGTCCAATATTCATGGCGACACTGACGGGAAAGGGGCTACCTAAAATAATTTTTAAATAGTAAAATATTTTACGTCTTGAAAAAAGTACACATTTTAAAAACTTACAATTTAAGTTGAACACATTTTAGCTAATCAATAATATGAGTCTGGACTAAATACAAAAATGTTTTGTTCATGCCAATACTTACACTGTACGAAATTCTGTTTACCCGGAGGGGCCAGTTTGAGAAAAATGCCGTCTTCTCACACACACCAGCTTCCGTTTTGCTCCTGTTTTTGCTTCCCACGTGTGGAGTTGGAGTCTATGGTTTCAGGCGCGCAGGCTGGGGGTGGCCGGGGGGGGCCGTGGCCACCCCCCGCCGAACCCCGGCCACCCTATTGGCCCCCCCTTGTCTGACCACAGCCATCCATGCAACCACCCGCGCGACGCATATTTGGGCCACCCCCAAAATGATCACATAATCATCCTGGCCACCCCACAGAAAATTTCCTGGCTCCGCCACTGTATGGTTCACAGGTGAAGCAAAGGATCAGCCATCAGTGAATTTCATGAGATTAGCTGGAATGTACAAAATGTGTTGGTCTGGCTAAATCATATAACAAACCAAAAGTAACACGTCAACTATAAAATACTTACATAACATAAACTCAATGTCATTGAACTCAGGGTTTCACAACTTCTGGTATTTTCTTGAGAATGACCGTGCTTACTTGTTATTTTATTTTATTAGTATAGACCACTTTTATGTGAGTACGTTACATGCAGCGTTTAAATTGTCAGGTAGTTTATTGAACTTTTCCCCAATAACTAATCTAGTCTGTCATATGAGACACGATTATGTTTTGTCATACGCATATTGCAGGGTTAGCAACAAAATGACCCGTTTAACATTTCATTGTCTGCTTTATTATATTTCGCGTTACCTGTTGAGTTAATTCGGAATTGATTGATTGTCTATTTAATTTCGTTATAAGTAAGACTATGAAATCAGCTAATCATATTCCTTGACGGGTACCTAATGCCCGAAATTAATTAATTAATTAATGCGTATTTTGTCTCTTGTTTTTATTCACGATGCGCTTCAGATTCATTTAAATTATTTTATTAGTTCGTATTAAATCTTCTCGACGAGAGGAAGTACCGTGTTACGCATCCACTACCTAAACATTTAAAAGTTGCATGAAAACGAGTAATTAACACAATATGCATCCGAGAACCTGGCGAAAAGTTGAAAATGTGTTCCGGTGAATTACTCGCGTGGAATTCGGCGTGTTTCCTAGCAACACAAACCCGACGGGCTCGCGGTGAATAAAGCATGTCTTCATTTTCACTTCTGAAATTGCTACGAAGGGAAAACACCATTTCAGCGATTGTACAATCAAGTAGCCAGGACTCCCCAAGCAGGTACCTTAATTGTATATTATCATTCATATAACAATATATATTACAGATGTAAGTATATATGCATCAATTACCGGTTAAAAATAAATGTGTTCCTTAGTGTTGCTGAACTTCTTGTGTCTTGTATCTTATATATGAGACTAATAATTGTATAGATAAACCTAAATAAATAAATTAACGATAGGAAGCAAGATGTATCCCTTGTAAATGAAACCAAAACATTAACTTATACGAATGAAATATTACCACCGGATACATTTGTTTGGTAGAATATTTTTACCAGTTATGCTTAAATTTTGTAATTTGCGGAAGACGATATGACATCTTCATGAAAAACAAAACGTATATACTGTATAGCGGACATCGAGTAAGCTAACTGTTGCCATAGACTAATATGATTTTGTTTTAATTACAAGGTATTAATTTGAAAACTACATTATTTCTATTAAGACGCACTCCGTGGCATGGCGGTGCACACGTTTGATTCGACTGCCCTGGTGTTCAGGTTGCATGAGAGCGCCCCCCAGTTGGTTCGAGAGGTACTTCTGGAGCGCGGTTGGAGGGAGTATAATGAGCAAGAGCAGGAAGAGGGTGACTGGAACCTGTATTGGCGGGCTTCAGCGTTCCGCAGTGCAGACTTCACAAATGTTCTGCCCTGGCAGAGACTTAACCACCATCCAAAGACACTGGGAATCACTCGCAAAGACCATTTAGCCAGAAACCTCAAGAGGATGAGGGGCACATTTGGCTCTGCACTTTACAATTTCAGCCCCACTGCCTATATCCTTCCAAATAATTACACAGCATTCTTAGCAGAGTACACAAAGAGCCGACTGAGAGACACTGGAAAATCTGCGTACTGGATCTGTAAGCCTGTAGATCTATCAAGGGGAAGAGGAATATTTATATTTGAGGACATAAAAGATTTAACGTATGATTCTCCAGTCATCGTGCAAAGGTATATTAGCAATCCACTGCTAATATCAGGGTACAAGTTTGACCTTCGGATATATGTTTGCGTGAAAAGCTTTCATCCCCTAACCGTTTACATCCATCAGGAAGGCTTGGTGCGATTTGCGACGGAGAGGTATAATCTCTCCTCTTTGGACAACTCGTTTTCACATCTGACTAATACCAGCATAAACAAATTGGGCCCTTGCTACAAAACTGCAAAGGAGAGGGTGGGGCAGGGGTGTAAGTGGACTATGGACAAGTTCCGCTGCTTCCTGCACAGCCAGGACATTGAGGAACGTCTCCTCTGGCAGAGGATTAACAACATAGTTACACTTACCCTGCTCGCGATAGCCTCATCCGCCCCTTCTTCTCCTAACTGCGTTGAGCTTTTTGGATTTGACATTCTCATTGATGCCAACTTAAAACCTTGGCTTCTAGAAGTCAACTACAGTCCTGCGTTGACCCTGGACTGTGCAGCAGATGTGATTGTAAAAAAGGATGTTCTCAATGACCTCATCGATCTGATGAGCTACAAGAAGGTTGACGTCCTTAGACAAAAAGGTTACCAGCCAACCTACTGCCAGGGACACGTATCTCCATCTTCTGCCATCACACCGGTATTTTTACTTCCTAAGTCAAAATCTCTACCAAGGCAGCAGAGCAATAGCCCATCCAGTCTACATTCAAACGTCTCGCTGCCACTTGTTCGGCAGAAACGGATCAGTTCACCCGAGAGCAGCAGAAGTGATTCCTCGTGCTCCTCCGTTAATTTGGTGCCCATCTCTGAATCAAATGCAGTGACTGCAGCTGGACGTGAAAGAGTCTTAAAATTACCAGGATCTTTTACCCAGCCTGACTGTACTGAAGTAGAGGTTGTGATGGAAAACAAGAGAGTATTACTACCAGATGGAGTCAAGCAGAACTCAAGGCACTCATCCCGGTGTCTTTGTAAGTTACCCGCTATCCATGTTCAAAAGTACCGGCTTCCGACCTGGAGTGCGAAATCTCAAGAAAACGGTAAACCCCCTTCCCGTGTTGGGGGCTTCATACTGACTTTCCCTTTCAATGAGGTCACTCGAAAGGCTTCCAAGGACGCGCTCGATGTGAAGCTCGCAGTTCAGGAAGTTCACAAGCTGCTAACTTGGTTGGCATCACCCTGTGACCACAAAATGAAGAGACAGGGGGAGAGTGCTCTGGAGCGGGGGGTGAAGACCGACGGCTTCCCGGCACTGTTCTGGGGGCCCAGGGACCTACCTCTGCTCAGTGACCTGCTGCATAACAAAATGATCAAAACACACAAGTAATATTTCTAGAAAACTAAATTTTATGTAATGATTAAGGTAAGACAATGAATTTATCTAGTAAACATTAAAAGATTTTCCATCCATCCCTCACCGTAACTGCTTAATCCCAGCTGGGGTGACAGGGGGCAGATGCGAACCAACCCTGGGCAGTAACACGTCACAGGGCCATTAAAAGAATTTCATCTTTTATCCAGACACTTGTACTAAAATGTTAACTTCATACCAAAGAAGATAATATGAAGAGATCAGGCAACAAGAAAGGAAACAATCTAAAATTATTTCAAGGTGCATTAAAACCTAGCTGTTCTGCTGCTGAACTGGTTAAAAAATTAAATATGTTAGTATGTACTGGTACAATGGTTGGCATAATAAGGTTCAGAGGCAACTTATAAAGAGATTCAAGGATTCTTTATTGTCATACCAGCACACTTCCATGTTATGGTACGAAATTAGTACCCAGGTCCCGTTTAAGCCACATAGATACAGGATACATTAATAAGAGACACATTGCAGTACAGTGAAATATTTATTCTGTTGAAGGTCGGGAAGCCAACGCATTGTGGGGTAGAAGGTTTAAAAAATTTCACTAGCTGTTAATGATTTGACAGAGTGACTCCTAGGAGACAGGAGATCCATCGACCAACTGTTTATACAAATTATTTTAAAACAAAGTGAAGATGAATTAAATTTAACGGGAAGGGATGTTGACAAGTTTCATAGCATTGAAGCTATGTGCACGAGAGGTTTGTGGGGGGGAAGGGGGGGTATATTATAAGTTCTTTCAGAGGCAGGTCACCTAGTCAAAAGTTCACCCTGTGGTGTCGTCCTACTAGCAAGACTGAAAGTGTGACGGTCTCATAAATAATGGAAAGAGTAGCGTAAGTTTCTCAGTGCTGTAAACATAGAAGGAAGAAGGTTGGTGGATTTTTTGTGCTGTGTGAAAATAGGGAAATATACCATTGAATTCCAACTATACTGAAATATTTGGAATGGACAAAAAAAATGGAAACGCCAACTTCAAAGGGACTTTTCACCTTGAAGTAACTAAGCAACAGTTATAAAAGCTGCAACGGTGAGTCAAATCAAGCTGGACGCCCTTTATCGATGTGCATCAGCAATAAAAGAGGTGTGGCGAGTTGAACTTTGATTACTGAACATTAAAGGTTATCTGGGGCAGTTGACAGAGACCGGAAGATGAATCTGAAGTTAGCGCCTGAAAAGCGGGTGCACTGCTCACAAAAACTGTAGTGGAAGGGCAGCTGCAAGTCGAAGCTCACCAGCCGGGATAGACCCAAAGTGGGTAGCTGCTAAAGACCGCAGCACTGGATCAGCACCTTTGGGACCAAGTATTAGCTATAGAGACAAGTAATAAGGTCAATGAGTATGAATCTATTCTTAGATGTTTCCACTGTTGTATCCCCATTTGTGTACATACTATTAGAAAATAAGCGAAATCTCGTATTTGCTAGTTTAATTTCTTATCCATAGCAGCCACATCATCTATGGTTCTACTGCAGGCTCTGCCTGTGGAATACTTTGCTTCCTGACGTCCTGTTGTATAGATGGTCTTCACAGTTCCATCTGGGTATTCCCTCCTCCTGAATTGAGCTGTGTGGATCTCCCGCTGGCCGTCAGTGAACTGTATTATCTTGTCACCATTCCTGGAGAGACAGGACGCCATTGGGCAGCAAAAGCAGAGGTCTGAGCTCAGTTCCTGTCGCGACTGATTAGTCTTTACCTTGCGACCTTCACTACAGATCCATCTGGAAAGACACTCTTCTCTCGGCCGTCAGGGTAGATATGCTTCACTGTCTGGTCAGGGAAAATAATCTCTCTTGTACCATCGGGGTGATGTTTCTCTGAAAGAAAAGCATGCAAATGAATTTTAATGATGGAGGAATCCTTCTGAAATCCATACCTTGCTAAAGTATGTTGAGAGTTTGTCCGAGATCCAACCTGGAAACCAAACTGCAGCTGCTCTGCTTCAGGCTCAGCCAGGTGGAGCAAGTTTCTGGATATACAACGCTGAGACAGACCAATGGAGGACTAACACCGTAAATCATACCTATCTGCTTGTTTGGGAAGTGAAGGACCTCGAGGCCACTTGGATAAGTAGTCTGCGTTGTCTGTGTACTGGAATAATAGTAAACCTATTGTGGAAAAAACAATGGCATTATTTTTTTAATGCACCTATCATTATCAACATAATCCACACTTGTTATGCTCATATTGAGAAAGCACTGGTGACTATGCAGGCTTAGGTGTGGACCACTTACCACCTTTTCATCTGCTAGGATATGCTTGACATCTCCATTGAAGTAGGTGACAATGCTGGACTTTCTGTCTACAGATATCTCCTTCCTGGTTCCATCCTGGAATGCAATTACTCGGCGACCACTAGAATAGAGCCACTCCTTCTGTAGACAGACGCAAAGAAAAGCCGAAGTCTCGTGCAGAGCTCAAAGCAGGGTGTCGCCATTGAACCGGATCACGGAGAGAGGAGGTCGCTAAGCCTACCTTTCCACCTGGGTGGCGAGTTTCCTCAAGCACTCTGTCGTGCCTGCATGCTGAATGTATAAACTCACATTCAGGCACTTTCTGTTCTCTCCACAGCTAAAATAGCAGCATAAATAAACTGTTTTATCAAAATAGTTTTGTCAAGGTATAGGTTGAGAATATGGGCAGCGTGGTGCATAGTAACTGAGGAATCAGATTTCGTACTAAATTGTCTTAGGTTCACCAATATGGGCTGTGTAAGTGTGTGAAGTCCTTTCAGTAAAACTGTAGGAATACATTTAAATAATGTAAAACCGTGACCATAATTTTGCGTGAAAACATCGTGCTAAACAGGATCAAACTCGATTTATGGTAAAATGTCAGTTCTGGTTTACTTGAGGTTTTTTTGTAAGAAACATACCATTCTTTGTCTTTGAAATAAATCCAAATATGTATTTTGCTGCCAAAAGTGAGGAAAACAACAGAACTGTAAAACAATACATCAGGCGTTCATACCTGGGACTATATGAATATTAGTTAGAGCTGCTTCATTCAGCGCAATATTGAGGCCTGACTAATCCAGATGCAGGCAGGCCTTTTACCTGAGGGCGCTGGGACCCTGAGGATGCCATATCGCTGGTTGACAATGCCAGCTGCTCATTGGATGTCTCATTAAGCTGGGCGTCTGCCCCGATTTTTGTCTGGTGTTCTTCATCCTGTGCCCCCAAGAATAAAGAAATAAACTCACTACTAATGGATATATATATATATATCACAGGCTGTTACTAAAATCGTATTGCATGTCAGTGTTACGACAAGGGAAAAATACCCTCTTGGTGTCGTTATTTGGAATTTGGAAGGCGTGTGACTTTGGAGTATGGTCGGTGCTTTCTGGAATCAAAGTTGTCTTTCCTGTGTTGAGTAAAGCAAAGAATCATACCAGAAATCTACACGGAAGAGACCTGTTTGTTCTCTAGAACCTGAATCACCCACTAGGTATTTAAATCAAATCGCTCTGGTTTCTTGATTTTCTCTCGCCTTGCTTCGGTGGCTCGTCTGGTCAGCACTGCTATACTTGTAGATGTTTTTAGATCATTGAGTATGTTTCCATACAAATGACAGTAATAATACTCAAAGTAGCTAAACAATCTGTAACATACGTCGACAATTGTAAAAGAAAATAATAAAAATCTATAATGACACTTCACCTGTGAACGGGAATGACTGGTCCTTACTGCCGTCTGTAAGAAGATGCCCATTTGACTGCGGAGAGGGCACAATACCCAACATTAAAACGACAATATATCCATACCCGCTTGCCCTAAGCAGGATTGCAGGGGGTCTGGAGCAACACATGCCAGGGACTAACAGGACAGGGTGCCAACCATCATAGGGCACAGACCCCACTCACAGCCACACCTACAGGCAATCTGGTAAGTCCAATTAACCTCAGCATGTTTTTAGACTGGGGGGGGCAGCGTACCCAAAGGAAACCCCACAACAAGATGCACGCAAACTCCGCACACATGGAGTCGTAGCGTAGACTCAAACCCAGGTCCCAGAGGTGTGAGGGAGCAGTACTAACCATAGGATCATTGTGTCTCCCCATGTACAGTACGACATTTAGTGAACTATCTAATATGTACATACCAATATTATTTAAACCATTTAGCGTTCGTGAAAATGGTAAGTGACGGGTCATCCCCATTATACCTCAGGACAGTTATGCGGTTTATACGTTTCCCTCAATAATTATGGTCATCAGAGGAACTGAAAACTTCCAAAGAACAGCTGTTTATTTCCGCTTCTGCACTGAGACCTCGAGTCGGGCCAGGTAACAGACCCGGGTACTTTTAAGACAGGGAGTTGCAGATGAGCAGGCTTGATAACCAAAACAGCTGAAAATAGTTTCATGTTAGATGCACGGGGCTCATATCTATTTGATGATGTTGCTGCTACAGTTTTAATGAGTACCTCAGCAAGCCAGTATAGTATTCCTCTTTGACATAATCCGAGCTCATAGTGATCATAAAATATACATCAAGCAGACAATGACTATGCAAAATCAGATTTCAACACTCATTGTATGCAAGAAGACAAATGGGGATATTCTTTAGAGTGACATTAATAAACAATGGCTGATCAGCTCAAACTGTTCTGACTTCTGCGCCAATACTGCTATGAATAATTACTATGTGCTTACAGGACAATTCACAACAGATTTTACACATCATTACCTCGGGATTCAGTACTAATATAAGTGAGCTCAGCCTATCAGAATAAAGGCAAATAAAAAAAAATCTCTCTTTTATACTGAAATAATTATACATAAGAACATAAGAATTATACAAACGAGAGGAGGCCATTCGGCCCATCAAGCTCGCTTGGGGAGAACTTAACTAATA
>JABFDZ020000043.1:5286163-5308219 GCA_019775955.2 Pollimyrus isidori
AGCCATTTTTATGTATATATGTGCTCTTTTAATTGCTGTTTACTGTGTTTTTTCTTTTATACTGGAAAGCGCCCTGGACACCTTTAGGTTGTTGTATGGCGCTATATAAATAAAATTTGATTTGATTTGACTTTGTTACAAATTAGTATTACGTGTCGATTTCCATTTTGGTACTGATGACATTCCTCTGTACATGTTAGTGAATGAAACTGCAGGAACTGTATAAATCTTAGTAAATACTGGATGGCAAGACAATATCCTTCAGCTAAATTTCAGATTCAGTTTGCAATTTTGATGCATGGATTTATGCATCACTCTGCACTGTAAAGATGCAGCCCGGGGGTCCGTACATGCAAATCAGATTTGTGATCCGGTCTTAAACTTTGAGCTACATATATTTCATAAAGTATGTAGAGTATATATAATTGTTTTTGTGCTTTAGACATATCGACAAGTGGATTCATGCCGCATTAGCTCTAAGCAGCATTACTGTAATTCTTTACATGCAGAATCCAGCCACTAGACCTCAGTGAGAGTTTCCCTCTACAGAGGATCAATTCCCTCCTAGGATATTTAAAAACCTACAGCCCTTAAAATCAGCCGTCACAGTCTTCCACGTTTTGCATTTCTGTACGGCTTCTTCTTTTCTTTGCACTGCCTTATTTCAGTTACATTTCCTTTATAAACTTGTTATATGGTTTCATTTAGATTTTCATCGTTTATTCCATTTTGTTTTTGTTCACAGTGTTTAAATATTCAACACAAAATTGGTTTACAATTTGTATTATATGGCATCTATTAGCAGAAGTGTCACTCACATCTGTGGTGGCAGGTGCTGCCCTCTGGTGGACTGGAGACTTCTGGGATGTCAGTATGAGGCTTCTAGTGCTGGCTGATACAGGGGATCTGTTAACAGTACCTTGAGGGGCTTCCTTCATAGGCTCCTTATGGCCTCTTTCCTGCGCAACAGCAAAAGTTACCCTAACTAACACATAGAGTGACTACACAATATAAGCAGGCCAATGCATTTAATACATGCTGCCTTTGGTGATATCAGGGTATTCAGAGTAACCTGCTGTCACGCCCCCACAGGCAGGTCCAAGCGGGAACGCAGCATAGTCACATAATACAATCAGTTATGTAAAAAAATTGAGGGTAGAAGAAAGTATTAGAAAGCTTTTAAGAAGCTTTAAATCTCACCTAACTAACTAATATGATAAAATCTCAACACAGCTTTGATCTAGTAGTCAATCTAATATTTGCACACAGAACATTTAGCAAAAAACAGAAAACGTTTTTATTCAACTAACAGCATATTTTCTCGAACAGTTAAGCCTTTTCTTTAAGACAAATCATTGTTGTGTTTATCATCTAGAATTTGCTAAAATTAATGGCAGGATGCAGCTAGACATCACAATCTGTTAAATACAATAGTACTTTAGCGTAAGAGTGGTCCTGTTACTCCTGTTATTCTCATGAGACAGTTCAGACTTGTCTGAATATTCATATTTGTTAGTGGCTAAAGATATTACTGACAGTACACTGACATTTAAACTGAAAAGAGTGCCAATGTGTATCATCCTCACCACAGCCTCTGCATTTAGCTCATGAGAACCGTCATGACGCCTCCGAGCCTGAAGGTGGCGCTGCTCCAGAATTCCGTGCTTGCCCTTGAGTTCCGTGTTCTCCCTGAGGAGGGACTCCACTTGCTTCAGCAGGTGCCCATGAGCTAAGGACCAGTGGCTCTCCCTCCGCTCCAGCTGCTCCTTCAGGGCCTGCATCTCATGTTTTATCTCCTGGAAACACAGTTCAGTAGCCTGACATAATGTACACCATGCAAACCGTGTGAGGGGAAGTGTTCAGTTGGGACATTAGCCTCTAACAAGGGTGTAGATTTAGGTATGGATGGTAGGGACATGTCCCACTAATGATGAAACCAGACCTACCCTTTGGTCTCCAAGAGGTGTCTCATTCCTTTTAAAATGACAATGTAAGCAGAGCAGTTCATGAACAGCGAAACAAAAACATGTATGTATGAGACATGGTGGTCCAGCCCCAGACCCCCCCCCATATGAAAATCAATTCAATCATAAAATCTGTACCTGCAGTTCATTGTCTAAGGAGGAAGCTGGTATTTGATTATGCAAAGCATCTTCAGAAGAAGTTCTATGCTGTTCACAGTGGAGGTCCTCTTTTCCTTCACACTCAAGTCTGGACATTTTCTCTCTGAGAAATATCAGGATTGCATTTAATCAGTACTGGATTATTTTCATATGCCTGACAATAATTCCGCTAGTTTTTTTGTTGTTGTCACAGACTATATAATAAGTGTTCAAATCCAGTTTAAGAAGCAAAAGCTACTGTTCCACTGGTACATGTTCTAGCTAACAAAATCATCCGATAATAATCTCGTTAAATATTTATGACAAAAATAATGGCTCTCGGACTGGGCAGAATGTTGAGCATTGTCTAGGTGTTACGACTCATAGCCTTTGGCTTGTTAAGTGTCTTTAAGCAGAAAGTGTGGGTTTCATTTGTAACGGGTAGATCATCATAATAATCTCAGCATCACTAAAGAACAGTTAAACTACTGGTGTCTTAAATTTTTTACCACGTGAAATTATCTCATGTTATATTACCAGATATTGAAAGGCTTAGCTCAATATTACTATACGGACCCTCGTGACAGCGGTGAAAATTAAATAAGCAATTTTGCAAAATCACACGTTGTATAATTTTAGAAATAGTGGAATTGTTTCATAATGAATATAAATAGCACCGCCAGCATTTTGTCCACAGTTTACCTGGAGAGAGGATGAGCGTTCTCTTGTTCTGCTTCCACCTTGTCCAGCTTTGATGCATGACCCTTACCGCCGCGCACTGGCACCGCATACGGAGTCCCTGCCGCGGACTCAGGCCGCTGCATGCTGGGCTGCTCCGCATCACGGCCGTCGCCGAGGACACCGGCTGCAGGGGCGGCGATCTCAGCCTTGGAGGTGGCCCCCTCACCTTGCTCGCTCGGAGCGTCACCGGCATAGCCGTCGCTGTCACCGCCCCAGCGGTTCTTGTGTCCCTGCCTGGAAGGAGCATGGAGATGCTCGTTCTCATTACTGCTGGGCCCGTTTGGGGCACCTGTGGAAACAGAGTTTTGGGCCCCCACTGTGGTCCAGTTTAACCATTTTCTGAAACTTCTCTTACAGCTGTTTTCGCAACGATTGCCTGTAGAAAAGGGCATTCCATTCACGGCCCTAACGATGTGGCCATCCATGTTTTTAAACAGGCATTCATCTCCTGCTGAGGTGCTCTGAGGAATTTCCCGATAAGGGTCCTTGTGTCGGACATAAGGATATCTTTGGCCTGTTTGCAGTGTAGTGCATTTAAAACGCTGTGGCTCTGCTGATACAGACACTTGCTTTTGATCTCCTTGTATCTGGGCCCTTTCGCTAGGGCATCTCTGCTTCCAGAAGTTCCCATCTCTAAAAGTTCTGGTGGATGTCTGGCCTTTGGGTCTTGTATAGGCTGAAGCTGAGCCCCGAGTCTTATTTAGGGTGTTATTCTCATTAAAAATGCCAGAGCTGCCATTGGAAGCAGCACTGTCTATTACTGGCTTGTCTCTTTTCCAGACCAGTAGGGAGGTGGGAGTAGTGAAGCAGCTCCACTGATCGATGAGGCTCCCTTTATGGGAGGCTCTCCTCTGGGTCTTCAGTGAACAGCCCTTACCCTTATTTAAGCATAATCTCCCCTCTCCTTTTTTTAGGAAGGATTGCTTCTCCATTATGGTGTCCTTAATGCCCTTCAGAAATGACACAAACCGCACTAGTTTTACTAGTAATCATAATTTCTATAGAAGATCATCATTCATACCAGGTTTTGGACAGAAAGAAAATCAGCTGCAATATCCTTCAGCAGTAAAAACCACCCTTCCTTGCTTGTAGGCTTTGTTATTATTATTATTATTATAATGTCAGGCAAAGGCCAAGACATCAGGCCAGGTTAATAAATGTGAAAGGAATTTCCTGATGATGTGGAATATTGTAGTGTATTGCATGAGTTTGAGTGTAAATGTAAATTTTGAAGGCTTTCGTGAAGGGCATGTGCGATGACATCTGTGCAGGAAAGAACAATGGGGACAATGAGCACTGTATCCATGTTCCTGAGGTGATGGCTGTCATGTGCCAGATCTGTATATTTGCATATCGTATCTGTTTGTGTCTTTTGTAGATTGCTTGAGTCTGGTAAGGCGATGTCTATATGTGGTTTTGTTAATCGAACAGTGTGATGACAGGTGTGTTAAAGGTTGACGGGTCCATCTCTTATGGTTCTGTTATAGTACACTTTATGTGATGTGTGCTCCAACACTGTACACTGTAGGTGTGTATTTGTAATATGGTGTGCTTATGTTTGTAAGTCTATGTACTAGTTGTCGGTGTATAATGTTGGTATCCTGATTGTCTCTGTGTGTATAATTTCTCGGTGTTTGCATCCGGAGGTGATGTGCTGTTTCGTCCCTTGTGAATTGTTCAATATCTACAGGTGGCGTCTGTAATGTCTGTGTCCTTGAATGTGCATAGAGACAGCTAGATGCGTTGGTAGCTTTGGTGTGATAAACGTATAAGTTCAACGAAAGTTCATGCAGCGCATGACTAAAGATAGAGAGGATGCTGTAAGTGCCAGGTGCATCTCATAGGTTCTTGTTTAGGAGGAAAATGGCCTGGAGCAAGAAGCCGTTCAGGTGATGAGTCATCCTTGTGTTCAGGGGTCACACTCTCAGGTTTCGCAAGGAGGCCGATGGTGGAGGAGGAGCAAATGTGCGAGCGAGGAGTACAGGGCTTCGAGCAGGGAGGGCTGACAGCTGCCGATCCTCTCCGCACGGTGCTCAGTTCGCCGTAATCCCCGCTTAGCGTGCGAGGATGCAGAGCCAAATCAGACAGAGATGTAACGGCTGATTATTGTTCACTTGGAGTGCCAAGGCAGGAAATGCATTCTGAGCATGGAGGGGACGTGAATTACCAAAAAAAAAATAGTTAAACTGCTGGATGCATCGTTGCCCCAAACAACTCAATTTTTTTAACCTGCCACTGCACAAGAGGAGGGCGGTAAACTCTGAGAGAAGAAAGAAAACGTCCCAGCAAGTTACTTCTTGTTTGAGGCGGTCTGGCTGCAATTAAAGGATCTGACTTATTGTGATTATGCACAATTTAATCAGATATGTGAACTATGGTCACATGTTCGTACAAGTCTGATGTGCATCATCAAAGAAGAAACATTTTGACATATGGAGAGGCTATAAATTTTATAGTACTTTTCAATTGGTGTTTTTAAACGCTAATAAGTTCTAAGCTGTCTAAGCATCTTTCTAAAATGAATTTTTATCAGCTGAAATAAGATTTATTTTGTGCATGAAGCAATGAATGATGGTTTCACCAAATTCTGCTTGTTGATTTTTTTTTTATACTGTATATTGCATGCAACTGTACAGAAATGAAGAGAAAGAAACCTATTGCCTAACTTTTCACTTCAGTTAGCAGATTAAGATCTTTTTAAAACTAGTCTGGCACATCTGGGAATTGCCATGTGCCAGTCTCTGTGCTTAGTAAACTTGTCCTTGTCATTACATATTCAGGGTGTGTGTCACCATTGCCCATTGACTGAAACCACTCACTTCCTCTCTGAATTTCCATAATATTGACTGCGATAGGGGGGTAACCAGAATAAGTCTGTTTTCCCAGCAGATAAGGAAGGAGACGGTGGGGTGATGCGTGAGGTGAGGTGAGGCGAGGCACGTCTCACGTCTTTCCACTTGTCACGGAGTCAGGTGCTCACCGCCGGCCTGTCCTGACATGCCTCCACATCACAGACATGGGAGGCGCCCTGGAAGCGAGTCCTGACAGCTTTGCAAGGGTGAAGCGGGGAGCCATTTATTCCTGGCGGACGGAACCTGTGCGGCACTAGGGGGTGAGTGTGCGGTCGCCTCTTCACAGCTGCACAGGAGAATTCCATCGCCGAGCATTTTTAAAAGACGCCTTTATACTGCCATTTTTTTTACTTTACGTCCTGCTTTCCTGTGCATGGCGAACGTGACTTTTCTCCTCCAAGGAATTCTGCCGTTCGCCTCCAGGATGGAGGAGGGTTACAACTTCAATGAATCCAACTGCATCACTAATAACAAGGCGCTCTACCTCGGATACTCCATTGCTCTGATCGTGGAACTAATACTGGCGCTGCCACTGAACATCAGCGTGCTCTACATGTTCATCTTCAAGCTCAGGTTTTGGAAAGCCAAAAGCAACATGGTCTTCCTCTTCAACCTCATGCTGGCGGATTTTGTGCTTCTTATATGCCTGCCGGTGAAGATCTACCACTTTCAGCAAGGGGAACGCTGCAGTACAAATGAGGCGGTGTGCAAAGTGATGCTCTTCATGCTTTTCCTGAACCGGGCGGCCAGTATCGCCTTCCTGACCGTGATCTGCATCGACCGCTACATCAGCGTAGTCCATCCCAGGAAAAGGAACATCCTTCAGGTTTTGAAACAGTCGCCTAAGATCTCGTTCCTCATCTGGTTCCTCCTCCTGCCGCTCGTGGTCCCAACAATGTTGAGGACGTTCGAGTGCGGCGCCACTTACAAGCCGGATAAGGACGACAAGGTAGACGAGCTCAGGGAGATCGTCTTCTTCACCCAGATCTTCATCCCGTTCTTCATCCTGGTGTTCTGCACGGCGTGCATCGTCAAAAGGCTTCAGAGGAAGAGCGTGGGGGACAGTGGCAAACTCCGGCGGGCCGTGTTTGCGGTGACCTCCGTGGTGGTGGTCTTCTCCATCTGCTTCCTGCCCCGTGCCGCCTCTCGCATCGCCGTGCTCGTCACATGGCACCAGGATCACGCCATCGCCCAGGAGATCGCCGCTCAAGTCTACGACGGCATCATGTGCTTTTCTCACATCGACTGCTTGCTGGATCCACTTATTTACTGCTTCTGCAGCTCGAAATTCAAAAACACGTACCTCTCGACTATCTTTCCCTATTTTCAGAAGAAAGTTAAGGATTCGGAGGAAAGCTAAATCGATCTCCAAACGCAAAATGGCACATGGGACAAAACGGAGGTAAAAGCTCCACAAATTCCATGGGAAACACTAAAAAACATGTGGCAGTGTTGTAAGTGTAAAAATGATGAATATACAGTATGTATTTAAAATGTTTTATGTATGTTTTACGCATTTATGTATTATCAGATGCAAGACATTGTAATGTGATATTAAGGTTTAAACACTTGACATTAATATGTATTAACATGATAACGATGACTCGTGCATGGAATACTGGTATAGCGATTCGTCATGTGCAGGTACGTGAATGAGTTTCTGAGCAAAGATCTCTACCTCTCAAGTAAGGAGATTTTCCTGATTCAACTGTGAATCACTGTGTTTCGTATTTAGTCACCTTGTTCCAGTTATCTATGCCCTTGTTTACCAGTTTTTTTTTTTAACCAATGTAAAGTTTTAACTGCCTTTGTTGTGAAGAGATATATTGGCATTTGTCTATTGTTGATTAAAAAAAAAAGTGTTAACAGCTCTATGATGATTAATAAAACTTTTTCACAAGCTGAAATTCACACGTCATGCAAGCCGGGAGACTTTTCTTCCTGACGTCAGATCTGTTGGGACAAGACTAGACCCGGGAAGGAGGGTGATTGAACCCAAGGGGCAGGAATGGGACTCCCTGGAATTCAGTTCATAAGCCCTGGGGGCAGTTATGTCCATGGTGGAGGATGGTGTGGAGTGGAGTGGTAGCTGACCTTCTGAGCTCTGAGTCCCAGGGTATCAGGCAGAGGGATTTTAGCCTTGAAGCACAAAACCTGCATTTCAGCGATGAGAAATAAACTTGCATGTGTCCGTCGGTCTTTCTATGTTAATTTCTTTCTGTTTTTAATCTCAATAAGTAGCTCGGCAGGGGTCAATTAAGGTGGCAAATTACAGAAGCCTTCTGGGAAACATCTTCTGCTTTTTGACCTTTGATGAGCACATTGCAGCACGTATAACAGGCTTACCCAGGAAATTATATCACGCCGCTAAAGCTTTAAACACCTTCCGAAGGAGACCACACCCCAATCATCAAGAACAGAGCAAACCGGGCGTGTGCATGTGAAGAATATGCTCGTCATTTTTTTGTTTTGCACTCAACTTACTCTGAATGCTACTGATGCCTAGAGGTACATAGTTCAGGTCCAGGAAGTAAAAATCCAGACCGAGCTTTTGTTTCAACCATCCAGCTGAGTCTCTGTGACTGTGACCCATTATACTCAACTGGCTGGTTGAAACAAAATCTTGGTCTGGATTCTTACGTTCTGGACCTGAACTATACATCACTGCTGATACCTGTCTCCACCCATTTAAGCTTTAGGTTTTAATCATTGCTGCCCCCCCCCCCCCCTCCCTCCACCCCCCCCGGCAAGTGCAGCCCCTAGTTGGGACATGTATATGATGTTGTTTTGGTCTCTTCTGTGTTTCTTCGGCTGTGTGGTACAGCATTCATGTTGAAACAGACAAATACAGGCGAAGCTGGAGTGTTGGCAATGTAAGGCGAGGTAGCATGATGAGGACCTGGACTGAAGAGAGTCACACTCCTGCTCTGCTCCCGCTGCACTCTCCGGAGACGCTCCACACGCTGCTGCAAGGACTGCCCCGGCTGCATGGTCTCCCCCAGCTGCAAGGACTGCCCCGGCTTCATGGTCTCCCCCAGCTGCAAGGACTGCCCCGGCTGCATGGTCTCCCCCAGCTGCAAGGACTGCCCCGGCTGCATGGTCTCCCCCAGCTGCAAGGACTGCCCCAGCTGCATGGTCTCCCCCAGCTGCAAGGACTGCTCCGGCTGCATGGTCTCCCCCAGCTGCAAGGACTGCTCCGACTGCAAGGACTGCCCCAAATAGCCTGAACTCTGAGGAACGGCGATAACAGTTTTACACTACTGTAGCTGTCTCCATTGCGGAAAACCATTGATTTTAATCACATCTACACTGGGAAAACAAGCATGGGTGTAGAGTGGGAGTTGGGGCTGATTCGGTCCCTTCCAGTGTTGAAGCCAGACCTACACCCTTGAAAACAAAAACTGTTTTTCAAAAGTGAGATTCGTGGTCTCTGTTCTAGCATGTCTAAGAAAATAAACAGAACTGCAACGCTCTTCCATATGTGTAGCGATCACGAACATGGATTCACAGGTCTGGGGATTCACAATTAAGAGGATGAAAAAGCAGGTCATGCATGATTTACAGACATGGCAAAGGGATCTGACCTGAGAACATTCGGAGTGCTGAAGGCTTTGGACATAGGGACTCGAAGGGTCCCCAGTCCCCTTAGGGAAGTCAGTGTTATCTCCCCACAGGTCTTGTGAAGAGAGGTCACTTTGCATAGCACTATTACAGAGGTTGCAAGGGGCAACGGAAGCTTCTGTCATTGGACAATCACTGGGAAAGGTCTGCTGAGTGAAAACAATGCAGTTAGTGAGACAAAAATGTCAATATAACTCACATGCTGCAAATGACTCCATCGGGGTGATTTTTTATCCCTCGGTGTTCCGGCAGCGTTGAGTCATTAGGTGCTCATTAGAGCACAAGCAGCATTTACAGTACAGGCAGTCTGACCGCATCCTTAGTCAAATGAAAATGAAATACAGGGGAAAAAAAAACACGGCAATGGAAAAAGTCCTAATTTCTGTGGAGCTCAACGCGAAATAAACTGGCACATTCGAAATTGCAATTAGTGTGGATTAGTGCAAGTCCTTACAAAAATGTTTCGTACGGTATCATCATGTTAGCAAGGGATTGTATTTTCTGTGTTTTCCTATTTTGTGCATGGTGCATTTAAGGTATGATACTGTACATACGGATTATGTTCCTAGTATTTGAACAGTATTTTATTTTATACTGTGCTGCATTCTGTTACATCCCATGGCATTTATTCCTAACCTGCATTGGGACTATGCCGTTCAGTACTCAAGGCAATGCCAAGAAGCGCGTACAATTATAGTTCCCTTGCAAGTAGCTATTATTAACACTGGACTGTGGTCATTTCAGTTGTACTAGATTGGGTGAATCTGAGAGTCAAGCAACTCGCATAACTTACAATGCTTTTACCATTGTGATTGTAAATTATTGACAAAAATATTTAAGCCAAGGGATGGAAAAGTGGTACTACTACGCTATTACTTTGATGAAAATACCACACCACGTTTTGTAAGGGAATGCACTGTGCAATTCATTAACTGGAAAACGAGCGCCATTTCTTTTAAAATGGATTAAAGCAACTAGTTGTGAAATAATGCGATTTAAAATTACGTGTATTATGTCATAATTAACCTTGAAAAGATTAAACATAAATGTAAAAAAATTAAGTTTTCCTAATAAATACTTACCGTGGCCTTTTCCATAACAAAACACGATCGCCTCTGTTACATGCGTCGTTATTAGTTACAATCACCCTAAACGACGCGCAGCGTCTATCGCTGGGTTAAAAAAAGATTACTTACAGGGCTGTTATAATTGTTATAATTAAAGATATCCTGTTTAAAAATAAAATACCTCAGTAACTAACCCCAAAATTTGCGTTATTTTCAAATTTATTAGATAATTTTAAGTAATACTCGAATGAGAGTTGGACTGTCAGAAAGCAAAGCTCGATTAAAAATCAGCGGTAAAGCCAAATTCCATATTTGTATGTTTGCTTTAATACAATAATGAATAACAAATGTTTGCTATATTGAGATATGGA
Organism: Pollimyrus isidori; assembly: GCA_019775955.2. Classification (NCBI taxonomy): domain Eukaryota; kingdom Metazoa; phylum Chordata; class Actinopteri; order Osteoglossiformes; family Mormyridae; genus Pollimyrus; species Pollimyrus isidori. The sequence goes on from JABFDZ020000043.1 coordinate 5,296,918, forward strand.
CAGTTAAGCACGCTTCACCATACTTTAATCGAAATCATATGCAGGAAGACAAATTAAGAATTAAATATATTAAATTAGGTACAGTTGTTTCTTTTACAGGGCTGACCTATGTTCCATGTCTTGTTAGGACAAAGATTGACTGACGAGCACTAATCGGACAGTTTGTCCATCCAGACAGATAAGGGGAAAAACGGACGTTGTCCGGCGCGCGCTTCTTGTACGTGTCGCGACATGGCCGCGTGCAGAGCATCAATCCTCCTCTGCTCACTTTTGTGCGCAGGTAAGATTTACTCTTGATTTGAAGTTTTCCATTTCATTTTCAGTTACCTTTTATTCTCTTAACTGCCACAACAGTTGAAGACCTGTTCGAACATGCCTATAAAAATATACGATTCCTGTATTTAATTAAAATGATCATTTCTTTGTCATGGGGTAGTGATATATTGATATTGTTAATAGATTTGCTTTTGGCACAGGCAGAAACATAACTCTGGACACAATATGTATTTCCTGGTGAGTTACTGGCCTCGGGTTCAAGGGTTAATGACCCATAGTGGAAAATAGTACAAACAGGTTTCAGCGATTCCCGAAAATGTTGCACAAATAATACTTTGCTTTTAATAAGTCAGTTACATAACAGATAGTAATAGTAATGGATTTGTGCGCAGTTGTACCTTTTGTGGACATACTGTAGGTTTTGTACCTAATCAGGAGAATGAAATCTTAGGAATTGATGCCATTCTTTGCGATAATATTTGCAGTTGTGCCATTTTCATGAGCCAAATGCCGTCGATGATCGTTGCTGGCTTAACAACCTTCTGTGTCTGTGTGCCCCTCTAGGGACTGCCGGTTTTTTATATGAGTACATAAAAATGGAGGGCGGTAAGATTTACTCTGATATGAAAAGAGAGTACCATGCACAGACAGCCCTTGAATGTGCACAAAAGTGCAATGAAGAACGCGATTTTACTTGCAGGTATGTACATTTAACAATGACTAAGAAGGGCAAAATTGTAACTTAATGTGAGGAAAATAAGATGATTTTCATGTCATACCGATCAGTTACCTGGAATAAGTCAGAATAGTGTAACTGCAAATTTTAGCTAGAAGACAGGAATCCAATACATTAGCAGACCAACATCACATTTTATTTGTAACTTGAATGCCAATATGTCCGGCTGAAATGTATGATGGACTTACACAACAATGAGGGAAATGGACTAGAAAACCTGAACGCTGCCTTCTCGGGTAACTTTTCTGGCATTTCTGTCCTTTTCAGGTCCTTTTTGTACATTGAGAAGGATGAAAAATGTACAACGGTATCAACAAACTCAAAAATAGAAACGGTGCGGCGCGACTTTCTCACAGTAATGTACGAAAGGAAAGGTGAGGGAGCAAGGGATTGTGGGAGACCCCATGGGGTTTCTTACAATGTTTATGATGGAAATGGAAGATTCTGCATATAATGATGAGAATGCGGTGGATCCAATGCAGCATATGGTTTGCATCCTGTGGTTTTTACAACCTGGGGCAGTGGGCTGGTCTTGCTGGAAGACTTGGGGAACCAACAAATCCTGTAATAAAGCATCTTAAGGAAAAAAACAAACTTTATAGACATCCAAATAAGGGGGGGAAGGGGGGAGCAGTGCAACCACGCGAACTAAAAGGGATCCATAAAATGGTGTTTGACACCATAGCGTTACTATACTAACCTGCCGTCACACCGCTCCATACTGGTAGCTAAAATAAAAGGAATAAAGCAACTTCACCTTTATTATTAATTTTTGTGCGTTCTGATGCCATGACTTTTATATATTAAATATTTTGGCAACACTTGTCCTTGAATGGGCAAAAATAATGCAATGTCATGCTATTACGTATGCATTAATTAACCACATCATTAACGAATCGTGATGCATCTTTTATCTCAAGCACGTACTATATTTGTTACTAAATCTGTTACTATATCTGGAAATTCTGTAAACGTCTGTGAACTACTGAAGGAACAAGTAATAAATAACACAAGTGAAATAATGATCGCATGTTTGTTCCTCATTGGTGAATCATGGTGCATATTTCATCCCAGGCAGTTAGGCCTACTATATTTGTCACTACAGCTGTAAACGTTTGTGATCTATTGAAGTAATGAATAATACAAGTGAAATATTGATGTCATGTTTGTTCATCGTTAATGAATCGTGACACATCTTTTATCTAAAGTAGCTAGCAAGTATGTTAATGATTTGTACTTCAAATCATTAAAGCTATTACCCCGTGTTTGTGCTCCATCAAGCAAACTGCTCCCTATATATTATATTTTCTCTCATTTGACATATTCCCCGACAGTGACAGAAAGTGCTCAGTGTGGTAAAAATTGGCTAATATTTGCCTTTGAGGTGAATTTGCATTTCTGCGCTGTAAACGTGGATGTAAAGCTCATTCTGTAAAAGAACAGTTTTGACAGCAGAACTACTGTGAAAGAAAGTGGAAACTAAATCTTGTGCTGACGTTTCACCTCTCATGGCCTAAAAGCTAGTCGAGTTAGCTTATGAATTACCGTTACTTTTAAATAGGAAATGCATGCATTCATAAGGGCACTTTCACGGTTTACCAGTGTTGTGGTGGGTTTTCGTTTTTAGCAGCTATTAAAATCGCAGCGAGGAATCGCAGTCGATCTTGGACACTGCAGTGCCAGTGACTGGACGCCCTTTGTTTATCACACTCTTCTGTGCAAACTCTCACCCCTATGTTGTATGAGGATCCCAGACGGGTGGCTGTTTCTGAGATGCCGGCCCCCACGAGTACGGCACCAGTTCAAAGTCGCTCAGATCAGCTGTTTCAGCCACTCGAGCGCTTGGCCTCTTGACTCTTGTTGGGGTCACATTTCTGTTTGCAGGAACGGGCTGTTTGCATTGATGGGCAGGCGTGCCTAATGAACTGGCTGTTGAGTGTACGTTACATTGTGAACGTAAGCCTGTGCTCACATGCGGATGAAGCACTCAGCGATGGTTAAACACCTTTTGCAATCCGTGCAGCTCATCACACTGTCGACGGTCTCTTTTCAGAGTATTTGGCCGAGTGCAAAAATGGCTTCGGATCAGATTACAGAGGGTCGATTTCCAAAACTAAGTCTGGCAAGACGTGCCAGAGATGGGATTTGAATCACCCGCATAAAACAGGGTACATCTGTGTTTCATTTTCATTAATATATGATATACCTTCTAAATAGCTTTTGTCATTAATAATCAGTGTTGGGCATTTCAGGTTTACAAGCTACAAATCCAGACCAGAATTTTGTTTTTACCAACCAGCTCAGCATAAGGAGTCATGGTCACAGAGTGTTCAGCTGCTGGGTAGAAACAAAATCATGGTCTGGATTTGTAACTTCTGGACCTGAAATGCCCAACACTGTTAATAATAATAATAGTGACACTACTGTTTGCACTTTGCATAATGAGCAAAGCAGACAAAAATGCAACATAAGATTGGATACCATACGTAACTATTTTCTTTTTCGCAGCATTTCACCATTAACGCACCCAGACTCCAACCTGGAGTACAACCTCTGCAGGAACCCCGACGGAGACAGTAACGGTCCTTGGTGCTACACGACGGACCCAGACACACGCTGGGAACACTGCAACATCCAGGACTGCAGCGGTAGGGTCTCCGCACAGCGTCCCGCCAAGAACGTCAGCGTGAAGCTTAGAAAGCCTCAGATCGTTCGTTCGCAGTCGGCATAAACCGCGAACGAGAACTTGCCCACAGGTTTTAGCGAAGGTTGCGCCTGGTCACCCTCTCTTTTCAAACCAACCTGCAGAGGAATGCATGCACTGCAGTGGGGAGAACTACAGGGGGAAGACGTCTACGACCGAGAGTGGCTATACCTGCCAGCGCTGGGATTCCCAGAAGCCCAATGCTCACGGATACATTCCTGAAGTGTAATCGCACCTCCTTGCAACGGGACCTCCAATCAATACAAACGTGCAGAAGTCTTAGGCGGTAAAAACGTGCAAGCCTATTTGTCTGGGCGGCAAGTGTAAAATTGATCATGCATTAGAACATATGCAGATGAACACCAACACAATCAAAAAATAAATGAGGATTTCTTCTGTTCCCCCAGAAAAAAAATGACTGATATCTTGTGGGACGACTAGACGAACATGACTTCAGCCTCCAAGCCTCCCCACAGAGGCATCTCAGTCATTCCACATTTTCATTCAATTTTATCACCAGCTCGTTTTAATTAATTACTTAAAAAAATTAATGAGGTGGCGAGCAGCCATACGAGGCGCTCGAGTCAAAAATCGGTCCGTTGGACGATTGCAGCAAATGCTGGAGTGACTCAAGGTGAGGTGTAGAAAAGGCCAAGCCAGCAGAATTTGAAGGCTGTATCGCCATCGTTTTGACTGCCTAAGACTTTTGCACAGTTCTGCACATAAAATGATTTTTCTTTAGAATGTTAATTCTCATAAGCAGGCAGAAACAAGAGGCCAAGGAAAATCCAATGATTGCTTAAACGCGGCGTCCTCTGACACCGAGAACACTCACTCCTCTCTGTGTGTGACCTCCCAGCATACCGGAGAAGTTCTTGGAGGAGAATTACTGCAGGAACCCAGATGGGGAGCCACGTCCCTGGTGTTTCACCACCAACCCCGCCAAGCGCTGGGACTACTGCCCCATCCCTCGCTGCGGTTAGTCTATGCAGGGTACTCAGGAGAGACGGGGGGTAGGGGAGCTACACGGTATCACATTGCGATATGACTGCGATATGTGTGCATACGCAATAATCTCGAGGGCTCTAGGTAATGGGCGTAAACATTTATCCCGACACTGGCTAATTCGTACGATATGGATATTTAATTACGCCCACAATTTGATACGCAGATCAGTAGTACATCTAAAATATTAATGATATGCATATATTGTGACAGCCAAAAATTAGTTACCTGTATTAATTCGGCGTATCCATATGTTTATTAAATCCGGTTAGCAGCGCACGCCACATGTGAAAATTTTTGCTCTATCACGGACGCCACAAGCACTGAAGCGGCGGTGAAGAAAAAGACAGATCAGCAGCCACAGCACCTTTTAAAAGAGGAGATATTGTGGATAAACAAGGCGAATAGATGTCAGTGGTGTGATGGTACTTTTCCCAGTTCAAAGGTCGTCACATACATTAAATACGAATACGCTAAATTTATATAGGCTACACTAACTATTGGGTGTGTCACAGTACGCTTCTTAATAGTTTACCTGCACTATGCATCTGCTTACCAAATTGTTGGGTTAAGTAAACATCCAAATAGCCGCGTGTGGCCCAGTGTGCTAAAGCCTTGGTGTCTGTGATCAGAAATTCACGGGTTCGAGCGCAGCCTCAGCACAGCTGTAGGTCCTTAAGCTAGGCCGTTACTCCCCTTCTCCGGGTGCTCTTCTGGGTGGCTGCCCTTCACAGCCAGCTTGTGCTCCCATATGGGGAGGCATAAAGAGAATTTCCACAAAGGGATCAACAAAGTACTAATTATTATAATTATAAATTTATCAGCCAAAACCCTAGTGATTATTGTGCATGGGCAATACAATCACACTGTGGTATTGCGCAGCCGTAATAGAGTCAGAGTTCAAAACTCAAAGTGGTATCAGTGATGTCACTGTGCACTGTCAGCTACTTTAGTTCAACCCAGTAAGAATGCAGAGCTAATCCATCTGCGATCTGATAGTCTTCAATCATCCCATTGACTGTAGCAGACCAAGGTGCCATTTCTCTGTCTCTGGTGTGAAGTGAAGCACATAGAGGGAGTGGCTGCAGTGGAGAGCACCTGACAGAAACCAGATGGGTAAGGAGCTTTAAGGCTGGAAGACGTAAGATGGTTTCACCCTTATACTCTTGTCTTTAGGCACTGCTCCACCCAAAATAGTAGAGGAGTTCACCTGTGCCACAGGAGACGGAACAGCCTACAGGGGAGACGTTGCTGTGACTGAGTCCGGGAAAACCTGCCAGGGGTGGAACAGTCAGACACCCCACAAGCATTCCAGGACCCCGGAGAACTACCCCTGCAAGTATGGCATACCCTGAAAATGAAATGTGCTGGCAAAATGAAATGAAGCTGGCAAAATGAAATGAAGCTGGCAAAATGAAATGACGCTTTATTTGCCATTTGCACAAGATCATTGGACTGTTTCTTTTCACATATACCATCTCGCTCTTTTTTGCAACATGCACACGTGTAGCAACTGAGGGGTCAGAGAGCAGGGCAAGGCTATGTGTCTGGCACTGTATAGGAGCATTTTGGGGGCCCAATATTCCCAACAGTAACTATTCTGTCAAGGCTTGAATCAGCAACCTTCTGATCATAGGCAAAGGCCCAACCTGCTGATGTATCCAAAATGTGATGGTTAATGCCGGAGCCTCACACCACTACACACAAACCAGAAAGTCTGTCAGACTACAATGTTCAGGTCCTTTATTCATGTGTGCTGCATAATTTAGCTGTATGAACAGTGAGAAATATATGGGGGTTGGTGGTGGGATTGGCACTCCAGCCACTGGGAAAATAAACTCACACTGGTAAATTTGGTCTAGTGTGGTGCTGTGGTATCACCCACTGCATGGCTGCACTCAAAGTTCTCATCCCTGAGGTGATTTGTCGTGTGGAGGGCCGCGCGTAACCAGCGCGTGCCCCCGCTTACCTATGGTGGTAAAGATCGAGAGTTGTGAACCTGACCTGCGATCCATCATTAGCCAACAAACTTTAGCGTTATCTGCACAGTTCGTGACGGAACCAGTGGTAACACATTTCCTTCTTTTAGGGGCCTCACACTGAACCACTGCAGAAACCCTGACAACGAGAGAATGCCGTGGTGCTACACCACAGACCCGGAGACCCGGTGGGAGTACTGCAAGGTCCCCAGCTGCGGAGACGGGCCCAGCCCAAGTAAGGCCCGCTTTTGGTTAAGTTTAATGGCACAGTCTTTGGTTACCCAAGCGAGGCAACTGCAACACTGAACATGACCTCCAGGGGGCATAAAGTTCTAAATGGCAATGTTGAACACAGCCTCTAGGGGCTGACAATCGTTAGATGGTAAATACACAATTCTGGTTGGACATTGGTTTTCAGCAAATGGGACCCCTGAAGACTCAAATCCAGTGTCACAGAGGACACCATCCACGAAAAAAAAGTGATATTTTGTTCTCCCTCCACCTACAGAGTCTCTTGTAGCTCCGTGTGGTTCTTCATCATGACCAGTAGAGTTGACGGTTGGAGATGTCTAATACGGATCTGGAGATGTCTAATACAGATCTGGAGATGTCTAATACAGATCTGGAGATGTCTAATACAGATCTGGAGATGTCTAATACGGATTTCTATACCCGTCAGTTGAGCCGGTCATCGCCCCGGAGTCAGACTGCTACGAGGGTAATGGGACTTCCTATCGCGGAGTCACGTCTGAGACCATCAGTGGGAAGAAATGCCAGTTCTGGACCTCCATGCAGCCCCACACCCATAAAAAGACCCCACAGAACTATCCGAATGCGTAAGGTTCCGTGCAGGGCATGGGTGGGTCACCTCTAGCCACAAAACTAACAAAAATGTCTGAACATCCTTCGTCCTTGACGTGCAGGGACCTGAGGAGAAACTACTGCCGGAACCCGGATGGGGATCGCGCCCCCTGGTGCTACACCACCGACCCCACCGTGAGGTGGGAGTTCTGCAAGGTGCAGAAGTGTGAAGGGCAGCCCGTGGTGGTCGTGCAGGAGTTCGGAGTAGACGTGCCCCAAAAGCCACAGCCCACCGAGGCGACCCAGAGACTGCCGGTGGCCGAGGAAGGTAGGTTGGAATAAGAGAAGAAACTCAGAAATAAAAGATGGGAAAAAGATTTACGGCAGTACCTGGTATAGATGCATTGAAATACATTAACACCTTACAAGTGTACGATAGTGATGTACAAGTGAGGCAGATAATGGATACCAAGCATACAACGTTCAAAGAGCATTTCTAATATCACAACTCAAGTCAGACATATAAAGTACCTGGTACTCCTTCTTTAAACCTCATTATTAATCAGCAGTTCCCACTGCACTTCCAGTCCAAGTCAAAAATGCATCCTGACCCCTGGTAACTGTGCCCTTCACAGATTGCAAGGATGGCAATGGACAAAGCTATAGGGGCCCTACATCTGCCACCATAATGGGAGTGACATGCCAAGCCTGGAGTTCTATGATCCCTCACCAGCATGCCAGCTTCACCCCAGAGACACACCCAGACAAAGGCCTAGAGTCCAATGTAAGAATTATTTGGAATTAAGCAAGGACATGTGCAGAAAAAAACTCTCTAAAACATGCTGAAGATGCTTGTGGGAGTTTCACTTAAACAAAAGGTGTTCTGAGGGCAAAATGAAAAATGATTGGCTCTCAAGTAGCGTCATCTAAGAATGTAAAATGATTGGTTCAGAGAAATAGCCAATCATGATTATACAGGAGGTGGGTTCAAGCAACTAAAGAAGGTAGGACCAAGACATTGCAAGACCCACCTCCTCTACAATCATGGTTGGATATTTCTCCGAAACAATCAATTTTTTCTGCCCACAGAACACCTTTGTGTAAGTAAAACTCCCATGAGTATTGAACACCTACATAAAAAAAACAGAGGTAAATGGTATTCATGCATTTTTCTCAAAGCTGGTCTACAAAGTCTTTCATAGGAACTTCCATTTCTTGACAGTCTTTGACATCTTTATAGCGAACACGTTCCCCAACTCATTATTAGACTATAACAAGGTTATGGGGTGGTCCCATTTTTCCGATAAGAAATGCAGAAACCCTGATAACGACGTCAATGGGCCTTGGTGCTACACGACGGACCCGAATAAAAAGTGGGACTACTGCAACATTCCAGACTGTGGTAAGATGATCTTCAAACATCAAAGAAACAACCTATAACCACCTTCAAAAGATGATTCTGAGTTTACTTAAGTGGTTATCAGACAGCCCTAGGAGTGATGCTGAATCTACGTACATGGTATAACTTGTGTATATACCTAGCCTGGTCTATCTATTCTACGGGTATTTAATGTAATGGCACAGTAGGACCAGTGCCAGTCATGGGCAACATGGAGATCGAGGGGAGCATCATTACCGATGCCCTCATCCAATGCAAAGTGAAATCGGCTGGCAGCGGCCGCCTGTGTCACCTAAGGGATCGATCAGCAGCATGTCTGTCTGGCTACTTCGTGGTCTACAATGCCTGTAGCGGTCTGCGGCACTTTGCTGTCTCTTTGGTTCAACCGAAAGCTAGCGACAAATGCGGACAGCCGAAGGTGAAACCGAGGAGGTGCTTCGGCCGAATCGTGGGCGGCTGCAAGTCCACGCCGCACTCCTGGCCCTGGCAAATCAGCCTCCGCACCAGGTAAGCGGCACGGCCCTCCGGGCACCAACGCGAAACGCGTGTGGCGAAGGTGGAAGGAGCGCCGGGGGCAAAGACTCTCCACTAACCCATTTACACACTCGGCGATGTTAAACCGACATCGGCCTCCATCGAACCGCCTCTCACGGTCACACGCGCTGTATTTACAAGCATCACCGCTGCCCCTGTGTTTCAGCACCGGCCTGCATTTCTGCGGAGGAACCCTCATCAAACCTCAGTGGGTCGTCACGGCCGCTCACTGCCTGGAGCGGTAAGATGAGCGCGACCTTAACCCGCCAACCATGAACAGAAGGACTGTTCTAAACCACAGCAAACTTCAGGTCGATGAGAGATGCGGGGTCATGTCCCAGTCGTGCGTATACAGCGATGCAACTGAGAAATAACGGGAAATGCTTTAGCAAAATTATGATACAAACACTCCACTACTATTATTCATCTATTTACATTGAAAAGGAGCTTCTTCAAATAAGAAGAGACGTGACTTTGTTATTGTATGTCTACAATGAAATTTTGTGACGACTGACCGAAAACTGCAGTAGATACTAAGATAAATGTACATTAAAACAAGACGGTAGCATTTCAGTCAAACAAAAAGTACTCCAAGGCAAATAAGCAAAAACAGTACATAGTAAGAAGATATTGCACAACGGAAGTGAATTTGATTAGAGTATTGTTGCTACGTTGATACAATGCGGTGTGTTGTTCACATACAGTATTGTGCATAGACAGTTACTTCATCCAAAAAATAATATACCAATTACTGCATATGAAAGTAATTAGTTACTAGGGAAAGTGACACTTGTGTTAACTCAATTCTATAATTAATGCATATATACCATAAATATCCAGACAGCGCACATACTTTGCCAGGATGTTGGTTTAACATTAGAATGTCGTTAAATGGTCGCATTTCAGTAAGACGCATGAAAAATATTTAAATTATTATATAAGCTAATGTGTGTTCCAGTTCATTGCATTTTTTTTCTATAATTTTGCTTTAATCAGTGTAGCACAACTGTTAGAGGTATCGTTACCGTTTTGTCAAGTCAGTATTTAAAATAATAAACATATAAGTTTTAGTCAGTCAAAATGTTTGCATCGTATACGGTTGAGGGAAAAAGCACAAGTCTACCCTAAAGTATGTAAATATATACAATATAATCCTATTGTGGGACATATAGCCTAATCAGGAAAAATAACACTAGGCTAAACATTATCCCAACATTATAATGCTGTTGAAATAGGAATGTCCAATGCAGACATAGTGACAATGCTTGTGGGCCTTCAGAGTAGTTTTAATTAATGTTACTGCTGTGACGGTGTGGGACAATACAACCGTCACGTTTTATCTACCACTGTGCCTGTAACATCACGCATTCATTGTGCCACCGTAAGGTTGGATGACCTTAGATCATAAACAGAATATTATGGGAGCCGGCTGCATTTGTCCGTTAATACATTCACGCAAGACACGAGTAACGAGCCCATTTAAATTTCACTGCTTTCAGTTGCTTTATTTAATTTGAATAGGTAGTTAGTTACATTACTCATTACCACCATAACTGTGTCACTACAAACACTGTTCATATACGGTATTACTGTATGTGATATGAATGCATAAAAATGTCGGAGCCCATCAGCAGCAGCGAGGCATGGATGGGAGACGGTAACTGGAATGGACTTTACAGTCCTCAGTTACAGTGACGGGTGTGGAGATGGGAGCTTCTGCTCTAGGCAAAAAGCTGCTCTTCAGTCCGTTAATGTAGGTTTTGATAGATCAGTCTCAGTGTTGGGCATTTCAGGTTCACAAGCTACAAATCCAGACCAGGATTTTGTTTTTTCCAACCAGTTCAGCATAAGGAGTCATGGTCACAGAG
>JABFDZ020000043.1:5324037-5339534 GCA_019775955.2 Pollimyrus isidori
GCGGCCACAGTTAGGGAGCGCGGCCACAGTTAGGGAGCGCGGCCACAGTTAGGGAGCGCGGCCACAGTTAGGGAGCGCGGCCACAGTTAGGGAGCGCGGCCACAGTTAGGGAGCGTGGCCACAGTTAGGGAGCGCTCTCAGAACTCCCTCAATTGGCAACCATGGAACACAAAACTGTTTCCCAGGTTTGAGCTCACAAGTACAAAATGAACAAACACCCAAAAATAATGTCAGAATATGGATAAAAAACGACTGATTACTGGACTGCAGATAGGAACGATACAGAGATCAGCATAAACTACACAGAGGTAGGCAGCTCTGATCCTGAAGTGCCCATATTCAGGTTTTCCCATCTCACTCGATGAGCTACTATCTGCCTGAGATCTAGATGTGATCATCAGGTAGGATGGAAAACCTGCTGGATTGCAGCACCCCGGGATCAGGGTTCGCCACCCCTAAACTACACTGGCAATGAAATCAACACACAGTCTCTGAAGAGACACAGAGACTTTATGAACGGATCCTTTGGCCAAGAGAGTAAGAGCATCTGTGCAGACCGAGCTGAGCCCTTCACTGCCACCAGCACTGTTATCGTATCGCCATGGTTACCAATGGCAAATTCTCTGTGCATGATTTCATGTACATTATTTTTGACATCTTCATAATCTAAAATGCAGAGAATAGTATAAATAAACCTTTCTATGGGTACGTGTATCCAAACTAGTGACTGGTTCTGTACATGCTCTCCTGCTTCCATCACTGCCCCTTTTGAACACTGCATCATCGCTTACTTTTACGTTATGTCAGTATCGTTAACGCTTTTGTTTCCCCCCCATCTGTACTTTACGTACAGATGTCGCACTGCGATACTGGGAACGATTTTCACGTCGCTGTACTGAATCTGGTCGGAGTGACCACAACAGAGCCCTACTCGACCGAAGACTTCTGTGAGATCGTCATTTCCTCAGGGAACGGAGCAGGCGGTGGGCTTCTGACCTGGAGGACAGGGGTCTCCACCGCCGTACTGCACCAAGACGGCCTCGTCCTCGTGCCTGTAGTCCATCTTCATGGCCTTGCGGGAGCCGAAGGAGAAGGCGGTCCCTCCCGACAGCAGGCAGACGGCGCTGCCCCTGCACTCGCCGTCCGGCACCGCCCCGCACACGCTGAGGGAGTAGAGCCCCGAGCTGGAGGACACCTGGTCAGCACGTGCGGCGGAGGGCGAGGATGAGGAGGGGGACGCGGCAGTCAAAAGAGACCAGGACGGAGGAGGCGGGAAAGCGGCCAGGCGCCATACCTTCTGAACGGCCCCGGAGAGCGGCGAGAGGTCAAAGGTGAACTGCAGCCGCTCGTCCTTGAGGGTGCACCCTTCCACGCTGACGGTATCGGGACACACTAGCGGGGTGGCCCACTCGAAGACGTACTGGCACCCCATGCGGCTGATCATCTGCGGCGTCCCCTGCGGGGAACACCGACCGCTGCTTACGATTCATACGGGCGACCACAGGCAGATCCGCAATGGCGTCCGGGACCCAGACACGATGGAGCCTTTCGCTCCCAAGTCCCACGAGGCTATGGGAGGCAACTTCGGCGTTACGGATCAGACATTTGGATTCGACCTGGCTAACAAAAGGTGGACAAGCTTTCTATTAACGATGCAATCTGCATATAGTTTCATGTAACCTCTCGGGCTGAATACAGCCTCAAAGTTCAAATACTAATACAGTGAATTTTACCAAAAGGACCGAGTGCCTTGTATCTGACGCCAGTGGTATGAATCAAAAGGCAGAGCAGCAGTATCCGAAGGGTACTTCAAGGCGACATCCTCTCTTACACTAGGGGTGTCACGAGATCTTGCGATATTACGACGAGACGAGATTTCTGGTCGGAGTGAAAAGCTCTGGTGGAAGCTACCGTAAGCGTGTCGGTGTTGAAATTACCGCAGCAGACGCCCCAGACACTTTTAAATCTTTAGTGTGGCAGCATTTTGGGACCCGGCAGAAAATATAAACGGAGAAAAGGTGACACACAAAACAAACCGTCGTTAAGCACTGTAGGGAAATGATCCCGTACACAGCGGCTAACGCTAGTGCTACCCGGTACCCACCATGCCTCTTTACTTAAACCCGCTGCACCAGTGAAGAAAACATTCTAAAAGTATTATTTATATTGTTTTATTTATATTCTATTTTATGTTCCATTGAGAAGTAAAATAGGAGAGAAGTCAGTCATTTGAGTTTGTGGTGAAATATTTTATGGTGCTAGAATGTTCTGTTCGTTACTGCATACGATGATGGTGATTATTTAAAACATTTCACTATACATCTGCATTATTTAGCATTTTTTCTTTCAAATGAATCAAATCAAAGGCTCCATTCCAGCAATACATTTCCTCTTTGAACTTTTCCCTAAAATATTGTTAAAATATCGTCTCGTTCTCCTGAACCCAATATCGTGTCTCGTCTCATGAGTATATCGTTACACCCCTATTACTTACTAAAACTACTATCCCAACTTCTGTTGTCGGTTAGAATCACTCCTGGCTGACAACAAATAAGACCTATTTTAGAATATTCAGGATAGGATAGTGATACTTTATTCAACACCCCATGTGGAAATGATCTTTTCCCACATCCCACCTCCCAGAGCTTCCAGCAATTAGGGCTTAAGAGGCAGCCTGCTGACCGTGGGATTTACACTGTCGACCTTCTGACCATGGGCACACGCGGCCCCCACTATCGGACGTCCCCTCAGAGTGACACAGTCGAGGGCGTTGCGGATGGCGCACCAATGCAGCCCACACAGCTGTGAGAACCTGACGCCGACTTACCAGTTCCGTGCCCTGCTGGCAGATGAACTTGATGATGGAGCTGTAATTGGCGCTGGAGTTGGAGGAGCAGGTGGTGGAGCTGCTGAAGGAGATGGACACCTCGTTGTTACGCAGGACTGGTGGGCCTGTGATGCGGCCAATGTCCTGTGCAGGGGACATATGGGGAAAAAAAACCACTTATCCAAGACACCGTGAATGAGATGCCAGTCTCTCTCAGGGTACATATATTCAAAACAGTTAAATCTCACAGAGACAAAAAAAAATACACAAGGGTCCGACAGTTAGGGCCATATAGGCCTTAAATACACTCAATCTTAACATGGCGCCTATCACACAGAGTCAGAGGTGAACAGGTAAGGAGGCCGGGGGCCGCTGGTCACTCACCACGGGGGGGCCGTTATCAGGGTCCATGCAAATGGCAGCCCCAGGCGGACAGTTCACTCCGGGGATGGGGTTCAGCGACTCGCAGATGTTGATGTAGAAGTCTGGGGAGTGATCCTTACCCAGGGCTACATCAATGGCCCGATGGTAGCCTGTCCTATGGATCAGAGGGCTCAGGTCGATGAGGGACGTCCGGTTCCATACAGAGCACCTGACCTATAGGGGAAGCACAGCAACTGGTTACAGGAATATTCCCCTCCAATGAAATTACAGAGGATGCTGGCAAATAAGGCGGCATACTTCTCCTCCAAAAAAATTACAGAGGATGCTGGGAAATAAGGCGGCATACTTCTCCTCCAATGAAATTACAGAGGATGCTGGCAAATAAGGCGGCATACTTCTCCTCCAATGAAATTACAGAGGATGCTGGGAAATAAGGCGGCATACTTCTCCTCCAATGAAATTACAGAAGATGCTGGGAAATAAGGCGGCATACTTCTCCTCCAATGAAATTACAGAGAATGCTGGCAAATAGAACAGCACTAGATATAGCAGAGTCATTTACAAAGGCGGCGAAAGGCATTGTCACCTTCTGCTCGCAGACCAGAGGGGTGTGCCAGGAGAAGAAGTGGACACACGTGCCAGGGTCGAAGTCCACCAGAACGGGGCCCCCGTCCCCCACCCCCGGAGCGGTGGACTTGCAGATGAAGCTGAGGACGCTCTTGTGCCGGAGGGCGCCGTTGGCCTCACAGGGGGCACCATTCTCGTAAGTCAGCTGCACCACTTGGTCCTGGTAGGACAGGGTGCGGCTCGCCATGCCCACACTCCGGGTCGCCTGGTTGTCCCTCATGCAGACGGCTGGGGGAGCAGGACACCGTCAGGGGGGCGACATGCTCACTGGCGCCTCCTGCTTCCCATCACTCCCCTCAAATCAGCAGCCGAATCATCACATCATAGCAGTCTATGAATCTTAAACCGCCAACGATTTTACTTTAATCTCTTTTTTTAAAAAATTAATTTCTTTAACAAACATACAAGGCTAAAGCACAAGCTGCAAAAGGGTCTGAAATTTTCAGCGGCCAAATCAATCATCTGGGTACCGAGTTATATTAATAAACCCTGCAGTTTTCTCGTTAATGATTTGTCACCTAGAGCAAATGACAGACCATTTTTTATTCATGGCTCTTGCACAGGCTGCATGTGGGGTGGCGTTGAACATGCACAGGAGAAATATTTATACGCGTCTCCTGCAATGCTAACATAGTGAGAGGCTTGGCTAGGCATTCGAACCACAGTTTACTGCAGTTCATGATTGCATGTCATTTTGCAGGATGGGAACGACGTTTAAACCATAATGAGGACCTGATATCTGTAAAGCCTAAAAAAAAATATATATATATAAAATCTAAAAATATAAAATATATCTAAAAAACAAACAAAAAAAAAAGCTACGGACGGTTGCTCACCAGTGCCGTTTTCACACCAGGATCCTTCCAGCTCACCACACACGTTCAGTTGGTAGATCTTCCTCTGGTCCACGCTGTCGTACAGCCGGTATCCACCTCTCCGGCTTAAGCTGCTCAGGTTGAAGAGGTACCCTGCATCGAGGATGGAGGGACGTATGGCAGTCGGTGTGAAGCACGGGTGGAAGAACCCCGGCATGCGGCACCAGGAACTAACTTACCCGTAAGTGGGTTGGTGACCACACAGTCCCCATGGCTACTGCTCTTCAGTGGGCAGGCAGCGGCAGTTCGCCACACGATGGTATAGATGCATTCCTCGATGGCCTTCACCAGAAAGGGCGTGGATTCCTGAGGCACGACCACAAAGGGAGCCACTGAGGAACAGCTCTCAAAAACCGAGGAGCTCGGTGGCTTGGAGAACATGGACGGTCACGAACCACTTTGTCCGGGTCACACCGGAAGTTGATGAAGGTGGTTCGGTTCCTCTGCCCGTCCGGACACGGCGATCCACTGGTGTAGTGCAGCACCAGCGCACCGTCCTCCCGGTAGGGGCCGGACTCGGCCTCGCCGAGGCTCGTGTAGACCTTCCCGCTTTTCATGCAGGACGCCGCCGTGGACGGGCAGCCCCAGTCACCTGCAGAACGTCGGCAGAGCAACTGTGATGCGGGGAGAGGCCGCACGAGCGAGGAGCACTTCCAAAGAAGCGTGAGGCACCATTCTCCCCCCATGATCTTTTTAATTAACTTTTGCAAAAAGGGACAATCCATACACAGTGTATAAGTGCAGGCATTCTGAATATCCTATAAAACTATACATCTAAAAAAAAAAAAATTGTAGGGACCAACAAAAATGGAATTAATGAAAAAACTGACAAGAAATAATTAGAAACATGACGCGAGATGAGGACAGAGTTTTATTTAATCTAATACATCTAACCCTACTGTAACTAGACTGCTAAAATATCGTTTGTTCCTAAGTTTGTGAGAAGTCAATAAATGTTAGCTTGAGTTTATCTTCATCGTCCATGGGAGTGACATTTTACCTCATTTTAGACTTAAGCCTCAGGGAATTTGCCTGCATGTGCCGTGTTGACAGCACTGCAAGATGTAACAAGAATTTGCTTTTTGGCACGGGGGCACCTTTCTAACACCGATTATATCCGACTCAAAGTCCACAGTCCTCCTCAGCTCTGCTAGTTTGATCTACGCTTAGCAAGAAAGAGACAAAGCTAACTGATCACAGAACTCCGAAACGGCAGTAAATACCAGCTATAAGGGTAAAAAAAGATTTATGATCCTCCAGGGACCCATGACATTTCAACTAGAATCTGTTGAGCCAACTTAACCACATCGTCAGGCATGTAGAGCATGAAGTACTTATCTGGGGACCCATTTCTCCTAGTCTTGATCTGACACGAGGAGAACCTTGCGGGATCACAGAGGACGGGACTCACCACTCTGCGGGACGAGGGACTTGCACACGTTGACGTAGAACCGCTGGCGGTCTTCTCCCGTTCCTGGCTCCACCACCCAGTTTTCGCGGGACATGGAGAGGGGTGACAGATCGTAGGATTTGCCTTCGCCGTCGCTGTTGGGCAAGGGGGCAAAAGCAAAAGCTCAGGGGCCGTAGGACGTCACCAGTGCAAGTATTCTTCATAGAGCCGACTAGACACGTGTGGATGGAGACGTCCTTACTTGTAGGTACAGCTGGTGGTCTTGAAAGGTAGACAGGCTAGAGCAGTATGCCACTGAAAGAGGTATACACAGTCATCGGTCTCCTTGATAAATTCCGGGCTCCCCTGGGTATGAAGAAACACAAAACCACCAAAATTCAGAAGGGTGCCTCTCCATGGAATCCTTACAAATCAACATTCAACAGCTCAACACTGACAGAAAATGCCTGAGGGAGAACTTCAGACGTCACCCATGTGTGGAAATGGGGCTGCGCCCACAACGAGGAGGAGGTCTTCATATTAATGTTCCCACGCTCAACAGGGTCATGAGCTTCAGCGTAGTTCTTAAAATGCAACCGCAACCTCTGAACCTTTTTCTAGGTCGATCCGTAACTTTCAGTTCCTCCTTGATTTGTCCACCACAACACCGGTCCCCAGATCTCACCTTCAGAATACCCACTTGGAACAACCAGATCTGACCATCCAGCCAGGTGTGAATGAATCATCACAAGAGAGCAGCTCAATTTTTCACCCATCTAGTACTCACAATGCTCTGGCTGTGGTCACAGATGAAGATGATGGTTGTAGAGCGCTGGTAGATCTTGTGGCAGACGTCTCCTCGAGTATAGTTAATCATTAGAAGCCCATCATCATAGGTGATATTCTGTGTGGCTAATCCTACAAAATCAAAGAACACAGCCAGCTTTAAAGTAAACCAACGGTGTGGCGTACAGGGTGATATTTCCAGCGAAATTTCCTGTAGAGGAAAAGTTATTGTTGTAATCAGTCGGTGGGCGAGGAGTCAAACAGGCGAGAAGTCAGGAAATCGGGCAAAACGGGGATTTAATAACGAAGACTGGACGGACAGCAAACCAACAGACTGAGACGTTAATGCCAGATCTACCAGACTGAACTAAAAGATACTTAAATAAAGGGGAAAACTCATGATAGACCAAGACACAGGTGAAAACAATCAGGGTAAAACACAGGGTAAGGAGGTGGGCGTGGCACACACGAGGAGCGTTCGGAGCGGGACGTGACCGTTACCGGGATGGCTCACCTGCGATTCGGTGAGTACTCCCCTCCACCTGACAGGACGACACGCTGTCACCTCTTGGGTCCTTGTGCGAGCAGATGCTCTGCTGGACACCCCTGCACACCCCCAGGTGGTATTCATACTTCCCGCTCTTCACCTCGTAGTCCCTCACAGAGAGGGGCGTCAGGTTAAACACGTGGCCAGTCCTGGGGTCCTGAACCCGGCAGTTCTCACCTGAGATCAAAAGGCACGCACATCAAAACACAGCAGAAGGTGGGATGTTCCTACTAAACGAGATGAGGGGCTGCAAGATGACTGGGTGACAAAAGCCAGAACGTGCAAACATGCCACCTACCCTGAACCTTATGGATGGGACAAGCCTCTGACGTTCTCCACATGAAGACGAACTCGCAGCCATCCTTCCGAGCAAACACGGGAGAGCCCTGTGATGGCAGGACAGAGACCCCAGACACATCACAAGGGGCGGGGCAGAAGCACATCAGCAAGGCACATTACACATCAGCAAGGCACACATTACACATCAGCAAGGCACATTACACATCAGCAAGGCACATTACAGTCACCGCTTTCACAATAATGATGATGCCTAAAGACCTTTGCTTTCAACTGGTGCTAAGATACAGCCATAATAAATAATGCAAACAATGTCGAACGCCATTCTCACATTGTGATAAATGCATTACGACCACCAACTGGCTCCCAAGGACGCCATTTCTGAAACAGCCGTGAAAATACATAAAATAAAATTGGAAATTCCTTATGCTGTGTAGCTGCATTCTGGATCATGCAGAAACTGCGCTCAGTCTTGAGGATAAGAGAAGCCTGAAGTGCAGTTTGAGTTACTACTGAAGTACTAATCATGAAGAAATATAGTCACTACTTCAGTAATTCATTAATGGTGAACAGACACGAGCTCAGTATTTCACTTGTGTTCTTGACTTGTTCCTTCAGTAGTTCAGAGGTTTATAGAATTAACAGATAATACAGTAGTAACATATATATCGCAGTAACAAATATAGTAAGTGCTTGAGATTAATGAATCGTGATGCATCTTTTATGATGAATTAACATGAGATCAGTATGTAATGAACACTTAGTATGTGGTGAAATATATACATAATAGCATACTATATTTTTGCTCTTATTATTTATTCAATGTCTAATGTTAACCTTAATGTCTAATGTGTTTTTTGCAAGTAACAAAGTAACAATTTATTCATTAATTTTCTAAACCACTTATCCTTCTGGGTCACGGGGAGTGTGGAGCCCATGCTGGAAGCTATGGGCACGAGGCAGGGAACAACCCTGGATGGGGGGGCAGCCCATCGCAGGGCACAATCACACACCAGTCACTCACACACGCACACCTACAGGCAATTTAGTAATCAGCCTCAGCATGTCATTGGACTTTGAGGGAAACCTGGAGTACCAGGAGGAAACCCCACGACGACATGGGGAGAACATGCCATGAACTCCACACACGTGTCCCATGGCGGAGACTCGAACCCGGGTCCCAGAGGTGTAAATCGGTGCTAACCACTGCACCACCATGCCGCCCCCTGAATTGTTGTATTATCATTATTATTTATTAATAATAATAATAAGACTTCCATCAAGGGTGCCGCACTCTGGAGCACAGACCGTAACGGTGCAGACTGCCTGGATGCTGACCACGAGCGCTGCATACTCACAGGGCTGCTGTCGCACTCGAAGATGATGCGGGTGGAGTAGCGGCCGTCGTCACACTGATCCCCGTTCAGGTAAACCACGGTGATGGAACCATCCGGAGCCACCTGGGGGCTGGACTGCATGAAGCCCAGGTTCACAAACTTGTCCCCCAACTTGCCACAGGCACCCAGGGCTCCCCCTGCAGGGCGGGGAGTCACATCGAATCAGAGTCACGCATCGTGATCGGGCACAAGCGGGACCCACAAAGAACTACAATCAGATTGACTTTATTGATCCCAGAGTAAAATTATAGAAGAGAAGGATGTATAACAGTCCGGACTCTTATTTAATACCACATATTTGTATTTCTTGCTTTAAATATAGTATGTGGTATTAAATATAAAAGTTGGCTGCTGATGTTGGTATCCTGACAGGGTAAGAGATGGAACATCCCGATTTTGCAGGGGTTGCTGGGTCGACAAGGGAGGGGTCTGCATTTCGCTTCTATAACCAATGACAGTCTCCACCGCATGATGTGACCTGCATTTCGCTTCTGTAACCAATCAGCGGCCCCCGTTTTCCCTCATTTTTAACCTCCTGCCTGTCGTGCCGGGGGTGGCGTGTGGTTGAGCGGACCCAAGCCAAACGAGTGTGTGAACAGAAGGTTCTCAGCTGAAGCCTTATTTTTTTATTACAGATGTTATAATCATCATCATCATCGAGAAATAAAGGCACACCCTCACACTGCTCCGTACAGTCTTCGCAGGAAAGCACGCTCCTCTGTTCTGTGTCCATGACACGTCCCTTAACCAAAGGCGCACGCGATTAAACGGATTCACAAACCTGGGCACCTTAGCAGAAAACACTGGTTTTAAGTAATGTGATGATGTCATCCACTGAAGACTGTGATTGGTTAAAGAAATGAGACGTAAGCCCCTCCCTCGTTGACACAGAGCAGTGTTTCCCGTGCTTGCCGACTGCATGCTAGCAAGTTAGCGGGCTCTGTGCGCCAACTGCCTCTGACCCACCGGGGCAGCCGTCCACCCGAGGCAGCGGCCTGCAGACGTTGATGTAGAACCTCTGCGACTGCGCCTGCCCGGAGGCGTCGACGGCCTCCCAGGGCCTGTCGCTTCGGCTCAGGTCGCCCAGGTCGTACTCGTTGCCGTGGTGATCTGCAAGCGCGACACGGGGGAAAAAACAAAAACAATCAAGCAACAGACGCCGTCGGTAAGGTTCGTCTCGTCGAAGGCAAGACCAATAGCGGTATGGCGATAGAGAAGGTGAGTGGTCAGAGTGAGTGTCTCCTGACCGATGACGTCGCAGTCCACGGGGGCGGGCAAGCAGGCCAGGCTGGTGCGGAACTCAAACAGCACGTCGTGGGTCACGTGTTCGCCGGTGTTCAGCTCCTCCCGGATGAAACTCAGAGAGCCGGGGCTCATGTTCTGCTCGCACACAAAACTGATGGTAAAAGTGTCCCTGGTTCCTGTGAAAGGGAAGAGAACATCATCGCCGGGCCGGGGAGACCATTAACTACGGCAGGGTTATTCAAATCACGGTCCTCGAGGTCCGAGCCCTGCTGGTTTCCAGCCTTCCTTTACCTGTCGGTCAGGTGTGAAGCCTCTGACCAATCAGAATCATGAATTATTAAACTAACTACCTGGGAGAACTGAAAACACGGCCTGGATTTGGAATCGAGGTCCAGATTTGAAGAACCCTGAACTACGGCATCCAAGGCTCATATCGACAGGTTAGGAAGAGGCACGTCGACAAAGACTCAAAATCTCAGCTTGTGCAGGACCACCGATTCACCAGAAAAGGCGATATAAATTAAATCGAACATTGTCCCTCATTTCCCAGAGGCCAGTGGTCCCTCACCCATGAAACCCTTTTCACCAGCGGCCCTCGTCCCCGGTCACCCCGATTGGGTGCCTCAGGTGAAACCTACCTGTAGGTATATCCAGGTGCCCCTTATAGATGAGGGTCAGCTGGCCGTCGCTGGAGAACTGAAGGGACTTCTCCACGCCGACGAGCGCCTTGGGCCCGCCGGCCTCCAGCTCGCAGCCCGCCGCCGGCACCTCGCCGTCCTTGCCACACCGCTCTGCCGGCCCACAGATGTTAACCTGTGGGAGACACGTCGCCTCCGTTAGCCGGGGGGGGGCCGGGAACTGCCGGCGGACCACAAGGCGGAGGCGGGGAGGGCATACCAGGAACGTCTTGGAATTCCCGCTAGTGGAGTAGCCCGACTTGGAGGCGAGGGGGAGCAAGTCAAACTCAAAACCGGTGGTGGGATCCTTCAGGGAGCAGGTCTGGGGGGGGGACGCAGATTACACACCTCAGTAACATCTATTCATTGCATTATCATGGGCAGAAGGTACGAGAGACAAAGACGACTCGTTAAAATAAACTTGCATCTTGCGTTTCACATATTCGGCGACGTACAGCCAAGGCACACAACTGATGACGAAGCATGAATCTAATAAGACTAATCAAGGACCGGAAGTGCAAGATAAAGACATGGTGGGGACGTAAGGAGGCTTTGGGTGATTTTAAAGCAGGCCGTGTTGGTTTAGTAGGATTAACCACGCAGAACATCACCTGATGATGACATACGGGTAGAAGGAGGCATTGGGGCTCGTACCTGGTTCTTGATCTCCGTGGTGGAGATGGGACAGGCTGCGTCGGTGTACCACACGAAGGTGGCGGTGCAGTTCTGGATCATGATGAAACGCGGCCTGGAAGACTGAGAGGAAAGTGAAACTGATTCAGTGCCGTGCGGCGATCTGGCTCAAGAGCAGCAAAGTCAACAGGAGAGGGCAGGAGGGATGCAGGCGGCCACAGGGAAGCAGCGCGCAGAAGGGGAGGCGGAGGCAGGTCGAGGGTCCCCCCTGAGGCGGCGAGGCAGCTCACCCGCTCCCCTCTGTGGCACAGCAGGTGGATGCGGCTGCTGTAGTTGGCCTTCTGACCGGCAAACGTGCAGGCGGAGCCTCCACTGTACTCCAGCAGGAGCTGCTCCCTGTCCAGGAACACCGGGCCTCTCTCCGCCGCGCCCAGGCTGGCGATGGTCACGCTCTCCGCCTCGCCACCCTGCAACGTCGCCGGGAGATGAGCGTCAGCCCCGGGGCTCAGCGGCAGCGGGCAGGATGGCGCCCGGCCGGCGGCCGCTGACCTCCTGGGGCCCGTACCGCGCCTCGCAGACGGAGGCGGAGCGCTCGCAGCCCGGCACGGCGGTCAGGGGGCGGCACACGTTGATGTAGTACTTCCTGTTAGTCGCCGCGTCGATGGTCTGCCAGTTCTTGGCGCCAAAACCCTCAGCCCTGGACAAGCTGGACAATATATGAGGGACAGTGAACGGCTGGAGACACATAGATACAAGATACAAGTTAGGGGAGACATGGTGTTTACAGCATGGGGAAGAATGGCTTGCGAGTTCGGCTCGATTCCGAAAGCATCCCAACTTGTTACAAATGACACATGGCATTAGAAACCTAGATATTATAATACTAGATTGCCTAGGATATTTACCAATAACTGATTAAATAAAAACAAGAAATACAAATATGTGGTATTAAATAAAAGGGACAGTCCGGACTGTTATACACCCCCAGGAGCAGGTGCTAATTCTGGTGGGGGCTGGGGGTGGATTAGCAACTGCCCCCGTCACCAGACAGACAGTTCCTCCCCCCATTCAGTGGTCCAACTGCCTTTTTTAGGCAACAAATGATTATGCAAAAAATCCCAAATGGGTTCTTTCTGCCAGTTTTTTAATCATTAAAAAAAACTTAACAATGCAAATACAGATAAAACATCCTCCCCCTCATTTCACACTGCTATAATACTAACGGCTCAGTTCCACCCATGCGACACCAAACTGATGTAGCAAAACAAATTTGCGGGTCAAAGGTCATCAAAATGGACCAGGAGCGAAAACCATGACAATATCTACTGATGGAGGGACGTTGGGGTCCATCTGAGCGCCGCGCCCCTCAAAGTCCATGCACATCATCGCCCAGAGGGTGATCACACGTCCCACTCTTCACCTCACAGAGAGGGGCACCCATACTAAGGAACACCAACACTCACCTGGAGAGATCATACTGCTGTTGGGTGGCTGGGTCCGTCACCAGGCACTCGATGGCCTTCTCCGGGCAGGCGTACGAGGTGTACCACTTGAAGTTGTAGGTGAACGAATCCTCCACCTGAGATTCACCAGAGAGCAGTTGGTGGCGGCAGAGATTGGCAGCATCCATCACAAATCCTGATGGATGTTAACCATAAAAAAACTAGTAGCCATAACTTTGCCTAGTACTAACCCAGAGCATGAACTTTGTCTTTGCGGTGATTAGTGTTCCATCCTCAGCCGATGTCAGCAGAGTGTGATATTCTGGCTGTGACTCACCTTTATACGCATAACCCCGATCCCTGCTTGGTGGTATCAAGGGGGGGCCTCACCTGGAACTCGGGCCGGCCTACTCCCGCTTGGTGGTCGCAGAGGAAGGAGATGAGCGCCGACCGGCGTGTGTGCTTCTCGTCGTTGTACTGGGAGCCGTTCTGATAGGTCAGCTTGATCATGCCGTCGTAGTAGGACAGTTTGGAGTTGAACTCTCCGAGACTCCATGACTTCCCGCTGCAGGATGACAGAGTCCGTTATGACCAAAGGCATCATGGCCCCTGGCTTCTTCCACTGTGCTACTCAGCAGATGTATGGGACTCTCATATACAACCGTGTGCAAGTGGAGGTGCAAGTCACTTTAAACAGTTCAGAATAGGTGCTCCCAACCCCCAGTCTACAATCCCACCAGGCCTCAACGCACTAAAAAACACAGCGGCACGTCAGAACTCCGGATCGAATCCTAAAAAGTTTGAGTTGTGATCAAATTTCCCCCATAAGAATGCTTGGTTAAAACAATGCTTGCGAAGCTGTGTCGAATTGTATGCACTTGTGGGAGTTATATGATACGTTTAAGTTTTTGTTAAGAGGGGGGAAAAGTATTTGTATTCGAGAAATTCAAAATAGGCGTAAAATCCTGTTTTTTGCGTTACACTTCTAATTTACGTTGTAGTGTAAATATTATTTAATTATATCTTTTGGAATTTAATTATATGGATATACTTAAAGAACACGTACTATAACATAAATACAATTAACGAATAACAAATACAAATACTTTCCCCCCCCTCAACAAACACAAATACAAATACCAGCTGCTTTGCACATCCCTACTGTCTACCATTGTCTAAATGTATTTTTACTGTCTAAATACTTGTATTCAGCTACAGTACAGCTAATGTGAGGCTGAGACTGAAGCTTTACCCTTTGTTTCCACTGAGAGGCTTGTTATCATAGGTCGGCGTTCACGGTTTGACTTCTGAGATTCAGATCAAGCTCTAGGTAATTTTTTTTGGAACTGGTTGGTTCGGCTTAAAAAATTTGAGTTTGAGAACTGAATCTAATAAGACTAATATCACTGTATTGTGTCCGGTACTGAGGCGCAAAAAACACACAAATTTGCCCTGTATTCCCACACACATTGCAATGAAGAGCGCAGCCAATCACAGCTCTTTCTTACCACTACGTGATTTACATCTGACATCAACTGAGCCCTCATGCAAAAACCTTGCTTAGCCAAAGAACCCCTCACGAAGTGAACAGTGAGCTGAGCCACTACTATAAGCTATAAGGGTTGTGGACCGTTCCACTGACTGGCGGGGAGCACAAAAACTTGCCTTTTGTCTACCTGGCAGGCCCCCGCGTTTTCGGGACAGGATGGGACAGAGACGTTCTGACAGATGTTGAGAAAGTAGGTGTAATCCCCGTGGGAGGTGTTGTAGACGTCACCGTGCTTGGTCAAAGGGGAGAGGTCAAAAGAAAAGCCTGCAAGGAGGGGACAGGATCTCAATAGGCAACCATGTGCACACCTCTGAGGCCAGCACATGGCCACCGCGGTCACGTGACCTACCGGCCTGGGGATCCGACACCTGGCAGCCGTCACCCTCTGCCTTGGACAGGACGCAGGCGGCGGCTGTCTGCCACTCAAACACGTACTCACAGCCGTCGGCAGACACACTGCGCAGCTGGGGGGCTCGCTCCAGGTCACCTGCACACAAAGAGGGTTAGGGGGGGGGATATGGCTGAGAGTGGCAACACAGCGCTGCACGCGATCAGCAATGTGAGGAGAAAGACAGAGAGAGAGAGAGAGAGAGAGAGAGAGAGAGAGAGAGAGAGAGGAGAGAGAGAGAGAGAGAATATGCAGGGGACTGAAGCAGAAAGACAGTGAGAAAGAACGAGAGAGAGGATGTGGGAGACAGACAGAGAAAGAGAATGGAGAGAATATGAAAGATGAAAGAGAATCAAACAGAGACAGAGAGAGAGAGAGAGAGAGAGAGAGAGAGAGAGAGAGAGAGAGAGAGAGAGAGAGAGAGAGAGAGAGA
>JABFDZ020000043.1:5348379-5372686 GCA_019775955.2 Pollimyrus isidori
CCCAGGCCTGGTTTGCAGGGTACAGCCTGGGCACGTTTGCTGCGCCCAGGCCTGGTTTGCAGGGTACAGCCTGGGCACGTTTGCTGCGCCCAGGCCTGGTTTGCAGGGTACAGCCTGGGCAGGTTTGCTGCGCCCAGGCCTGGTTTGCAGGGTACAGCCTGGGCACGTTTCCCTGCTCCGCTTCATGTTAATACCTCAAACGCTTCTATCCAGTAATTTATATACACTCTGTGTGTTCGTCGAGCTGGATGCTTTAACGAAGTAAGAACCCTGGCAATGGTACAGGAGAGGAGCAAATGGGAACCAAACCATGAAGCAGAAAATCTCTTTGTCAGAAGTCCAGCAGGCCGTCATTAATTAGGATTTTACACCTGTACAAAATCTGCTTTATAACTCAGCCCCTAAAAGTAATCTAAAAATTATAAATCACACAATTTTTTTTTTTTTTTTTAAGTTGATTAAGTTTAAATGTACGGAACAGTGGAAAAGTCGTATGCAGTCAAAAAAAATTGTTTAAATGATCTTCACGTTAGCGACAAACTCTGGGGAAGTGTGTCAAAGTGTGTCAAAGTGTGTCAGCTTAGCCATTTCAAAACATTCCCTAAAGTCACCCCAGTATTGGCAGCAGCCATCCAGGACACATTTACCCAACCACTCGCATGTCAGGTTTGGCCAATAAATAGCTAAGTTAAGTAATTAAAATAAAGTCATAATAAGCAATATTTCCCCCCCCCCCCCAAAGAAATGCATACTTATGACTCAGATAAATAGCTATAAAATTCTCTTTGACTGCCCAAGACTTTTGCACAGTACAGTTTGTCACCCTAACTTCCCTCGATATCGGCGCCTAGAGGGTCCGCCACAGAGGGACCGTCAAGTCGTGGGTCCTGCACTCGAAAGCCGTGCTGCTTAGGCTCGGAAACGCGGGAGCGAGAGATTCCTCCCTGCTCCTCTGCGCCTGCCATTATATACTGGAGTCGCCTCTGCTGTGCGGGAAAAGAAGAAGGATGCGCTGCCATAGGAGACCGGGGTGACAGGCCACCCGGGACGAGGACGGCGGGCGACTCACCAGCGTCTTTCCGCACTGGAAGCTGATGCTGCTCCGAACCTCCTGCTCGCCGCCGGGACACTTCCGAGAGGAGCGAAAGTCCAGAACCTTCCCGGACGAGTTTTGATTCAGCTGCTCGCCTGAGGGTTACAGGGCACGAGAGTCAGCTGGACGAACTCATACCTTCAACCAGACAGACAAGTGTCGCCAAGTACAGGAGCGCTAGCGTTAGCATGTAGCGAGGCCCGGAATACCACCATCCAGTTCATAATGAAGCCACATGATGACAGTAAAAACGCAGCAGGCATGACGGCACCGGGACTCAAAGTTAGGGGATGAAATCCGGGTCTGGGTGTGGGCCCCGTTCTGCACGTGCCGCTGGGTTCCCGCTCGCACTGCCCGAGTTTCCTCTTGCAGTCCAGACGCTAACCGGCGTCTGTGATATGCCCATAGCGCGTGCGAGTGTGTGCGTGAATGTGCCCGGCGAGAGACTGGCATTCAGTGCGGGGCAAGCCCCCGCCGTGTTCGGTCGGATGCCCGGGGTACGCTCCACACCCTCCTGTGACCCTGACCAGCACAACTGGTTATTATTAAATAGATGGAAACAGTGAGTGCATATGTATGCATTTATATACATCTGCCATGATGAAGAATGAAAACATTATACTGGAGGAAATAAAAATGACTTCAGGCATGATTTTGCCCTCAACTGACTTCTCTCTCAGTAGATCAGCCAGAAGAAGAAAAAAAAGATTTTTCAATAAGTGATAAATGAATAAATGTCATAAAGGTCATACAGGTCAACCCTTCCCTCCAGTGCAAACAAGCTCTGTGGGCCGCAGATGCCCCTGGGTCAGCTCACTGCCCGGAGGAGTCTAGGTCAGTAGCTCGGGTCGCCATCCAGCAGTCACGTTCCAGCCGTGGCAGCCCAGAGAGCAGCATGGGAACCTGACTAAGCCCCCGCCCCCACCGAGAAAGCTAGAATGATGGACTGGAAAGGCTGGTTTTTCCCATCACGAAAATTCCAGGAACCAGCAGAACACACACTGTTAAGCCTATGCAACTAGCTGCGTTTAAGATACTTTGGCTTTATGAGAAATACATTTCTAAAAGCTTTTGAAAGTAAAAAAAAAAAATACCTTTACAAATTCTCAGCCTTCAGTTGACACGAAAAAAACAAAAACTCAATACAAGCGCAATCAGCTATAATGAAAGGCAGACTGGTTCTTTAATCAATAGCATTTTTAACCAAACAAAAACCCTTTTGGCCTATTCCCTGATACTGTGGGGGAAAAAAACAACTGGAAATTGTTCGGCTGACATCATGGGATCTACAGCTGATGAAGGATTAATTCGGCTGAGACGAGGAATTAATTCAGCTGACCGGAAGCATGGGTTCCAAATGACTGGAGTAATTCTATGAAATTTATGCACATTTCAAAGGCTGTCCACTAGTAGCCTCTCAAACATCATCCACAGTCTTGGCTGATAAGACAGCACTAATAAGCAGCACTGTAAGGCAGCTCCCTGCTGACCTTGGTGAAACAGACTTTATATTTCCACAGGCAGCCAACACAGACGAACCTTCCAAAACCTGGCCACTTAAGGCATCCGAGCACTACTGGTGAACTTCCTAACTCTCCTCTTACTCCCCACAAATATCAGTCCCAGATGACACAAACGATCAGCTCAGTTGGCTGCAGAAGAGACAGACCATCGCACGGTGACCTCTCGCTTTAAGAACTACTGACGAAATGAATTCATGCAATATGCTAGGGGCCTGTTCAGTATTCCTCAGAAAAATTCTTAAAAGGCATTTTTAAGGACAGGAATTTGTGATGCACACCTTGAAACCCTGAAATCAAACATGACGCACCTAGTCTTATCAATAGTATAAAATTATAACTAGAGAAGGTTGTGGTCTAATCAGAAAGTCAGACATTCATGTCGAGTCCTCAATACTGATGACAAAAGATCATTTCGGCATTGCGAGAGGAAACAAGACGCATGACACAACAGGCAACAGGACCTGCGACATCCACTTTTGTAAAGCAGAAGAAAACCAGAACAAGCTTCTGCCACTCGAACAACTGGTTACGACGAAGATGGCTTTCGGCAGAAATTTCTGGCAAATCCACATTTACACCTTTTTAGAAGCAACTTAGAAAAAGCCCAGCATAGCCACCACACCATTTCATGCATGTGAACACAGCGCCATAACTTCTTCTTATAAGGAACTAAAGAAAAGGAATACAAATACTAAGCAAGGCTGGTTTTAGCGTCACAAGATATCTGGGGAGGAGCCCAGAAACTGCCACGTGTGACATGGCGGTGGAGTTTGTGCTTGTTTTTGTGATTGTTTTTTTTTTTTTTTTTTAAAAAGAACGGGACCTTTGCTACAAACATTCACCCTACAGCACCACAAGTCAAACATGGAACTAAGCATATAAAAATTGATGCTTAGCTCAATTAGAAATGGGGAAAAAATAAGAGACAGCAGAAGGAATAAAATAGATATAAAACTTGTTTTCCAATATAAAAAGCCACAGTTGTATAATATTCAAAGAACAGCCTAAAGTTTTAAGATTGAACTCAAGTCCCCAGTATCCAAGCTGGCCATCCTCTTATCACGTGCTTCAAGTAACACGCTACGGAATCCCTGCACAAAAGCCCTGTGAAGATAAATCTTACCCAATCCATACCATTCATTGGCTCCCCTTCCCTGGAAACTTTGTAATTAGTTCACTAGTACAGCCTGGAATGGGGCAAGCTGGCATTTGGGTTTTTTTTTTTTTTTTTAAATAATGCGAACCAGTTTGCAGAATAGCGGAGACGCGACGAGAATGTGCAGCTACGACTGTTGTAAGGCAAACCCACCCCGGCTGCATTAGGCACAGCATGACTGATAAGCGACTTCACCGCAGTCAACAGGCTGCAACCGGACTGGGCCTCCGCAGAGCCGCCATGCAATGTACCCAAGAGCACGGTCTTTACAACTCAACCAGTCACACCTCCACCCCTAACCCACGTGTGCAACAAGCCCCGCCCCCTAAGCCCCGACTCACCCACAGACTGGTACTTATTGTTGGTGAGATCATGGGCACAGACACTGCTAGCGTCCCCACATTCTGTGCTGGAAGACGAGCTGCACAGCCTCAGGATGTATTTCACGTTGTTGTCCTGGTCTATGGCCTCCCAATTGTAACTGCAAAAAGAAAAAAAAAAGCACAGCATCTCAAAATATGTTCAGGAAGACTGACAAGGAACTGAATAAATCAAAGAATTCTTTGCAGAACAACAGCATATAGTTCCCCCCAAAATAACTCCAAATAAAATTACTTTTTATATTTAGAATTTTTTTTTCATGCAATAAACATTTCCCTGGGGGGCCCAGGTTTTATAACAGAAGCTATTTTAATTTTTAAATATATATATATGTGATATATATATATATATGAGGCTAAGTTACATTTTTTATGAGTCTTTTATATTTGCCTTTAGACTAGCAATACGAAGACAAAACTTGTAACAAACGCCATACTCATTCTGGTAAATGCTTAAATATAGAACCAGCAGCATTCAGAAACGTCCAGTTGTAATAATAGCTAATACAGATAAGTTCTTTAATTATACACTGTCACGGAGAACTGTTGGTAACTTTAAAACGTTTTGCTGATATTTTGTTTTGCATCACGTTGCAGTACAAAAAAACGCAGCATGGGAAATATCTACATTAAAGGGGCATCATTGTAGTCTTATCTTCTGCACAAGGAAGTGACTTCCCATTGTAGGGATCGTCACAGACGAACAGTCGAGGCTGTAGATACCAGTATTTATGGCACAGGCCGATAGATACAGGAAGGGGAATATGATATTTGAGGGACGGCCAGGGTAGCTGCGGATACCGGCCGCTTGAATGGTGACTGAGCCTGTCCGCATAGCTAACACTGGCGCCTAGTTTACCTGGAGCTTTACAGCGAGACTATTTTAAAACATAATGCGCTTGAAAAGAATCTAGGTACCGAATATAATCGCAGACTAACCAACCAGCTTGCTTTTTTGAAGAGACCGAAACGCAACATATACGTCCGTCAGGAAGGTGCGCTGCATCCGCCTGCCAATTAGCCCACTAGCCCGCTAGCCAGCTGTCGGCTGCCTACCTGCACAGTTCCTGGTACCACGGACTGCTCTCAGCCCGTACGGCGATGGCGAGCAGAGCAAGTACCGTTATTATCCGAAAGAGCATTCGGCGGGGTACTATCCGGACACACGTACACCATGAACCCATGTTTTTGTTCCAGTGTTAGTGTGTTTCGTTCGACATGATACAGCAAGTCCTCGAGGGCCAGGAACTGCTCCAATCACATGATGCGGTGGTCACGTGACGCAACAGTCACATGACGAGCGCCTCACGTGTTGTACGCGACGTTTCTTGACTAAGCTCTGTCATTAAAAAAACACTAGAAGATAGCGGCTATTTTAAACAGGTCATAGGCGGAAACTGCTATTTTCGGTCTCAAAGTCGGTAAAAAAAAACACAATTTAAATATGACGTTGAAAGTCAGACTTCACGAGTTTTTATGACCATTAAGCAATAGCTGTCGTTTAAACCAGATTTTACAGGAATGATCTGGAGCTGATTTCGCCATTAAACCAAGACCGCAAATTAAATGATCTGTTAGGTGTGGTATGAATAATTTGGTGTTCTTTAAACTATGTGTATAGGGCATTTATTGGCTAAAGTAATGTTTTGCGTGTACCAAGCACAAACTGCGAATTTAATTTCGGAGTAGGCTATTTTATTTTAGTGTATTCGGTGGAATTGGAGGTCTTTTATTATTCTCCAAAAGCAATTATTATCATCCGGCATGATTCAGAGCAGTTTGCTGAAACTCTTGGGCTGTGAATTTCAGAGTATTTCTCCAAATACTATTCAAATGTGAAACTTGTCAATTTTGTGTGGCCAGGACTTTTAAGACAAAATTGTATACCTGGTTTATTAGGCTCCTTATACCCTCTTCTGGTGGATTCCTAAACACCCCACTGCATGGAAAAATAGACTAGGAACTACGACTTCTGAAACTCAGTTAACATATAAACTAGGAAATTATATACACTAAGAATAAAATGAATGCAGTTCTTTCTAATGAAGTAAATGCTACGCCAACATTTTTAAGTTAGGTGTCCGACAATCTGACCTAGAAACATAACGGATGACTCGTTGATTTATGTTTGGCTTTCCACGCCCCGCCTCTGTTAACGTATACAATTGCATTTCACAACACTGACACATCTAAAAATAAATCAGAGTAAGCATAACAAAGACAACGCTAAATATTTCCGCCAATGATCTTTCTTGTGTAAATTACGCATTTTGCTCTTCAGAATGTTCCGTCCTCTTCGGTGTTTAAGACACAATCAATTAAACGACTGAAGCTTAACCAAATTTTTGCACCGTGGTTTTATTCGTGTTAGTAAATAACCTGCATGGAACTTGGGAATGTGGTTACTTACACAAGTATGACAATTTAGATTGCACCATTGCAACACTGAAGTGGAGGTCAACTGGGACATAACGTTGATCTGAAGCTGTGAAATTTGGCTTTTGGTTAGCCTCAAGATTAATGCGGGTTTTTACGCTTCAAACCAATAGATGGCGCTAACGCCTATAGATGCGCGGCCGCCCGGAGGCTCCGCCTCGTGTTCGTCACCGAAGCCCGGCCCCTCCGTTCGGAAAACCAGAACATCTGGTTCATGTAAAGATGGCCACGGCGGCGATGGTGGGGACTGGTAGTAATACCCACGGAATGGAGGAGAAGAAGTTCGAGTACTTCTCCTCCATCAACTCGATGGCTCGGAAGATCATGCAGGAGAGAGAGAAGATCAAGCAGAAGCACGGCGAGGACTGGGAGAAGATGACGCCGAGCGAGCAGGAGCTGGCCATCGATAACGGGATGATAGACCCCCAGATCCAGGCTCGCTATGCGATCCACCGGGTGGAACGGGACGAGGTGGGGTGTTACCCTAAATTACTCGTTCAGACGGGTCAAAAGATCGTGCACTTCGGGGAAGAGGTGAGAATGTTGCTTTTTTTTTTAGATCGCATCTGACATAGCACCATGTCTTCCGGGATCTGGGAAGTATGTGGGTTAGGGCTCCATTGATTTTTTGACAGTCAAAACAAAAGAGCTGACAGCCCCAACCCGCCAGTATTAAAGAAGGAAAAAGGTTTTACGGGACACGTAAAACAGCAGCGTATGCTCGACTTCCCCCCCTTTGATTGTACGGAGTGTGAGATCGCTTAGGGAGCCATTTTCGGGAAATTTTTTGAATTCCAAACGAAACGCAGTTGAAATCTATTACTAGGATCGCCTTTCCGTGTCCCGTGAAGGTCCATTAATAATCTTAGGTAAAACACTGTAAAATATACACTCAATACAAGCTAGCAAAGTCAAACAGCAGTTTTGAAAACTACAAAAATGCCGGCATGTCATCTTATACCTACGCAACTGAATGACCATAACAGATGCCAGATGCGTGTCATTGACTTTTTAGCAGCACCTACTATTTCTTTCCGTTTAGTGAAACACTTTCAAAATACAGTGTCGCGTGTTTGCTGGCTTGATGGAATTGGCTTGGCAAGGAATGAGCAGTTTTGACGTAAGAAAAAAAATCATGCACAGTTAAAAGCGCTTCAGGCAAGTGGATACTTATTTGAAATTATTTTGTTTCTTTACAGGACATAACTTGGCAGGATGAACATTCATCACCTTTTTCTTGGGAAACTAAGGTATATGTGTGTATGAGCATGTGGCTGCGACCTGCTGGTATTTAGCGGTGTTTGCTTTAGGACAGAATAATAGGTGGATACGAAATGGAATAAATCAGTCATATGACTTTGCACAATTACCTGTAGTGGGGTTCCTTACGTTTATTCCCTGGGTTCTGAATAGAACAGTAAGTTGTAGATTACAGTTGTCCACCAAAGGACAGGCTTTATGTCAATTGTGTAACCCGATCTTGGGTTCTGTGCACCCTGGGTAAATTGACTGGGATAATTGGTTAGAAGATGAACAGATGGTTTCTTTAAGATTGTCATCTGCCAGTTGAAACTTGGTTAAAATGAGTTTTAATTACATTTGCACATTCTTCATTAGCATGGCAGAGTTACACTACATCAAAATCAAAAATATTTTATACATTGTATTTCTGTTGTAATTATTGCATTGTGTTCTTGATGTAACACATTTATTTATTGTTTGTATTTATGTGTAGCCCAATAGGGGGCCCAAAGAAAATGGTATTTTGATGTACAGCAGGGCTATTCAACTCAGGCCCTCGATTCCAAATCCAGGCTGTGCTTTCAGTTCTCCCAGGTATTTAGTTTATTAATTATTGATTCTGATTGGTCAGCGGCTTCACACCTGACCGACAGGTGAAGGAAGGCTGGAAAACCAGCAGGGCTCCGCCCTTGAGGACCGTGAGTTGAATAGCCCTGATGTACACTGTACTTTTACATGGATGTGTCAATAATAAAGACCTCGAGTCCCTTAACACTAACTTTTTTTTTTCTTCGGCTCTCAGAGTCAGATGGATTTCAGTCTTACGTCTGCCCCGGCCATAGAGCAAGGCAGCACCTCGTCCCAGGGAGAGTCCAAGACTAACAAGGTCCCACAAGCCAACCCGGTGAGCAAAGCGTCCCAGATCAGCAAGATGTCCAGTAGCGAGGCACCAGGCCTGGGCAGAAAGGAGGAGGAATCGTCCTTCTGGAAGATCAGCTCCGAGAGGTCCCGGCTGGAGGGCGAGCAGGCTGAATTCCACTCGCTGACCCCGAGTCAGATCAAGTCGATGGAGAAAGGGGAGAAGCCGCTGCCCTCCTACTTACGGCAGGAGCCTGCCCCGCACGGGCTGGAGGAGGCGCCGAGGGCAGCCAAGCCACGCGCACCAAGACCTCCAGCTCCTCCACCCCCGGCACCCGTCACGTTGCCCCCGGCGGCGATCAGCATTACCCCGGCCCCCATCAACGTGTCGTCCACGGTGGCGGGCTGGGAACGGGCCCAGAGCACCCTCCCGTCCTTTAGTAACCTCGACGACGTCTTCATGCCCGGAATCGCCACCAAGTCACCGTCTCCCAAGGAGCCCGAGAAGGCAGACCCCCCCGTGACCACCAGCCCGGTGCCCAGTTTCTCTCAGGTGAGGCTTTTCCTTCACGCTCAAGCTTTCACTAAACGTCACCTGAAGTTCAGTTCAGCCTGCAGCCTGCAGTGATGCTTACTGAAATTGTGCTTGTGTTTTCCCCCAGCGGTTTCCCATAATTACACTCCACGACTGAAATGACAATTTCCGTCTTACTTTTGCTACCTGTGGTTTATGGCTCCCAGCTGGAAATTTCATTCATTTCCCTCTGGGAATTTTGCCACAATCCAAAAATATTTGCTCCTTATTTCTTAACAGCAAGGAAACAATGAATTAGGCCACTCTTTGCGAACCTGATGTAAATGTCACGGTGCAGGAAGGACTTATTTAAAAATAAGTCCAACACACTATGGCAGATCATCGGGAATACGTATGCAAGTCGTTGAAAAAAACTGGCAGTGAATCCAGACTGGCATAAACACAAAGCGATTAATTGTCGTCGTTAACACACCACAACAACAAAACGCGTCCTCCGCATTTGACCCATATGTGACATCGTGACATAGCAGGGGGCAAGTAATTCAGCACTCAGGGAATAGTGCTTGGGGGCGACACCTTGCTGATTGGGGATTCGAACCAGCAACCTTTTTCTTCCCTAAGCCTTAGGCCAATGCTGACCCACATTCTACAGAAGCATGTAACATTTTTCAGATAATTAGATAATTAGTGCTTATTAAACGAATTCCTTTGGGTATGTGGGAAGGCGTTAGGCAATGAATAGAAATAATTGCTGTATTTTTGGTGTAATTCCCAAACCTGCTCTATTTGTGGTCTACTGGACTGTTTTGCATGGCACCAAGTTCACAAAGGACATTCAGACCCAGTTCCCAAATCCGCTCGCCTTCGCTCGCAGGCCAGCGTAGGAAAACTGAGAAGTGTCCCGAATGAGCTCACCCTAAAAGTGTTTGCCCGCTTTTGTCTCCATCTGTGCAGTTTAACACAAGCAGCACCATTCTGAAGACGGGCTTTGACTTCCTGGACAACTGGTAACATTCGAGAACGGGACCCCGATGCCTTGCTGCTCTGCTCCCCATCCCGAGCTTTGGCTGGAGCACTCTGTCTTCCGCACCACCCCCCACCCCCACGATCGATACAGCGTATCTCAGCATACATCGTCAGCTCTGTAGGCAGCCATGTACTGTTAGGAATATTAAAGAACAACCGGCATCTCTTTTCCACTAACGACGACTCCTCCCTGTTGCATACAGTACGTTATTATGACCTCACACTAGTGTCGAGCCTTTATAATGTGCATTTCTAAACACTAAACTTGATACACAAGTAAAATAGCATGTTTTTAGAAACCGTTCATAATCTTTGAAATATGCATGGCCTGCAATTTTACACGACTAGAATATAAAAATAAAGCTTTTTAGAATGGACCTTGATGCCACCGTTTTCTCTGTGTGGTCTTCAGATAGGATTTTGCTGATCGTTTTGCTATGCAAATAAACTAAAAAGTTGCGGACTTTGTGTATTGGGAGAATATTGTTTTTGCATTGTAGTGACTAACGTGGCCCACTAAGTGGCAGCACCTGACAGATTAATAGCTGGTTTGAGCAGTAATAAACGAACGGGTATGTGAAAACTAATAGGTTTAACATAAACAGTAAATTCTGAAGAAATATTTATACAAATTCCATTCCAGTTAGTAGGACCGAAAAAACTTTCAAATGGAGCTTTCTGTCGTTATCTTCCTTAATAATTTCTCTTTATGAGAGATTAAAGGACACTGTGAATCCTATACTAGACGAGTGCAAAGACTTGCTTCAGATATACATATCATGACAAAGTTTTTAGACTATGCATTTCGCCATAACCTTTACAGAACACAGAAACTCTGTGGTGTATTAGGAAAAACCGCAGCATAGTTTGTGATGTATTACTGCATTACACAGAAAACTATTTTTACCAGGGAAATCTGGGCTGTTTTATGTATGGATTTAATGGTCCTTATGTGGATACAGTAATGCATACATACTTCACTGAATCAATAATCGAGCCTCATCGTTATATAACATATCTTGCTCCTCAGAGATGGTATAACCACACCCATGAACCCTAAACCAGGCACAAAAACCCTAAAGTCACTGGAAAGTATGATTCCCGGTGCTTTTTTAACTGGAATCCCTCCCGCTGGCAGAGATCGCGGCGCCGGGGGAATTTGAGCCTGCAGCTTCCCCACATCTGAGCGCAGTTTTCCAGGCAGCCCCGCTGCCTCGCCAGCGATTCCCTCACAAACGCGAACCCGGAGCAAGACAGCCAGGGCTGAAATAAACAAAACGGGGGGGGGACACGCGGCACGGCGGGCAGCCCCTGTGAGAGGGACACAGTGTGGAAGCGGGAAGCAAGGGGGGGGGCAAAAAAAAGAAAACAAAAACACAATGAAGTTTCCTGTTATTGGTGAGGCCCTGTCTGGATGAGGCAGTCGCAGAGCGACAAGGAAGAGAGAGAGGGAGGTCGGGACACGGGAGAGCCGTACGTACCAGAAGAGCAGACGAGCGCTGCGGGAGAAAATGGGGAAAACTGCTTTGCTGGTCACGGCGCTGTGCGTCTGCACAGTGTGCCTGTGTGACACAGGCAACGACAGCCTGGAAAATGACGGAGGAATCAACACCCCAAAGACAGAGACTATTTTTCAGGTAGGGGTTGGCATTCTTATAAAATAACATGACGTGAAAAGCCTTCTGCCTGGACTGACTTTGGATAAATGCATGATGTAATGAAATTAATCTGTACTTCCGAAGTGTTTTAAGTGTCCTGTAAAGACACTTTGGGTCTGGTATACATAAAAAAGTCTAAATGGTACTGGAAATGGTGAAATCCTGAGAAATTGCTTTCTAATTCTGGTAATGCACCAATAATTTTATTAATGCTATAGGAGCAATAATGGTGCAATCCTGAGTGATTCACTGTGAAATCTGCTTTGTTTCATGGCAAGAAAACCACAGACGAAGAGACATACTGTGGAGTGTTTTTTCAAACTGGGTATCAGCCTGCTCACCTCTCCTCCTTCAGGCTGATGACAAAAAACCAGTACAGAGTCAAGAAGTTGAGGGAGGAGTGGGTGGCGCGGAGGGGACCGGGGGTCCGGACGATCCAGAGCCGACGTCCCCCCTCTCAGACTTTGAAAACTCATACAACTATGTCTGTGGGTCTCTGCCTCTGCTAGAAACGTGCTTCTTTCCCGGGAACGAGCCGGGCCCCTCCGCAAACGCGTCTCTTTTCTCGCACACCGACGGCAGTGTCGCGCCTGCACTCCATGGACCAGGCCATCCACAGGCTGAACGTGGGACACTACACGCTGGACGTGAGGCTCGTGCAGCTGCTCGACAGGCTCTCGCAGCTGGACGCCCGGATCGGGGAGATGGACGAGGGGATACGGCAGGCGCTGGCGCTGGCCAGGGAGAACCGCAAGGAGATCGGGCAGCTGGAAGGTGAGTGGAGCCGCCGACCTCCGCTTCTGGTTTCCTTTGTCGCTTCGAGAATTTGACGGAAGGTGAATCTGTACCTGATTACTGTGCCTCACATCGTTTCACCTCCAAATTTCAAACTGAAGGCCTAATATCTGTATGCAATCTAAGGCAGTCACAGAAAATGTTAAAAGGATGCGTGTACGGTCTGCACTTTATATGCCTTTTTGCACAAATTGTGTTGCACCCCTGCAATACATACTGTACATATATGATTCAGTTCACAATATTCATAATCCCCACTGCATAGAATGGGTGTGCAATCTGATATTCACACTGTCATACTGCATTGCCTTTTATTGCACTACGGATAACATTGCATTATACTGAAAGAAAATGTATATATGTGATCTAAACTGGTAATATTCCTCTCTCAGTACCTATTTACACAACACTGTGCAGTTTTATTGAAACACGCTGTGACACAGACATGCCTGCAGTGGCCTGAGACCTGCTGGTTTGCACAGCCAACAGGGCAAAGAGTATGCTGAGTGGATGGACAGAGGAGGGCTATGCCCACAGACCGGCAGGCCTGCCCGGGTGGGGTTAGGGCTTAGTGGATGGATAGAGGAGGCACCATGCCAAAAGACCAGCAGGCCTGCCCGGGTAGAGTTAGGACTGAGTGGATGGACAGAGTAGGCCTATGCCCACAGACCAGCAGGCCTGTCCGCGTGGGGTTAGGGCTGAGTGGATGGACAGAGAAGGCCTATGCCCACAGACCAGCAGGCCTGCCTGGGGGGAGGGGTCCTTGGACAAGGCCCATAACCTGCAATCGCCCTGTTTTGTGTCAGACTGCAGTGCAGGAGGACCTTAGTGCGAACTTCACGCTGGTCCATTCTAAGCCTGGGCTTACAATGGACATTTCATGTTATTATACTGATTTTATCTTATATTAAAAACGCAGGTTGGTTTTGTAAACTGTATCGGTCAGCAGAAAACAAGACAGAACTAGACTAGTGTCATATAACTCCATCTATGTTAGTATGACCATCTCTCCCATAAAGGTCCTGCCAGGCAGAGTCCTGCAGAGGTTCGGGTACCCGACGGCTGACCTGTAAATTTTGTTGAAACAGGTGAAAAATATTGTACTGTGTCGGATACGGGGTCGTGTCGGACGCAGGAGAGCTAAATTCTGGTTTTCAAAACATCATGTGCCAACAAAAAATACCCTAGGGCTATAATTTAGTGACAAAATCCCTGCATTCAGGATAATAAAACATAAAATCCATATCAGGTTGTCTGCACGCGCATTTCAGCAAATTTCAAAAATGCGTGCGATCTCCTCCAGTTGTTCGAAATAGATGCTGTAGTAGTCAGCTGAGGCCATCAACTGTGGACAGTATCCATTTTGCACAGTAATATAAAGCACCGCACTAAAGGCTAGTCTTCGCGTCGGAATTCCAATCGGATAATCAAAGGAAAATGGACAGTGCACGTAGGTTGCCTATAAAACCCAATACTGTGCAGGGTAGCTTAATGTACATTTTATAGAATATTAGTTTTATTAAAATACGTAATTGTAAGCTGGTAAGGCTGTGTGTGGGCATGGCAATATCAGATATCATTTGAGTTTGGAGGTAGGCTACTACCATTTGTTTTGCTTATTGTTAGGCTGTTAAGCCACATTTACATTTGGCTATGCCTTTACGACTGATGTTGCACATGTCACTGGCCGTCTGTTGTGCCAATAAACTTCCGTCTTTAATTTTTAATCTGAGTTTCATTGGGGTGCGGGTCGGTTGTCAGTGCTTATTTATAGCGGATCGGGTGGGAAATGTTATTGTATTTCTGTGGGATGACGGTTCGGAGACGGGTTTAAGCATGACAGGTACGGGCGGGTGCGGTTTGCCAAAATCTGGCCTGCGCAGGACTCTGCTGCCGGGTGCTGCGATGATCATATAAACAATTCTCATATCATACAAATGAATCATTTGATGCGACTTCATTACGTCATTTTTAGGGGAAATTTCCGCAGTAGGACGGTAAAATCGAAATATCTCCCGCTGGCCAAACTTATATCGCATATCGTTTATAGCGCCCAGTACTGGTTCATTCCGTAAAATCTGCTCCCTGTGCCTCATCTGTACCTTCCACAGGCTGCCAGAAGGGAAGGAGGGTGGGCCACAAGTGCTTCCTGGTGTACCGCTCGTACGAGACCTACGCCGGGGCGTCCAAGAAGTGCCAGGAGCGCGGCGGCAGGATGGCGATGCCCCGGGACAGGAAGGAGCAGGAGGCGCTGGCCGATTACGCCCGTGGGTTCTTCCACCCGGGCAACTGGCCCATTTGGCTGGGCATCAACGACCTGCGGTCAGAGGGCCTCTACCTGTTTGAGGACAATACGCGCGTCACATACTTCCAGTGGCGCAAGCACTACCTATCCAGCCAGCCGGACGGGGGCAAGAGGGAGAACTGTGTGGCCATCTCCTCCGACGACGGCGACTGGTGGGACAACTACTGTGACCGCCGCATGTTCTACCTCTGCGAGTTCGACGCTTGACGACCTCCCCGCGGTCACCCTGAGAGGTTCCCCACCAAGTTCTGGCCATAGCCGTAGCAGGAAGAATGCATGCTGGTTCTGCTCTTTAAGAACGACAGCGTTGACGAGATGTTGAAATACACATCTCTCTCACACTCGATCCTCTTGGAGAACTTCCTGTAGTACTGTACATATTTATCTTGATTTTTGAGGGTCAAGTTCAGTATCTGTTACTAGTCGGGTCGGCTCTGCATGAATCCCTGTGCTTCGAAACTGTTGGAATATTTACTACAATCGAATCTATGATGGCCTTTGCACATGAGGGTGGGCTACAGCGGGTGACATGAAGATTTTATTTCAAAGAATCTTCCATTCACAGTCTCCACCTAC
Organism: Pollimyrus isidori; assembly: GCA_019775955.2. NCBI lineage: Eukaryota > Metazoa > Chordata > Actinopteri > Osteoglossiformes > Mormyridae > Pollimyrus > Pollimyrus isidori. The sequence goes on from JABFDZ020000043.1 coordinate 5,363,963, forward strand.
TTCGAGTATGTTGTTTCCTTATAGAGAAACCCGTCTTCATTTAGGAAAGTCGATAATTAAGAATATTACATTTTATTTAATAAAGAATTTGTTTATGTTTAACCTAGATTAACGCGGAATATTTAATAAATTATATAATTGATTTTAGCCCTATTACCTCCAACATTAAAGCATGATTCATATTATGTCTGAAGGTTAATAATTAATAATAGCGATGAGTGCCCTATAAGTTGTGGTGAAATCACAGTAAACACTTAGAAGAGAGACCTAACTGCTGATGTTTGTGAAGGAGGACCAGTACCCCCCCCCCACCCAGGCCTGTGTTGGATTCTCCAGCGGGGTTCGTCACATGGTGTGTGACTGCGAGCCCCCCCTTCATTCTCACAGGCTGGGGGGGGATGATCTTCCTGTTTACAGGTCAGCGCTGTGCCAGTGAGTAGCCGCACATTACTGGGTGGTCGACGTTCCCCCCTGATTAACCACAGCCAGGATCTCTGCCAAAGTGGGCCGGTCCACTGGGCTTCTGCAGGGGTGGGCGTAGACCACCCTCCCGGCCTCATTCAGGACAAAATCACCACCAAGCTGAAACCACATTCAAAACTGTATCACAGGTCTACAGGGTGACACTTTCCTGTACATGATATTCTCAATTTAGAAATCAGATCACTAATACGTTTTTTAATAAAAAAAACACCTAATGTGTAATTATTAAAATTGTTTTATCCACGAGATCTAGACACAGGTTCTGGTGAACCTTCACCCAGCAGAGACAGCCAGACCAAACTGACCCCTCCAGATGTTTATGATCCACATCGGTGGACAAGAAGAATCATTCCAACGGCTCATTTAAGTCGTAACTTATTCACGTGACTCACCTGATAGATGTCATCTACGATACTTTCATCTACTCGAGGAAACGTTCGCTTCGCCGCGGTATACTCTGCGTACTTCAGCAGGTTGTGACATCTCAGTATTTTCAAGTAGGACGACCCCAACCCAAACATGGCGTACATCTAGGACACAAAAAACAACCAATCGGACTCGTCACACGTCGCCCATCACACCACCTCAGATGAAGCTCAAATCCAAGCATGGGAATGTCCTCCCAGAGCAGTACCTCTTTCTGTGTGTCCAACACCATGTCAAACCTGCAGACCGTGTCCTGCAGCCAGTAACGAGCACCTTCCAGGCAGCTGAAGGAGACCATGAGCACCCTGACAGACTGAGCATCCAGGAGGTCCTGTAGACAGAGACTCCTCTATAAGCAGAGGCAGTAAATCCTACACAGAAGGTAGACGGTAAGCTACACTACAGTGCATGTCTGTTTAGTGGATTTTTTTTAATGCATTAAGTGACGTACGGAGCGCGCATGTGTTTGCGCAGCAAGACCGCATGCATGCCAGCGCTGTGCTCTGGGAAGGGCCTATAGTCACCCTACCTGGTTACCCTCCAGCTCGGCCAGGTGGTCTCGTCACGGCAGTCAGGCGAGGTGTCTCAGCAGGACCAGCAGCAGCTTCTCGCCTTTCCCCAGATACCGGCCCAGAGTCACGACTCTGCACAGCGACATTCGCCACATCCGCGGGATCCCAGCTTTCGCGACAAGAAAAGATTCTAGAGAGTCACCCACCGTCCACTGCGGGCGTCCGTCAGGGACGTCTCCGCGGGCACGCGCTCCGCTAACGGGCACTGAGACAGAACCGTGTCACTCATCTGCAGCTCCGTGTCCAGTTGCCCAAAGAAGGCGTCCCATTCCACCTGCACGACACGGGTTCATTACCCAAGTGTCATTGCCCAAGTCAGACGACACACTATTTAACTGACAGACCGCAGGATGCATAGCGGACCTAGTTGTAGGTTGCCCATTATCTTGGACGGGTCACTACATAGTTTACAACAGTGTTTCCCTCCCTAGTCCTCAAGGAACCCTGGACAGCCCACGTTTTTGCTTCCTCTCAGCTCCCACCGCACTGGTACCAGGTATTCAGTGTTCCTGATTGGTTGGGAGCTGGAGGGGGGGGGAGCAAAAACGTGGACTGTCCAGGGTTCCTCGAGGACTGGGGAGGGAGGAACAGTGGTTTATGATGTTCAAAAAGTGGCCGTGGTACTAAAAGGCCAAATACTGCTGGTCACTTAAGCCGAAGCACCTGCAAACCAGCTAAGCTTTAGTCTTTAGGCTAATGTTGATCGTACTTATGCAGTTAGAAATGAACATGGCTGCCTTTCAGATGACTGAGACGACCTTTCCAAACATGGACAAGATTAGCTGCAGATGCCTGAACATACCTCCAACTGAAGAAGCTCTTCAACCTGATCACGCACCTCTGGGCAGCTGGCAAAGGTGCAAGAATGAAAAGTTTACACACCCTACGTTCTGTCACATCCCTAGCAAAATGAAACATGGATATGGAAAGGGGTTTCCCAGTGAATTAGATCCTTACTGAAATGAGTTTTTCCACAGGTCTTCAGCTTCATGTCGATTTTTCACAGACAGCTTGGATAAAATGCATGAAACGTTTTACAATAAACTCATTCACTCATTAACTTTTACTTTACCAGGCAAACCACTAACAGCAGCTTCTTATTTACAATGACAGCCTGGCAAGTACCAGAAAGCACTTGTAAAACAAAACAAAAATGAAGAAAAAACAATAAAAAAAATAATAATAGATAAAATAGAATAAAACCCATAACTGAATGATTAAACAGAATTAGAACATTTACAAGTGTCGTTAAAAATGTCCATAAGTAAGCCATTGAAGAACACGACAGATAAATTTATACAGTTTCAAAGAGTTCTATAATCAAGTCCAGTCATTAGCACAATAGCAGCAGCATTTTGGCATCATAACAGGCCAGAGAAAGTGCTACGTTTATGGGGTTTTATTGTAATACAAGAGGAAGACCGCGTATTATATGTGGCCAATAACTGAGGTACGTTTATATACAGAGCACTGGAGACTGATCAATGCCGTCTGGGTCCTTTACCTGTTAAAGAAGTTTGCAGTTATACCAATGAATCCAAACAAAGACTCCATTTTCTTTGAAGAGATGAAATCATGTAGAGAAGCTGCGTAAACGTTGAATGCAGTCGTCAGAGAGAGGAAAACTGACACTTATTGTGTTTTGCCATTACTAATGAGTACGATTTCGAACTTTTAAGAGTGTCAAGTTAAAATACTGATGGGTGATTACTAGACTAGTAAAAGGAACGCTTCGTGCGAAACGCTAACGGGCTGAAAGTTGATAGGCGCATTCTGAACTGCGCAGGAAAGCAAACGCAACAGCAATGTCACAAATGGAGCGGAATGAACGCAGCTGGTTTGGAAATACAACACTACTTAAACAGCCACCTGTCTGTATGCAGAAGTGCAAGAAATCAGACACCATACCATTCTTGTACTCTTTCTGGATGTTCTCGAGTAAATCTCGTCCGATTTGAACAAAGTCTTTTAAAGCATTGAGGAGAGCGTCAGGTTGCACCACAAGACCCTTGCTGGCCATTTTCGTAACGCGCCCAGCGATACAGTGACCTCCAGCGGTGGCAATGAAACGAGCGCTCCAGACGGAACGACTTAGGAGGACACGAATGCCATCAATATTCATTAAAACTAGTATCTAGCCACACGACCATCATCAATACTTTATACCCTTAATGTGAAATAAAGTGATTCTCAATCATCATCCGAATAATACTTTAATTTCAGAGTTAACGAGCCTAAAATATTCACATGACGTCATATAAAATTATGAGAATAATTAGTTCTTTGATCTTGTATGAATTCGTTACTCGAGTTTGTCATTAAGAAAAATATTTTGATGAAAAACCTTCAATTAATCAAATCGACCCATGGCATATACTTGTCTATTTATTATTTCACAATAATTTAATCTTTAGTGTTATTTTAATTGTAGTATATTATTATATCATTTTGTCTTTTCTTTGTATTGGATATTTTGACCGGCACAATAGTGTGTGTGGGTGGAAAGGTGTTTCGGTACACAGTAGTACAGATTGTGATTGTGTAGGTGACAAATAACTAGAAACTTTAATAAATAAATAAACTATTGACCAAATTAATTGTCAAACAACTTTATTTATCACCAGGTACCCAATTCTCACCGAAACCCCAACAGAATGTTCTCTAACTTACGAGTTTCTGATGGGGGAAAAAAAATAATAATAAAACGACTTTGCCCCCTTTTATAAATAAAATCAGTTTCAACTTTGCATTTTATCCTGGTATACAGTGCAATACAGTACAGCCTCAATACGGGCACATTAAGGGATAAAACTTAGAATCAATGCACAATTTCAACTTTTTTTCTCCATGAGAGGAAGCTACTCCACTGACGTGTGTGACTTAAGATAGTAGCAGTAAGTCATTACATAATCTCAGCGGGATTACACTCCCTGTGCCACAGAAATAGACATTTTATTAAGAGGACGTCAGACGCACAGGGATTAGGGTGCATCTCAGCACTTCTGTTTCACGGTGGAGTCGATTATTAAAGTAGCCAAATTTATAGTGGAGCGAGCGCAGATAAACTCGCCGTGCAAACATCCCACTATCGACAGAAAATACCAACGTGAAAATGACCCCAACTTATCCCCAATAACAGAAAGAGCCAATGAAAGGATTGCTTGCTTTTTTGCGCTTATTCTGGGAATAACCAAACCCTGAAATACCTGTTTAAAACCCTGGAGTCACTTTCATCTGCTTATATTTTCACATAATCTAACCTGCTACATAGCATTTTAAATAAAAACGGTATAACCTGCTTCAAAATTTTAAATGTTGTGAATGATTCCTTTAATGCTTAGTCTATAACAGTCAACCGTAGCTACAGGGAACGGACTGTAATGGGGAACCTATGCTGAAATTGTCCCTCTCCTCAGATTATTACCCTTGATTCTGGACCTAACTGAAACACAAATGTCGGTGTAATGGAAACCAGAATGCCGAGTTTGCATGGTGTCCTGTGCACCCAGGAACCCTCACGGATTCTGGGAATTAAAGAAGGTCGACACCATCTACCTGCGGTCCGGAAAAGGTCTATAAATTTACCGAGCTGAAACTGAAGCTTATTCTTGATCCACGGGAATATGAACCATGATGAACTGAAAGTGTCACCATGGTATCTACCCTAGGATTATCACACTGAACAAGTACAGCGGTATATTAAAAAAAAAAAAGTAGTACCCTGAAATTTGAGGAGAACATCTATTTGTGCTTTTAGACAACTGAATCTGATTATAACTAAAACCAGAGTAGGCGATGTCCAGGCTAGGAGGGAAGAGGCTAGGACTTCTTTGGACAGTGCGACGTGGAGTCAGTGTTTAAAACCTCGATCATGGTTCTGGTCGTAGGAAATGCTTCTGCGACCGATGGAAGACTGTGGTACCACACTGGAAGGCTTAAAGTAAAAACAGAAACCGGAGTCAGTCACCGACACATTGAGAAGGTCGAACAACACGCTTATTCTTTTCACTGTGAAGGTCATGCAGCCGTGACAATCGGTGGTCAGTTTAATCAGGCACACCAGGCTGTTCCTGAAAACAGGGAATCATACAGCTGCAACTGAACACATACTGACAAGGTCAGGAGGTTCAGTTACTGTTCATCCATCGGAATGGCAAAGCTGCTTAATCTACGCGATTTTGAACATCGCATGATGATTGTTGGCAGAGGCGATCGTTCCGGAACCCCAGAAATGGACACCTTCCCGGGAATTTTCCCGGAGTGTCTAGCGTCTTGGAAAAATTAATGAGGGGTCAGAGAAGAATGGCCAGAAAATTAAAGCCAACAGACTGCAAAAAGAATCCATTCTGCACTGAGCACAGATCTCATACACCTTTGAAGCAGGTCTGGAGACAAACAGGGGCTCCCATCACTAACTGGGCGTATCTAATAAAATGGCCACTGCCAGCCCCACCTCTCAACTTTACAGGACATCACATCTACGGAGCCCCTAACCATCGCAACGAAGATCTTTGTATTGGAACATCAACATCCACATCCACCCCCCACCCAAAACCTACCTCTTCAGATTCATCCAGTTCTTAGCTGTTTTAGTGAAGTTGTCGGGGCTGGATATTGTCATGGCCTCAAAATCTAAGAGCTGGATAGAAAATGAAAAACTGACTAAGATTTAACTATCAGAAACATAAACCTGTCAGCTGATGGTGCAGAAAGTTAGATTAATGTGAATGCTGGACTCGCGAAATAAGAAGCTTGACTCGATTATAATTATAATTGGACTGGTTTACTTAACAGTTTTCTTTGGAGAAATGTTTGCAGCAATAAAACTTTTTTTTTTTTTTACTTTAGAGTGTTAAGGTCTCGTCAGCTAATATGTGAAGTTCTGAGACGGTACAAACTGCATCTAAGCAGGCTCTGGAAAAGAGTGGAAATTTAACGGCCAAACTCCAACGGAGAAGAGTTACTGCTCTCTTGAGCGACTGATTTTTAAAACGTGTTGCGTGATTGGAAGCAGCTGTGTTTTCCTGATAGCACCCAGAGGAGGCAAAAAGCCCCAAGTAGTTACTTTTAATAATTCTCTCTTTGTCCAGTTTGTTTTTCTTCTTCAAACACGCCGTATGAGCTGAGGACTGAGAACACAGAGTGTGAATACATTCATTTCCAAAATGCTTTTTGGCCAAACAACACAAGTAAGGTGAGATCAGGGTCACCCAGCATCCAATGCAAATGTAGTCAAGGGTCTTGCCCAATGATGATTACTTGGCTGGTGTTCTGTCAGTTTTTGCTGGCATATCAGATTTTGCTGCCATTGACACAATGCAGTTGTTCTATGGGTAACTTTCTGTGCTGTTTAGTACTGAAAACAGTATCAATATTTTTAATACATTCAAGTACAGCTGACTAATTCTAATGTTAAATTTGATAATAGGCTCATAAGTATATTTCTGTTATCTGAATGAATATCTATGTAGCCATTTTAACTAATTATGTATGTTCAGTTATGGTGCAACAAAGAAATTCCAATCGCATTGCATTATGTAGCACGACGAAGTTACTAGCTGCAAACTGCTAGCTAGCTAACCTGATTCATGGAAATACTTGAAACATATTTGGTGCATTCTTTAGCTCCAGCCTCTAAACCTGACTGCCACAGCAGCAGTATGCGGCCATAATGTTTACAGGTTTCTATCCTAAATACATAAAATTCAGGAATACAAAGCAACAGGCATTAATGTAGCTCACAATAACATCAGGCACGCATGAACTCTGCATTTGTGAAATCATAGTTACATTTTAACTTCTATTACTAAAATGGACAAAAACAGCAAATCCCCAGCTGCAGTCCGACACGACACAATTGCCCATCTGCTATCTCTCCAGGATGCATGTTCTGAGAAAATGACCCAAAACTGGCCTCGGGATTCGAACCCACAACCTTCCAGAGACCGTGACCAACCATACCCCATTAAGATACACAAAATAAGCTACGTGCAATAATCAGCTTTATAAGTATCTGCTGCGTAGAGTTATCAATTTTGAAACCAGTTCAACAAAAACATGCTAAACCACAACCAGCAGTGAAGGCCGTGTCTGCTAAAGTGCATCGATTTCTGCTAATGTTCGTTTTCCTTGCATAATTTTGTTAGCTACTGAACATTAGGACTGATTGCCACCCGAATCACGAGTACTCAGCAGGATCCAGGTGGCCCTGAAGAGAAATTAAGCCTCTCTGGTCTACTTCTCGTCACCCCGTGTTTACTGAGAGACGGGATGAGCAAAGATCACCTTTTTATTCCAACCGCTTGCTTCACTGAAGCGTGACTAAAGTCCTTTATCCCTAGTTCACCGCAGAAGCTGCCACGACATCATTTGTTCTCTATAGACGCCGCCAAGGCAAGGACCGATAGCTGGCAGGTTTGCATTATCGTGCATTTTTATGCCGTCTAAAAAAATCTCTCAACAAACTAGGAGGGATGAATATAAATTACGTTTGAACTAAATTTCAATTACATTTTTTCCTCGTAGAGGATTTTACTCCTACATATTTGCAAGCAGATGACAATCATTTACATTTCCTCTCAGGCAAATGAAGCACACTTTACAATAGCTGCCGGCTGAGGGCAATAAAGCAAGCTTGCCAAGTATAAACAGCTTGTTAACTGCACAATAACAGGGTAGGAGAACAGTGGATTGTCTCTATGGCTCTTGCAGCATGGATGCCAACCTCTCCCAGTGCAGAATTATTCCCAGGCAGCATTTCAGTCATTATAAGCATTCCGACAGTAACTGGATTAGCTAAACCAATCAGGAAGTCTACAAATAGACGACAGAAGCAGCCATTGGGCCCCCAGGCTGCATCGAGTCAACGTGGTTGGCTTGATTAGTGTACAGTCATCTCCCACATCAGTAGCTGTGGAAAGGTCTGCATTACGCCAGAAATTCCGTAACGTTCCGCAAACTGCCTGCTTATGGGATGAGCCTACAGGGACAGTGAGAGGGAAAGGATGCGGTCACTGAGAACCCGATCAGTAGTGCAATGAGGACGGTGGAACGACAGGGATAGACAGGATCAGAGCTCTCATGTCTAGAAGAACCTTCAGACCAATACCATAACAAAGACAGAACCTTTTAGACCCATGTCTCTGAAAACATGGAAGTTGGTGGCACAGAGGGCAGTGCTATCGTTCGGCAACCAGAGGGTTGCAGGTTCGAGCCCTGCTTACTCCTGACCCCTTCGAAGTGT
>JABFDZ020000043.1:5373961-5397575 GCA_019775955.2 Pollimyrus isidori
CCCCCCCCCCCCCCCCCCCCCCCCCCCCCCCCCCCCCCCCCCCCCCCCCCCCCCCCCCCCCCCCCCCCCCCGAGCCCATGGGGGTTTTAGGAATGCAGCCTGCACCCCACCTCCCCTTAAGCGATACTCCTCCTGCTTCGCGAGTTAACATGTGGGATGGATGGAATGAGCACAGCTGAACGCCGGCACGTCAGTCCATTAGACGGTATCCTTTCACGTTTCCTACGAAGTCCGCAATATTCGGTCGAGCGGTAAGACGGCAGGTCCAGGGATGAGAGCGCCGTACCCCAGGCTCCGACGACAGCATTAGGGCCTTGCCCTTACTGGTGAGGTCCTTATAGAGTAACTCGATCTCGGACTGGTACTGCTGAGTGCGGTCCTCCGTGGTCTGGGAGTCGACGGAGAAGAGCATGTTTCCCACCCTGCCGAGCACAAACACACGCAGAGGGCGTCAGTTCACGCGCTCGGGAAGACGTGACCACGGCTCTTACCATGAAAGGAGAAAGATGCAATTTGACTAAATCGCAGGGTTGGTTGAGCCGCGAATACAAGTCAGCGAAAACCAACCTGTCACCGGTGATGGTGATGGTGAAGCCGTCGTAGTCTTTCCCTGGGTCCTTTAAACTGGGGACCTTGGAGTTGACGGTGAAACCGTCTCTGGTTTTACTATTAAACTGCTTCAGGGGAAAGAAATGAGGGAGAATGAGTGGAAACACGGAAGCTATAACGGCAGAATAATCCCCTGGCGTTAGGAGCGTCAGACGGCAAATAACGACGGAAGGTGAACTACTGAGGAGCTTCGATTTACCTTCATTATTGGAAGAAGGTCTTCTACCTTGTTGACGTTTTCCAAAGCTTGTCTAACTTCAATTATTCCACGTGGGTTATATGCCCTGGGGATTACAAAATAAAGGTTCACATATATTAACCGTTTTATATTTGTAATGATTTTTTTTCCTTAATAACAAACACAAATAACTAGTCTTTGTTCCTCTTCTCTTATCTGAAGGTTTCTTGAGGTCACCTACCCATGGTAAACTAGAATCCGGTCTTTGATGAAGCTGAGTATATTATCAAAATAATCCAAGTATCGAATGTTGATGATCTGGCCTCTGAACACGAAGGAAAAAAAAAATAAATATTCAGTTGAACTCATTTTTATAGGAAAGTCCTTGCCAATAGTCGGCGGAGGACCCTTATTAAAAAGAAGAGCATCGCAGACTAACATCAAAACACCAAAAACCTCCTTAACCAGGTGGGATAAATTGAAAAGTTTGGCAGACTGGCTAAATAATCCGAATTTAGAGATCGGTGGTCATTGTCATGACACCACATGCACAACAATGACACGTGTCCTCTGCATTTAACCCAGGGTACCTCTGCGGCGCTTTGCTGGTCGGGGATTCGAACCAGCAACCTTTCAATTACGAGCGCGCTTCCCTAATCATTAAGCCAGCAGTGTCCACAGGCTCGGTCTCAGAAGGTACCTGATGAGGTTAATGTGGTTATTGAAGCCTCGACTGAGGCTCCTGGCTGGCATCTGGTCCAACCACAGCACGGGCTGGTCCGGATCGGCGATTCTGCCAGGCAAGCACAGAGCCCACTTCATATAACCGAAGTATTATTAATGCGATTACAGGAAATAGTGCGACATGGCGGTAAAGCAGACGTTACACCACTGATGCGGGTGGCATTCACAGCAAGGCCCACCTCGCTTTGGCTGTCGCCTGGCCTTACATGTGAATGTACCACTCTATTAACACACCACTTTGTGAGATCATGTGAAGCGTATATGCAAACGTACAGTGTTAGGGAAGTTACCCACGAAAGTAATCTGTTACAGACAGAGGTGGAAAGTTCAGGTCCTGAAACTACAATCCAGACCAGGGTTTTGTTTCAGCTGAATACTCTGTGATTCTTTATACTCAACTTGTGGGTTGAAACAAAACCTTGGTCTGGATCTACACCCTGGGCCTGAACTTTCCACCTCCCCAACACTGCTCACACATCCTTCCCTACCTCCTCCACTTCACCGCGATGTCGAACATGTCCCTCCACTGCATCGGCCGGGTCTTGCCGTTGACTCGCACCTTGGAGTTGCTCCAGGTTCTCTGCATGGCCTGCATGACCTCTATGGTCGCCAGACCCATGGCTGCAGACGAGACTTGAGTCTTTACAAAAGGCACCGACGCCCAACCTGAGCCAGCCTGCCCTCAAAACGCCGTCTGCCTCGACGTCACCTCCCAGACCCGCAGCTTCATCCGCTCTCACATAAGCTGACCTCTCACACGTTTTCTGGATATCGCTCATCTTACAACTGCTGCCAGCTGCTGCAGGCCTTCTAAAGAATGCAGACTATCAGAAATCCTCCTGAGATAGGCCTAACGTTACTTTTTAATGCAATAGCGCAGGTCTTCAGCCAGGAATTCAAAAGTGTGCCCAATGACCTCCATATGGTTGCAGTAAAACAAGACTTTTATTTTATCTAAGACACAGGACTCAAAAATGACTGCAACGGATCAAAGTACTCGTATCTAATACTGCTGTGCCTGAAGTGGCCCAAAACATTTTATTCTATCACCTGCAAATAAAGTGTGATATCCAATGGCGACCACCTGAATTTGCATCGCCTTTAATATCGGTGTTTAACTTTTACAGATGTACAGCGTATTATATATTTAAATGAAATGCAGATGGTTTTTTCAATGGGATTTCTATGGAGCACTTGGCTTGTTGCAGGTAAACAGAACATTAATAACTTCAGGCATCACTGCCGGCGAAATCCTTAAGTGCTGCACTTTGCTTTGAGATCCGAGTAGCTGCTTTGCTAAATTCTCCCCCCGCCCCGTTCTCGCTCCGGTAAAGCGCATATGGCCTGGCCGCCCTTATGCCTGTTTGACCATCTGACGCGTTCATAACGTGCCACCCGTCGCTGCATGCCGCTCTGGGCAGCATCTGCTAGGTACATAAATGGTAAGGAATGGAAGTGGGCCAACCTCTGTGCACCCGCAGGTTTGCCAGGAATCCCGGGGAGTTGTATTGCATAAGGGCGCCGAGATGATCGGCCGTGCAAATGACCTTCTGCACTTCTGTGTTATAGCTTTCAAAGTTCTGAGGTAGAACGTCCCTGAGGTGACAGGAGAAGAGGGTTAGGTGACGGCGGTCTGGCACAGACGCCCGCTGAGTATTTCGTTATGAGGGTACATCCAAGCCCTTTCAAGGTCTGATGACACATCCGTAACGTAGATAAAATGCCATACATTTCTAGCATGTAAATTAATTTAAAAATTTTGAGGATTTGTCTATATTCAATTGAAAAGCCTACATGAAGAGAGACGATAATTGCCTCCTTGTTAGTGAGCCCTTCCACACTTTGAGGCACTTTGCTTACCAACATGGGCCTAAACGTCACAACCATAACACCAGAACTGTCCACGGAGATTCCGTCTTTGATGCTTCAAAAATAATAAGTAACATGAAAACGCTCACTTTATGTGTGGCTGCAACCCTGGCTGTTCCTCGTATTCCTCTATAAGGAAAGGAAGGTTTTTTGCCCAGTGGTTCTTAAAGTTTCCTGGAAGATCTTGATCGACGTTGTACTCCGCCACAGGCACATCAAGATGGGAGTGCATATAGCGAGAATATTCTGTTAAAAAATAAATAAATAAAACATTAGGGGAAAGGAGGAGGAAGAATGAAGGACATACGAGTTCCGCAGATGACAGAAGACGCCTCTTGGTGGCGCCGATTACCTCGGAGGTACTTCACTTTGAGATACTCGGAGCTGGTCTTCTGGCCTGGCAGTGGGTCGTTCAGCATGACTTTGGTCTGCGCCTTAATGCCTTCGTAGAACTGGCCCATCGCCACGTGACTGAGGCCTTTCATGTACTGGCAGACCTCGTTGTAGGGCTCCAGCTGTAGGCACCTCTGCAAGGAACACGGACATCAGTCCTAGCGGGACACACTCCCCGTGAAGGGCAAGGGCCACAGCTCATGGACATTATGAGAGATAGAAGTGGGGAGTGGAAGCTTATAGAATTGGTAAATGGACTGCATTTATACAGCGCTTTTCTACTCTTCCGAGTACTCAAACTGCTTTACAATTTATGCCTCACATTCACCCATCCACACACCGTTGGCAGAGGCTGCCATGCAAGGCGCCAACCTGCACACCGGGAGCAATTTGGGGTTCAGCGTCTTGCTCAAGGACACTTTGATGGGGTCAGGAGAAGGCGGGGCTCGAACCGGCAACCCTCTGGTTGCCGAGCGACAGCATTGCCCTCTGCACCACCATCTTCCCCCCAAGGTCGAGACAGGACTGCAGAGGCAGATGTGCTATTTGTACTAGATAAATCTGATTTGACTGGTTCAGTCGACACTTCAGAGACAACGTGGACAATCGCGAGATAAATATTTCAGGCAGATGTCGAAGCCGTCGAGCATTAGTCACGCAAACGTCCCAATATGGAACGTGGTAGCTGGACGAGACCGCGAGACAACAGGGAATAAGAAGGTGATAAACAAGCGGAGAACAGCAGGCCTGACTGGTAACAGCGTTGGTATAGAGCAGTGGTTCCCAATCCAGTCCTTGGGGCCCCACAGTCGGTTCATGTTTTCGCTCTCTCCGAGCTCGCTGCCCGACAGCGCACAACAGACCGGACAGGGAAACGACGAGAGGATTACACCCGAAGGAGAGACGCCGCAAAAGCCAGCTTTGCTGCGGAGGATGCGGCCGGTACCTTGAAGTTGCCGATGGCCTCCTGGATGCTGCCGTGATGGTAGAGCATCATGCCGCGGAGCTGCAGAGACTGAATGTGGTTCTGGTTCAGCAGCAGGGCCTTCCGGAAGCTCTCCATGGCCGCCTCAAAGTCACCCAGCTCCCTACACACACCCGAAGATACACCTTCAGTGACAGAAGATGACACTGTTCATCTTCGCTTTCAGATCCGGTCCGGCAAGTCTGCCGATCCAGTTCCGCATTTTCCATTTCTCGTCAAAACTGGATGAACTGGTTTTCGTTGCCTCGCTCCCTATTAAAGACGCCTCACCGCCCCATCTGATAGGTTCTTGCTCGTGCCCATTGTCTTTGCTTCACTAACGCTCATTGTAATTTTGACTCCGATCCGCTTTGGCTCTTGATTCTCGCGGTTATAGACTTCCATCCCGTTTCGGTAATTCAGCTTTTGCATTTGTTTACCCGTGTTTTAACTACTGTCTGGTTACAGACCACCCTCTGAATCACGGATAGGATTTGGCTGCCCCGTGTAAATACTTTATGTATTTATATTTTTTATATAAATAAAATGTTTAAGGGTCGCAGGGAGTGACTGCTGTTTGTTTTCGACATGTACAACGTTTTTGTCTCTGTTCTGTTCGGTTAGTGAGCGTCGTTTGTTTTATTTTTCGTTCGGCTTGGGGACATTTTCGCTGGTACGCGTGTAGGTAGCTCACTGGGTTTTGTTAATCGTTTTGGCCGTCGTCACTCCCAAAGCTCACCCAGGTGTCTCACATCCCCTACCCTAGGGGTCACCAACCCTGGTCCTGGAGAGCCACTATCCAGTAGGTTTTCTATCCTACTTGGTTTCTGATGAGCCAAACCTGCTCCTGGTATTTACCTGAGAACAGCTGTGGCTCATCAGATGCCAGGTAGGATAGAAAACCTACTGGATAGTGGCTCTGCAGGACCAGAGTTGGAGACCCCAGCCCTACCCCCATATTTACAAAACACATCCTTTATTAATCAACCCCTTGTGTTAACCCATTTCTTTGTCCTCCCCACCCTTATCCTCTCTTCCCTCCCCCGAGCCCTGTCATCCCACACCCCCCGCACCCCCTGTTGTCATCGCTGCTAGACCGGAATGCAACAACAGTCATCCTTCACATGCAATCCACTCTACAATCTGTTGGTCAGGGTCGCTTCCCTAACCCAGTAGCACCAGGCAGGTGCGGGAAGGCCTTTACCTGTAAGCCTGTCCAAGACTTTTGTATGCATCTATGAAGTCTGATTTTAACACGAGAGCCTCCTTAAACGTCTCTATGGCCTCCTGCAAGAAGAGGCAACATCTGATTGACATAAAGAGCTGCCGTGAGCTTCCAATAGCCACAGGAGGTAGGGTGACCAGATAATCCGTGTCAGGGAGGGCACTATAAACTAGGACAGGAACTGTAAATTACCGGTTCAATTAAAAGCACCTGGATTTCACTTGAGCACTGAGTTCTTGCTGTGCACCGATTGGTCAGTCACTAATGCTGATGTGAAACAGCTGGATGAATCTTTCGGTCAAGGAAACAAACCAATCAAAGCACAAGAAGAGGTGAACTATTTAGCCGAGCGCAGGAGCCTTTCAGTTTGAAAGTAGTTTGTAAAACCCGAAGTAGCTCCAAGCGTCCTCCCTGACATGAACTATGCTGGCCACCCTAACAGGAGGTCAGTCACAACACCAGGTGAATTGCAGTCAGACCAGAAACTTTACCTTAAGCATTCCTCTGTGAAAGAAAGTTAAGCCCAAGTATAACATTGCATTAGGCTGATTTTTCTTCAGGTCCAGCGACTGCTGAAAGTCCTCCTGAGCAGTAGTGTAGTCCTGCATGAAAGGGGCAGAGAAGATACATAGTATCACCATTCAACAGGAAATCAAGACGTTCCACTGGTTATTTTGGCCTGGTAAGCTTAAACGGACTGACACCAACTGAAATATTTTCTCTATTGGCCTGCGACGCTTTAACCCCAGTGACTTCTAAAGGTTCCGGTTTTACACTTTACAAATTAATATAAAAACAGATTTATTTTTTTTTATTATTGTAGGCAATTCAGATGATTCGGTTCAAAAGTCCCACGACAGAGATCTTGCGGGAAATTGAACCTACGACGTTTGGGATCACCTGAAAGGGTACAGCTGTACTCAGCTCATGGCCCAAGGCAGACTGTCCGTGGTTCAGCCTGGGCAAGTCTGCCGAGGAATGCCGGCAGGACTGGAGCCAGCAGACCTACCTCAGACATGAATGAGAGAGTCCCCCGGTGCCTGTAGAGGCGTGCCGAGGGCTGCAGCTGGATGGCTTTAGAGAGGTCGCTCAGGGCCTCGCTGATCCGTCCCAATGGGGAAAGTATCTGCGGGCGGGTCAGGGTAAGGGGCCGGTTAATCTTGGCAGAACGCAGAAGATCATTTTAACAGATCCATTATGAGAACACAGCATGATGTGCTGACTGTCAGGTCTCCGTGGCAACATGCCATAGATCAGCAAAGGGGAAGATCAGCCCAGAACAGCTCGGGTGACCATAATGACCACGGGACTCAAAACGGATAGTGAAGCGTGTTTCTCCTTTAATGCTGACGCTCTACTCCAAGTATTTCCCAACTTTATTCCCTGTAATGCTCTCAGCTGCAGTCCTTTTATTATTTTATTATGATGTTAAAATAAACCATAAAAAAAATGTGCGTGGCTCAGTGGTTTGGACACTGTGCCCACGACCAGAAGGTTGCAGGTTCAAATCCCGCGGTCGGCAGAGTGATGTCACCTTCGGGCTCTTGAGCGAGGCCCTTAACTATTTTGCTCCTAGGGCTGATTAATTCCGCTTTGAATTGCACATCACTTTGGATAAAATAGTCTGCTAACTGCAAATCCTTTGACATCCGTTTAACTAAATGAGTAAAACAGGACCCTGACGCCAGGTCACGTCCCTTGGCCTCCCCTGGGTCTCCTCACTCCTCACCTCCGCCCGCTGCTCATACACCTCCGGCTGGGTCGGGTCCAGGGTGATGACGCGCCCCAACTCGTACAGCGCCAGGTCGGCATTCTTAATATCCTGCGGACAGAGAGAGGTGGGTCTCGTCCCGTACTGTCATACTCCGGCACCAGCTCGCCCGGCTGACCGGCACTCCCAAGCGAGTGCGTCGTAAGTAAGTAAGTAAGTAAGTTTAATTTATATAGCACATATAAACAGAGAGGACTGACCAAAGTGCTGTACAATGTCAAACTAAAAACTAAAAATAAATAAATAAAACATAAAAACATCAAAAACAAATACCGGCAAAAAGAACCCACATATATAGACACAATGCACCTTGACGACATGGCACAATAAAAAATATACATAGAAAGCAGCAAAAAAAAAAAATAATAATAATAAAAAAGAAAACTGAGGCAAAAGCTAAGGTGTAGAAATATGTTTTTAGTCTAGTCGTGCCAAGCAACCCGCGGCTGAATCTGTGCAAGACGTATAAACCCAAATTCTTTGCTTCGCTTTTCTGACACCGGAGAGAAGCAGCTCACCTGCAAACGCTTCCTCCCATAAGCTATTCCCCGACCATAGATGGCGCTGACCAGCTCTGGATCCCCCTGCATCACGAATCAACCCAAAGCAAAATTAAGGCCCACTGGCCAACACCATATCGCCAATATACAAAACGTGTACAGATGTAACACTTGTGATAAACCTCAGACACAAGTGTCCCTGACACAATTTACAGTATAAACACACTCATTTGAAGTTATAAATTGTTACAAACCTGCAACAGCAAGGAGAAGTGTTTGATGGCTTCATCATATAGGCCATTTCCAATAAGCACATAACCTATTGCTGAGAGAGACCGGCATCTTAGGACAACTGGGGAGATTTTGTACAATATACACACGTGAAATACAGAAGACTATTAGCTGATCTTTTTCTATCCACACTTACCCAACTCCTCATTTGTGTTAGGATTCTCAACAGCAAATGGGAATCGCTTCTGCTCAATGAACAGCTTTGCTTGGCTCTGGTGGAAAAAAAAAATGTATAACAAGAATGCCCATGGAAATTAATGACAATATGAAATGTGTATGTAAACATTCTGTTGAGCTTTGGTATTATGTTCATGTCGATTTTACAAAAGTACACTGCCAGTAGATTAATAGAAATGCTAAACAGGGTGACAAGCAAGACAATCCAATACAGTGTCCCTCAGGTCTGCTTCTGATAAATTATACAGAAGGCAGATTTCCTGCTATGCGTAAAATGCAGACTTAATGACAGCAAAGCAGTAACTAGCATGCGTTCACAGTGATGCACTGTGGTCACTGTTGGAGTCCCCTATTCTAAAACTGTCAGCTGAGTATTTATTCGCTGACGAAAATATAACCGAATAAAATAAGCTTTTACTAGAATCTTCTCTGCATTCAGCGAAAAGACTGATTCGCAAGCGGGGCTGCCGGCTTCTTCACAGTCTGGATCTTCAAGCTGGAGCGCGGGGGACTCTTCACAGAGAGAAAACGTGCATATTAATACAGCTGGTGCAGTGAGGACCGGCACATAAAACACACAACCCTGTCCCATTAATATTACAGTCCACACAGCCATCGCTTAGGCTTTTCAATGGTCACATTTGCACCAAACCAGGAACTGCCCACTGCATGGCTTCCCTTTCAAAGGTACTGGAACATTAGCGAAAAGTGTAAACTACACAGTTCAAAATAAACACATTTTTCACTGTCTAATTATTATTTTTAAATTGAATACAATAAAACCGCACACATTTCCAAACATTTATAACTGTTTTTGATTCATTTGACTGCGTTGTTTATAATCGGAAGCTTTACATACAGGCACTGTATTAACCGAGAGAAGGGAAAACAGTGGTTATAAATATGACAAGATCTAAAATTCAATCATGATAATTGTAGTTAAAATCGCATTGTGTTCTTAGTTTTACTGATCATACATGAAAACAGTGAAGCTGAAAACAGTAACGAATAAGTAACTGGATGGTGTATGACAGCTCAACGCCACATGATGCTGAGGACTGATTACTGCTGGCGTGTTATCAGACCTTTGCAGACAGCAACGTTTTGACAGTCAGTTCGAATGTGTTTAGCGCCCAAATATATTAGTTTACGGTGAAATGTATTAAATGGAGTTTGTATGGCTACCTGCAGCAAAGTTCAATCATTTACTTTAGCGGAGTCATCGTTTTAAGAAACCATGCCTTGCTACAATCGATTTTTCTTCAGCGAAAGATTCCTGCGCTTTCACTAGCCTAACAAATGTAAATTACACGCTGACCTCTGCTCCTTATGTTGGTGAGCCGTCTGGCCAGAAAGCGATCCAATGTCAACGGATACGGAAGTGTTTTAGAAGCCTCTATTGCATTACGGCGAGTGACTTCGGAGGACGTGGCAAAACTGTAAATAAAACCTCACCACAATCTCCGGCATATTCTTCCCACTCGGAGGGAGAGTTACAGCCATGCTTGTGCAGCTCACTGTTGAAGAACGTAAGAGTAGAAAAGTGCTCGGTGGAAAAAATCGCTTGGCACAAACATTGTAATGAAAGCGCAACCACAACAGCACCCCGGCCAGCAGGTGCCATGTTGTGTTTTATGAACAGGTTAAAAGCGCTGTTGCATGGGTAATGTAGTTCTTTATCGCTGACTCGTTCCGCTCAAATGACAGAAAGTAGTTGACGGAAGATCGACACTAAAAACTACATTTCCCAGGTAGTCTCAAGCGGCAACCCCACCTCCAGGTTGAGTCCAGGAAGTCCTGACTGAAGTAGCCGGCTGACAGTTGTGTACCCTGAGAATGGAGCGGGCACTGTTTAGATGCATAGAGTGTAACGCAGATGCCCATGAACTATACAGAGATTACAGAAATGGGATTTTGAAAATTACGATATGTGTAAGTAATGGTATAAATCGAGGAGATGGTAGTGGAAGCAAGAAACCTATTTTTAAGTGAGCTATGAAATGAGCATTGCACTGTCCAGCATGTAACTCAAACTACAGAAAAAATGGTGTTGTTACTTTATTAATCACTATGAAAATGCTTATGTAAAAATCCAGTATTTGGGATCTGTCGGTCGTCTCTTAGCTGCTCGCAGATGATTTAAGTGCAGTACAATCTGTTGATCGTGACCTGTGAGATGCATTATTTCTTTCAGGAATCGTGCCAGAAACCCGTGGACAAGTACATTGAATATGACCCGGTGATCATTCTAATCGATGCAATATTATGCAAGACTCAGGCGTTCCGGCACATTTTATTCAATACCAAACTAAATGTGAGTTTGTAACTAAAAGACTGTACGTATTGGAGTATTTCAATTAATTATATTGGTTCTATCCCATTGTGATGCATTACTGTCTTAGATTATATTTAAAATACATTGCAGATTCAGTGACTCCAGACTCCAGTTGCTCCATTGCTCTCATTATTCATACCAGTGGCTCAATTCCCTTTTCTACAGATTCATGGGAAACTGTGTGTTTTCTGCCTACTCTGTGAGGCGTATCTGAGGTGGTCGCAGCTACCAGGCTCAGAAAAGACTGTTGATCCGGCGGATATCATCAGATATACCAAAGAATGGGATTTTTATGGGATGTTCGGTTTGGCAGCCCTGGGTACGTAGGCGACCTGCGGTTAGACACACTGTACTAGTTTGATGGTAGATCGGTTGGAGAGCGATGCATGTGAGATTCCTTTCTGTCCCTGTCTTTCAGAGCTGGGTGTCTTCCTCGGAGGCGTGCTCGCATTCCTGTGGCTCCTGCAGCGGCTACGGAGGGCTGACCTGAAGCCGCAGTTGCTTTTCGAAGCCCTATTGCTGTCGTGCTATGGCAAGCTGCTGCTTATACCCGCTGTCATATGGGAGCATGATTATTCACCCTTATGTTTCGGACTTATTAGACTCTTCGTGCTCGCCTCCAACTCCCAGGCTATTCGAGGTAGGCATTAGGGTCCAGGCGATTAAGGAATCCGGTACTGTTAGTTACATAATTAAGTCTAGATTAAAAATATACCTGTATATCAGGCAACATATTTAAGCAGCAAAATATTTTACTGTAGTATGTAATAATGCGACATTGTCCCAAAAACAACGGGTGTTGCCTGTTTAATCCCATTGACTCATTATTTTAAAAATAATAGAGTATAAAAATCACAAGATAATGAATATGTGCCACATGGAGGTGCTATTTCTTCATTCCATATCCATAAAAAAAGGCCGACGGTGACTTAAAACATACAGAGAAAACTGACTGTTTATTACTTGTATTTATTTCACGCACCATTCATGTTAAATATCTTCTGTTCTTAATATAACCCGTTTTCCCTCCATTGTAGTTATTTTGAACATCAGCAGGAGACTGTCTGTCATGGCGGTGTTCTTTGGTTTGCTGCTGGAGACTGGCATGGCTAACAAGATTCACAGTCTGCTGTGAAGTGTACAGGAAGTCCTTTGGTTCTGGTGTTTGGACCCATCTCTCCTGTTCAAGACTGGATCTGCAAAGACACTTGAGTCAACCCTGTGGCATAGTTTTCAAAATATTGTGGCAGAGACTTGATTGAGTTAATAAGCGCTGGAGCACTTGGTATTACTTAAGAAGTATCCCGTTTTTTGTGCCCCTTAAAAAGAGGAATGTATTTAGCTAGTGTGGGTGAAATTTCATAACATTTGTGTGGAATTTAAAGATTAAACTACTTGTCGATTGATGAAATTCATCTGACATAGCCCATTTTTTGAGCAGTTTATTACTAAATATTATTACAAGAAGCAACGTAACTTTGCCAATATGGAGGAAAACAGCCGCCCAACACTGAATCGTGGAGCAGCGCAGCCGGCTTGGAAGGATAGAAATGTGGAACGACAGAATGATTTTCAACGCTTCTGATGTAACGTCACATTTGGCCATTTTAAGGCAGGAAGTTACGTCTGAAGCCCAAGCAGCTGCACAATGATTTATTACCTTAAAATCTGAATGTGATATTTAATATTCTGATGATACTTACATATGTCATATTTTAGTGGTCGGTGGTTATACCATCCATCCATTTAATGATTTATAAAATCCTGCTTCATGGTGAGACTGTTTATTATTTTGTATAAACAGTAAATATAGTTTAAACCATGTGCAAGGAATTGTTGGCTAGTGTTTATTGAGCCAGTGTGTGAAATAATAAAGGATTTTTTTGTTAATGTTACTTTGAGATTTTTAATTAAAAGAAACATTTTTTTCTTCCATAATTCACATCTAGAAAGTTACTCTGACTCATCGATGGAGCCGTCTGCTGGGCTGGAGCTGTGCTGTGAGGCGTCTCTGTTTTGGAAGGACAGGGTGGGACTCGAGCTTTTTACCAGTTAGCTGCCCTGTGTACTGAAATTAGCAACAATGTCGAGAATTTCATGGGCATTTTGCGAAAAGGCCGTCGGCTGAAACTCAGCCTTTGCTGAGAACTAATGACCCCCCCGGGGCGTGAAACACACAGGCATCCCGGCTGCGGGCTCTGACCCTTTCACACGTGCATGACTTGCTCAGTTAGAGAAACCGAGACGAACATTATTTTTAGAATAACAGAACTGAGACAGCAGTGACCTCAGCCAACACACACGTAGGAATCGGACCGAGAGCCATTAGGCTGATAAGCAGTCGCTCCGATAGAGATTTTGGGCCCCGGAGAAACGCGCGTTTCGATTTTTTTGGGGGGGGGTTCCTGTGTCCCGGGGTCTCTTGGAACCATCCCAACCGAGTCTGTGGAAGTCGACGTGCAAAGTTCCACCAGAAGGTGTGGAATTGCAAGTATTCGGCACACATGGTCTGGGAGGATTTGTGTGCCCGTCCGGCAGATATATCAGCTGTAAAGCGAGAAAGGGACGCATGTCAGGGACAACTAGCCTTGTTTTTGTTTTCTTTCAGCTGAAGAAACAACGAGAGCGCTACAGTTCGGCATCACTAGCTGCTTGTACTCACAACTCAATGGCTTCGTCAATTTCTCACTGTCTTTTTAAAATCGCCCGTTACTCATTCTTCTCACCTAAGAAGTATCATGATATGTACAGATATGTTCTTGACGTGTCACGTACTTCCACGTCTCGGAAATTTGTCAGGGTGAAGCGTCTGGAGGAGGTTTCTGGCTTTCGTGCTGTGACAAGCTTCTGAATGTTTGCCTGCATAGCCCTTAGGCACAGGGGTGCAGGAGAGAAGGCCCCTCCCCCTAAGCGATCCATGTGGGATCCGGGAACATTCCTCACAGGCTCCAGGTGGCCTTCTCATAAACAGGCATCGCTCTAATGCTCCTGTGAGCACATGTCAAAGATAAACAAAGCTGGGAGAGGAACTTCACGGTCTGGGCGCGCCGCGCCCTGTGGGCCTCAGTGACCCGCACACATTTCTATTTCGGTGCTTCTACAAAACAAAAATAATAACTTAAATAAACAGAATAAACGCTCAGCAAAAGGCACCTTGCTTACGAATTTGCTCAGTTGGATTAATGACACTCGGGAGGGGGTGAGTGTAACTTCCAAGGCCAAAAAAAGAAAAAGGACGACGTTGCCTTTGCTCAACCCAACACACGTCTCTTCAAAGCGACAAAGGAGCCACTGAAAGTACAGGCTGGTGGCATGTGACTGCAGATGTTCCTCATGGGAGACATTACACAGGCTGGAAAACAGCTTCCTCTCAAACGGGAAATTGTGCTTGGAAGAGTTTGAGTCGGGGAGGTGGGGGGTGACTGAAATTTGTTCCTTCCCCAGTAAATATATCTTACTATGAGAGATACTGCTGGACTAACCTAATTGAAATTTCATATTAAATACTGGCTTTGATGTTTAAGCTTTTCAAGCCTGGCAAATGACGTTTAAGCTGATCTGATTAGTGCAACAGGAGTCACGTTGAACCCTTGACAAGCCGAAGATTACTTTCGGCTGCTGGGTACTATGCGAGACCTCGGTACACCGTCTGAGGAGATTTTAGAAGTATTTGAAAAATCCATGCAAATTTGAAATGGATGAGCTGAGGCCTGGACCAGCATATTCTGAGTGCCATGAATAGACTGAGTTACATTTAGTGCCAAATTTCACATATTTTTCCAAACAAGCCGCAGTAAAGCTGTTCTTCCCGGAAACAGGTGGGACTCTGTCAGGTGAGGAAACATAACGTACTAAAAAAAAGGACAAAAACGTGAACCGATAAACCAAGTTTTTCAGCTGCATGACAGCACTGACTGAAACATAGTGTTGTGTGCCGCACCCACACACCGGCCCTCCACAGATCAGGCTGTCCCAATGTTGTTTCACTCTCAATCAGCCAATAGCGGCTGGATGTCAGGGACCACTGCTTTGTCATTGGCCGATTGAGACGTCATCCCAAAAACCTGCACCCGCGCTGGCCCTCTGTAGATCAGGTGACCCACCCGTCTTAAAGGCACTCGATACAACGGCCAAAAAAAGAGATCAGAAAAAGATCAAAAACGACGTTTAATAAAATGAGGTATAGAAAATTCTGTCAAAGTTAAGCCCAGTTCCAGGTATCTGGTTTCAGGAGTAATTTGAACATCCACATCTGCAGGTCTGTTCAGAGAGATGCAGTGACTTGCTGCTTTTATGCGGTGAAAAAAATCATACGTGAAAGACACGCCCATAAACGTTGATTACTAGTTAATACCAGTTAATAAGTACTTTCACCAGAAGCTAAAGCCCAGGGGGGACTTGTGTGTTTGAATTCATCTGAGAAATTCACTCAGGAGGAGCGTATCCATCAAACCAATGTCTGAAGGAGTGTTCAGTGTTATGATGTCACTATTGTACATGATAAATTACCATGGAAACCACAAAGTAGCACCATGGCGATGACTCCCTAATGATCCAGCTGAGTAACATCCAAGGAGGCAGGAAACACACGTTTAAGCCTCACTTTAATCTCGTGAAGTCTGCAGACCAGGGGCCAGTTCAACAAAGCAGGGTTTCTCGCTTAGCTGGATAACTTGTTGGATTTAAGGTAGTCTGGGGTAAATATAAGTGAACAAGATAAAGTTAATTTTGCCCAGACCACCTTAAATCTGACAATTTATCCAACTAAGCAAGAAATCCTGCTTCCTGAAACAGGCCCCAGGTGCTGGTGGACACACACATGGCACACAGCAGGGTAAGGTGTGTCCATCTCCAGTTTCACGCACGTTCACTTCGGAGGGTGAAAGTGTCATGGGGCAATATTCAGCAGGATTCCTTTTAGATTCCCGTGATCTGCAGAGGTTTTACTCTCAATGTTTTTTTTGCGCCTCCCGCTATAAATCGGGACCTCCGCATCGGGAAATTCCGATCGGTTTCACTCCGAGTGCCTCGTAATCAGGAATAAACATTTCAACCTGTAGCTGCTCAAAGACATTTCAATATCGGGAGGAGGAGGAAAGCACCCTTCCGCTGGGAATTAGACATCCCACACATTTAGGAGAAGTATATAATCAGCACTTAAAGCTACGTACTCAAGCCGGATAGGCAGAGCTGAGATTTAATGCATCAAAATGGAGATGAAAGCAGAAAACGGGGGATTGTGCTTCAGCTGACTCAGCATAGCAGAAATGGCCTCAGAAGATCGAAAGCTATACCCAGTAGTGCTATCTACATATGATACTAATGCAGAGGTTGTGAAATGCATGCAGTGACATCACAATTGGTTTATTTTGAATAGAATTAAGTAAATGGCTCTCAGCACCACAATGAGGCCATTAAATAGGGATTAGACTGTATTTTCCAGAATTTCCAGACCTCTAACGTATAAAATGAACAAACCACCTGAAATGTAAACCGGTCTTTCTTCATGTAGAGAAAAGGTGAAAAAGTCTTTGTCACTACAGTGTCCTGCAGTCCATTCAGATTTATTAAAGGCGAACTACTAACTCAGTCTTAGTCTTCACACACATGACATGATACCTTGCAGGAGAGCCATCAGACGAAATGCAGCGTCTTCCTGCAGCTACCAGGCAGGCGTGTAGGAAGCAGAGGTAAGCAGACATCCTTCCTCGTGCAGAAAATTCGTCCGTCTGCCCTAAGACCCAACAACCGCGTACTACAGAGGCATTGCTGATCGAAGAAATCACAGACACACTTTTTTTCCACCTTAATTCGCATGTTGTACCCATACACAAGTTTAAAAAACCAAGAATACAACTGGTTTCTTTTAAATAATGCATAAGTTACAGGTTCACATTAGAGAGGATTAAAAAAAAACTGCCACAGATGTGTAACAGTAGTATGGTCATACAGCAAGTGATAAAGTTTAAGAAATGGATGAAGACCACAATGCACTGGCAGAGAAGAAGGGGAGGAGCATGCATCAAAATATCACAGTATATACGGTACACTGTCCATGGGTCCATGATCAGAAGATGATGAAATCAAGAAATGCTGCAAAACTGTTTAGAAATGTACATAATCCTTGCGACTTAAATTAAAAGGAAAATAAAAGTGCATAAGGCTCCACAGTGTGTAAGAGGAAGCAGAGGAGTCGTGTCTTATTCGGCAAGTGAGAACATCTCTGCTTCAATGCCTTCGAAAGAGAAGCCATGTCGAGCCGAGGGGATTTCGGAGCAAAGCGGACGTTTGTGCAACATTAGATCCGACAAGTCAAAAACATTGCTATTAACACTTTAAGCTGTACACAAGGAAAGCACGCAGATCATGCAAGAGGTTGCCGATTAAACAGGAGATGCATCGGTTGCGAGAGCGATTACGCAGACCTGATTAATTATTTAAGTATTCATCGGTCAAATATGACAGGAGTACAGAGGCACTCAAGGCACACTGAGGGGCCCGCGGAGAGGAAGGTGACATCTCATCTGCACCGCCAGAACAAATGCTCACCAGAGCATGCAACTGAATCCCACAGCTAGAAAGGCGGACATTTATCGTAAGATTTCGTTGGGGTTCTAGAACGCAAACGATCGACGCACAAAAGCCCATTTCAGTCCGATGCAGACTGAGCTTAACGTGGACGCATTTCAAATAAAAACAGGACACCGTACATTTAAAAGCAATGATGGGCAAACTAGTGGAATTCTCCAAAATTAAAGGCGTAAGATTATGTTAAAGTTAATTTAGGACCGTCACATCTACTCTTAAATCCACAACAACAATTTTAAACATACACTGCCGTCATCATCACATGCACCCTTAACCAATCAGCAACAGCTGTTAATAACAAATATTAATCGCTCTCTATGATTGCCATGTCTATGACGACAACCCCTAGGCATACAAAAGATTTCTTAATTTCTCAAGTACTAGAAGTGCCATTTTGAAAACAGAAAAAGCAGCACTTGTGACAAAACGGTTTAATGTCGAGCATTGCGGATAAGGTGTGGTGTTGCGTTTTCACAGACATTTCCGCACTGGTCTTTGGTTAGCGCACCGCAAGCCTACTACTGTTTTGCAGACGTAGAACAAGCTTGCAAACAGCAATTTAGCGTCTGAAAGCCATTCTTTCATGCCTCCAGATTTGCCCTTAGTATCCTTTGGTAGACAGCCATGATGGTTTTTGTTTTTCTTTTAAAGGCAGCTGCTGAACTTATCAGGTATCA
The DNA here is from genome assembly GCA_019775955.2 of Pollimyrus isidori. Taxonomy (NCBI): domain Eukaryota; kingdom Metazoa; phylum Chordata; class Actinopteri; order Osteoglossiformes; family Mormyridae; genus Pollimyrus; species Pollimyrus isidori. The sequence continues at coordinate 5,392,283 of JABFDZ020000043.1, forward strand.
GGCCGAGGTCTTACAGAGGTACAAGACATGGCATCAACACGTTTACTTGTGAGCGCAGCCTAACGTTAAGGGCCGCCGGGATTTGCGTTCACTAAAGCAGGGCTGCGAACGCCAACTGCTCACGAAGCGCGAATCAGACTTGACGCGCTCAGACTTGACAGCTCGAAAACGTTTCGGAAATCCAAGGGGGATCAAAGCACATCTCGTTAAGAATGACGTGCGGATCTGTCCTCGACGTGAACTTTGGACTCGGATGTCCATCTTTTCATTTTCGCAACAAGCCACATCCATTATAAGTGAAGGATATCAGCTTGTTTATGCTGCGCGGTATCTAAAACTGATTACATAAACAGAAGCATTAGACCTTTACATTGGGTTGAGAACAAACTATTAGGAAAACAAGTATATCCATTTTTTTTACCCTTATCTGTAAATAGAAGTAATATCTTTTCAAAAACTGTCCAAAATCCTTGAGTCAATTAAAAAATGCAACTATTATATATAAAATAAATAAGCAATTTCATTTATATTCAAATATAAAAGTCTGCTGAAAATTGACCAAATGCCAGCAATGTAGAAACCGGCAAATAGTGTTTTCTACAAATATTGCTTCTAGTAAAAGGACTTAGAATATGGAAGCAACAGATAAAGCACTGCTTCAAGGGTCCTTCAAATGGTGATATGGAAAGTGTCCTGTAGCCACTTGTCCTTCACACCCCCATTGGGGGGAGAGTCCCCGTTGGCATCCGGCTGCTCGGTTGGGGTTAAACCTGCCTCCTGGTAATACTCTTCGTCCTCGTCGAAGTAGCCATTCTCCATGCCGTAAGGTCCGTCTGAATTGGAGCCAGAAGTGAGGTACTGGAAGCTGCCTTTGTACTCCTGGATGGACTCGTGTAGAGACCACAACTGACACAGCAGCGACATATCCTGCTGACGCAGCCCCACCTGGAAAACGATCGAATAGCCAAGAAGTCCATGAGAAGAAAGTTACAAAAAAATACGGTGTGGAAGTGCAGTTAATCTCTGGAAGGTCAGACCACAACTCAGGGCCGGCACCAGAGTCCAATAGAGCATAACTCCTACCGCGGCAGCCTGTTATAAACTCCTCTATTGAACTACGTAGTTCGCGGCTCCTTTGTCTAAGGGTTTCTAAGTGTCTCGCCGTTGTGAGCCAGCTCTACAAAACGCCGCACAATCATAAAAAGAACACATTTTCCACTAAAACCAATAAGATGTTTTAAAGAAATAGCCTATACAACGTAATTATCTACAAACTATAAAAATGCTTTATTGAGTTGCAACGCACTCTATTGAGCATGTAAGCAGTTGTTGCTTCTTTGTTGACAAACATTTGATCGTGTTTAAATAACAGTATTACACTGTTAGACTGTATGTGACCGGGGAGCGTTTCCTACCATCTCCTTCCTGAGAAGTGCCAGCGCGGCGTCCAGGTTGGCCGGCTTGCTGGCCGCCAGGCTGTCCGTGTGGCTCCGGCCGCGGCTCAGGTCGTCCTGGATCATGGTCTTCTTGGCGTACATCCGCTCCATCTCCCTCCAGGAGCCGCCGCTCGAGTTCAGCAAGCCGCTCAGGCTCTTCGGCAGCGGCGGCAGACCTTCAATACAGCCCGGGGTCCCTGCGGCCGCCCCGTTCGCGGATTTGACGCTCATCCTATTTATAACTTATAACTATTTAAAACTTTCACGATCCGGGCTGGTTAAAATCTGCGCCCCGCGTTTGGTAGCTTAATGACAAGCACGGTCGCCGCGCACCGGTCCGCCCAGTTTCCTAAAACAAAACCCCAGACGTCAAACGGCAGCTAATAAGCAGAAAGCCGTGGCAGCCGATCGCTTCCTGCCCCTTTAAATGACTCCCTAGCTAACTGGGCGTTACCCCCACCCCCCGTGTGATGGACGGCAAAGGGTGACTGAATATTCAGAGTATTCCTCCCTGCTGAACAATGCATTGAGCTGCAGCTTTCACGGGATGGTCAAAGTTATTCTAAACACGAACAGAATGGCCAAAAGACCAGAATAAGAGAAGAGCAGCCCACACTGGGGATGATATTATTTACCTGTATTATTTAAGGGACACTGTCTTCTGGAATCATATATTTGAGTTCTATGTGATAGGTTAAGTAGACGCACTTTAAAAGAAGCTTAATTTTAAAAAAGTTATAGGCTTCATAAGTAGGGAATTCCTTAGCTCCGTCTTGACTAGTTTATGGCAGTCATTATCGTTATGCTACCGTTTGAACACATATCATATTACAAGCAGGCAATTTGAAACACGTTTCTGTCCTTCAAATGAAATAATTCTGCTGCCAGTGAAAATGTAAATCACCGGACATTATTATTATTTCTGGGACCTTAAATGATCAGATTTTGTTAGTGAAGCAGTGAATATTCTTTACTGTCTCCTGGGGAGTTTTTATTTAATCAGCTGAGGACAGATAGCATGATTTCTCAAAACAGAAAAGTGTTCAACTCCCCCAGGCAAGAAAGAAAATTACACCTGTACTCAGCACGAACGTTTACAGTTAAATCCCTTGTAAAGTTCCACCCTACTGTTTTTGTTCGGTGTGGGATGAGCCGTCACACTCGTAACCTGCCCATCGGTCCCATTCGCCCGCCGCCCCTCCTGCTGCCGTCAGTCTATTCTCAGCTTGGCTGCCAGGCATTCCGGTGTTCGCCAATCTGCAGGCCTGAAATGTCTGTCTGCTCCCATAAAGCGTCTATCGCACCTGTCAGTCCATCCTGCGAAAGGACATTACTGTCGGCATTGTGACATCTCTCTGATCAATCTCTTTCCCTATGAGGATTATCGACCGCGGCTCACATTTGGCTCAGTTCTCGGTTCCGGGCAGACTGCCAACCCTTTGTGGTGCCCCGTTACCACGTCAGATTTTGCACTCACGTTTGCTCCTTACAATTGTTTACCTCATTCCATTTGTCTGAGACGTACATATTTATGTAAACATGCCTACATAATGTGGGTGTGGCCCTGGCTATGTGTAAAAGAGAGCTATTACTGTATGTCTATATAGTCATACATGTCACTTACATGATTTATTTTTACATACACACAATTTTTTATGCTCATCTGACTTCACTGTCAACAGTCTGAAAACGGTTTTATATGAAAGCAGTTGTGTCCACTGCATTAATGATATCCAACAAACATTATAGAAGTTGCATATTTTATTTTCCAAAGACAAAAAATAATGAAACAAACCACAACAAAACAAAAGTGAAATGACCAATAATAATAAATAAACTCTATATTCTGAATTTCTCTTACAAACCTGCATGTCTTGATGTGAGAGTAACATAAAACAGGTCTTAAAAAAACTGACTGCATACCAGTGATACAGATTTTTTAAAAACTTTTAGTAAAACAGTATTAAAACCGGTGAGCCGTCCTCCACTAGGCTGTGGTTAACCTGCCGATTCGAGTTGTTTACCTGCAGTTATCCAGGGCAGTAAAGCACCAAGACCTCCGGTGTAAAAGCAGGTGTGGGCACTGAAAAAGCAGCGGCGTGAGGTTTTCAGAAACAGCCCTTATTGTAGTTTACGTTGCACAACCATAAAATGTATTTAAGTCTGTTTTTTAAAAAAAATCTTTAAAAACAAAAAGTCTGCTGACTGTATAAAAGCTCTAAATATTTCACAACTGATTAATTTCTTAATTGCATTCTGGAAGCTGTATTTAGGAAGCTTTTCACTGGTGCGGTTTTTCTGGGAACTTTGAAAGAAGTCACATGACTAAAATGCACAGCCAAGGTGGAACAGGATGGAGTGCTGCCACAGTGTGGTTAAACGGAGGCGTATAAAAACAAACCTGTATTTCTTTAGAACAAACTGGTGTTTTAGAACAAAAATACCGAAATAACAGGCTCAGCTAAAAGAAACCTGAATCCTCTATCCAATCAGCATTCCGGAACCTGCCTTCTGTTAAAACTTTTGTTGCAAGGTCATGATTTGTAACATTGATCAGGGTGCAAGACAAGAATCTAAATGGTCATTGATTTTGGACCCCGGGACGGTGATCTGGCACACGGGACAGCTAACTGTCAAAGATGAAGCACTGTGGGGACCGGGCAGCGCGGAGGGAGGGAGCACGCCTGCCGGAAGCTTCTCCGCTGGCCGTCGAAGGTCAGACCCATCGGACGTCCTTTGGAAAAAATCAAAGATGTGCGTAGAGAGGTGACTGTCCCAAGGTCTCTTTCTGGAACTTGGGACACTGGACCCTGATTTTTCAGGTGACTTGAGGTGTTTAGAATTCAAACAGCTTCCAGAAGGTCCAGGCCTGGAGCTCCCAGGGGGGGTGGAAATAGGGATAATGGGCTTCATGGCGTTCAAGGAAGTACCTTCAACTGATGAATGCGTAAAGCTCTTAGAGGTCAAGGTGCCCTCTAATATCCTTCTGTCGCTTACATCAGATAGTCTCGTAGTCTCACTCGGTAATTTGGAAGCTCTAGATGTACTAACCCCTGGTATGAGAAGAGACTTTACTCCTTTGTTGTGGAAGAGGTCTTCAAAAGATTTTTGTTTTGCCCTGGTGATGTCCGTCTGGTTGTTCAGGGGTTTTGTCTCACGGTTACCAGTACCAGGAATTCTTACTGGAGATCCATTTATATTGATGAACGCTTTGGTGTTGCTGACAGATTTTTTACCCGAGGGGTGAGATTTTGCAGCATCCTGGGATTTTCCAAAGCTGGAACTTCCAGTGAATTTGGAGCTTGTCGTGCTGGGATTTCTCTGGGGGGAAACGGTAGCATCTCCGGGTGCAGCTGGGCTTGGTGGTGGCCACACAACATTCAAGGAGCCCAAGGGCTCTCCTGGAAATCTGGCATCATGGGACTTGTTAGGTTTTTTAGGGGAGGACAGCTGAGAACTCCCCCCAAGGACAAAACCTCTGCCACTGAATGGGAGGACATTCCTTATGTCCTGTCCACCTGATTTGCCTAAGAAGAATGCACAGTGTAAATGGACAACGGATGTCATCATTGTCAAAAAAATTCAGCAGTTTACTTATCGTAAACGTTAAAAGTACAATGATACTCTAGAATTCAGTATTCAAACAGAGATCATCAATGAACTCATATTCTGCAGTACACTCATGCAGGAAAACAAATCCATATCAGAAATACAAGTCCTGTCTTAATAAACCGAAAGAAGCTAAAATGCTACTGACTGACCATGAATTAAACCACTAAACCAGGGGTCTCCAACTCCGGTCCTGGAGAGCCACTATCCAGTAGGTTTTCTATCCTACCTGGCTTCTGATGAGCCAC
>JABFDZ020000043.1:5397675-5417109 GCA_019775955.2 Pollimyrus isidori
CTCATCAGAAACCAAGTAGGATAGAAAACCTACTGGATAGTGGCTCTCCAGGACCAGGGTTGGTGACCCCTGCACTAAACCAAATCTTTTCACAATAACCCGAGGCTGAACAGATCACCTGTGACGGTGCTGGAGGCTCCGTTCTTGCCCTTGGGTGGAACTGGGCCCTTCTTATCTTGGTTCTCGCCTTTCTTATACTTCTTCCCATAGTTCTCAGGCTCTTTGATCTTGACGTAAGTGCCACCACAGGAGCGTTGATGGTCGGCCCACCACGGGTCTAGGGCTGAGGGAGCCCGGTTCATGGCGCGTTTCACGTAGCCGAAGAAAGGCTTCCGATTCTGGCAGGGCCCATTGCATCGCCACCAGTGTTGGCGGTACAGGTCCACCTCGTCGTGGAACGTGTGGTACACCTAAAAAGACAAAGGTTCCTCCTAAGCTGGTTGGCCGCGAGCGACTCGAGACACAGCTTGGCTGCACGTTTTATGGGACTTACAGTGATTTTTGACCCACTGGCTTGATTTATCCTGTTCATGTGCTTGCAGAATTCCGGGCCGTGACCATCTCGATCTCTGTTGTTTTGTGTCACGAACAGCAAAGCATGGATCATCTCATGTAAAAGGGTCTGAAAAGGGAGAAATGAACTTGTATTACAGCCAATTAACTTCATAAATACCACTGGTGTTTCAATCAAATATAAACAGGTTATACAGGCAACCAGCATGCAAATAAAAATGAGAAAACACATTCAGACAATTGCTTCAACTTAAACACCAATTTATGGGATCTGCAGCATATATAGCGTATAAGAATAGCATACAGATATCTAAACACAAAACTAAATTCAACTAAACACTTATACAAACCTGCACTAAGTCTCTGCGTGGTCTTAGTTTCAGCAACGGCTCACTTAGACGAATTGAGCAGAGACCACCTCTGCCTTCATAAGAACACACTCCTGCACATCTGGAAACGTGAAATAAACAAGAGCGTTCTGCTGGGGAACAATTACAGTACAGGCTGAATAACATTTATTTATAGCACAATATGGGTCCAAGGGAGACAATATTTCAACGCATTGTGTACTTGTACATGGATGTGTTTACAAAAAAAGAACTACTGAGTCTTGAATAGCAGGTTGTGAAATGTTACAATTACACTTTACTTGATTGGGCACAAATACAGTAATAATTCAGTGACTACTGAAGTACAAATAATGAACAAGTACTCGTCACTGCAGTTAAAAGATGCATCATGATTCAAACATGAGAACAGTATTTCATTTGTGTTATTCATTACTTGTTCCTTCAGTACTTCACAAAGGTTTACAGAATTAACAGATGTAGTAACCAAAATGGTAATTGCTTTGGATAAAAATGTTTCATGATTCATTAATAATGAACAAACATGAGATCAGTATTTCACTTGTGTATTGATGACATCTTCCTTCAGTACTTCACAGAGGTTTACACTATTAGCAGCGTCATGACGCATTAATGAATTAATACGAGAGCAGTAAAACTTAGTTTGTGGTTAATATGTAAGTACTGTATTATTTGTGCTACGTCAAGGAAAGTGTTACCAATGTGACTTTTGAAAACGTAAGGATGTCAGTTAGTACGGTACACTTGTTGGTATAAAACACGAAAAGACATCGTTAAACAACCAATTTAAGATGGATATCGAGGGCTACTGACTTTAAACTTACAGTGTCATTCGGGGACTCCATTTAACCTCCACGCCACCGAGTTTTCCCCAAAAAAACTTATCGTTGAAATCAAGGAACATCGCTCTAACATCGGGACTCGGATCGAGCATCTCCCACGACTCATCCACTATCGATAACGGCCTTTCGAGTGGAGCAGAATAGGGAACAATGGCACTGTTCACTTCAAGCTTTCTCTTTTTATTACTTTGCTCATAATTATTATCATCGCCCCATACAGAACTGGACGCCTCATAGTCAAACTGCTCCTGTAGCTGGACAGCCAGCAAAAAATCTTCATCCATTAGACTAGCTGGATTCTCAACGACACAACAGACCAGTGCTAATTGTTATCTACGTAGCCAAAGTGGATAAAATGTCATTGAAAAAAAATTCAATTGTTCCATTGTTAAAATTTTACTGTGACGTTTATTAAAATATTTTAAGCGTGAATTAAAAACAGATTCTTATCAATACGTAATTTACCAGTGACATACACCCAAAATCGCCGCCAGCCCACTCTCGTTACAATACTATCATTATCTGTTGAATTTTGGGATAGACCATAGAATACTTCCGTGTTAGAGGGTGTCCAGCTATAACATAACACGGAGTTTTTTTGTTTTTTTTTTAATATTATTATGTTTTAATTCAATACGCTATAGCTCCAGTTTCAATAATTTGTATACACATAGAAATGTAAAACATAACAGTATAAACTGTATTGAATTTACCAATATAAGTCCTTATTTGTAGTTTGTTGAAAAATGAGTGCAGGGAGTAGTATTGGCCAGCCGTTTTTCAAATCCGGTCATGTGAACGGGAGTTGTTTTTTCCTGTTTTAGGTGTACCTGGGCGGCTGGTCCAGCTAGCTAATGCTATTGTCTTTTTGTGTTTCGTTTCGTTCCGTGAATTTAAAAAGTAAAGAAAATTAGAAGATGGCGGACACTGGAAACAGGCTGCGTAAACAACTCGAATCGGCAAATTTCGATCCACAGAATTATGTAAAGCATCTGTCGCAGCAGTCCGATGGCGATAGAGACCTGCAGGAACACCGTCAAAAAATCCAGACGCTGGCAGACGAAACTGCGCAAAATTTAAAGAAAAACGTCTATAAGAATTACAGACAGTTCATCGAGACTGCCAAAGAAATTTCGTATTTAGAGAGTGAGATGTACCAGTTGAGTCACATTTTGACGGAACAAAAAAGTATAATGGAAAGCATAACTCAGTCTTTGCTTTCAACAGATAAAGATGAAACTGCAAAGGAAATGCTGGCAGCCTTCCCAAAGGAAACAGAAGAAGTCAAACAGAGAACACTAACGACATTGCTGGAGAAAGTGGAGGGATGTAAAAATATAATGGAGACCCCTGGCAGATATTTGGTGTACAACGGAGACTTATTCGAATATGATGTTGATCATATGGCACAGATCCAAAAGGTCCATGCCTTTCTGATGAATGACTGCCTTCTTATTGCCACCTGGCTACCCAACCGCCGTGGTGCTGTTAAATATATGTACAATGCACTGTATGACTTGGAGAGCTTTGCTATTGTCAATGTGAAGGACAACCCTCCAATGAAAGACATGTTCAAAATCCTGATGTTCCCAGAAAGCCGCATTTTCCAGGCAGAGAATAGTAAGATAAAGAAAGAATGGCTTGAGATTCTTGATGAAACTAAGAAGAATAAAGTTGTTAAGGAGAAACATAAGAAAGAAGAGGAAGTGCCAAATTCACCTGTGAGAACTGAGGTGTCTAATAACCCCTTCGATGAAGAGGAGCCCGTAGAATCTGAGGAAGTGGTAGATTTGAGCATGGAGTGGATTCAAGAGCTTCCAGAGGATTTGGATGTGTGCATCGCTCAGAGGGACTTTGAGGGTGCTGTTGACCTCCTGGACAAACTTAATGAATACCTGAAGGAGCAGTCTGCAGGTCAACGGGTGAAGGAACTGAGGGGGAAGGTGGATGAGCGTGTGCGTCAGCTGACAGAGGTGCTGGTGTTTGAGCTTTCCCCCGATCGCTCTCTGCGGGGGGGTCCCAAGGCCACTCGTCGGGCGGTTTCCCAGTTGATCAGGCTTGGCCAGTCCACCAAAGCCTGTGAGCTCTTCCTGAAGAACCGAGCGGCAGCAGTCCAGACCGCCATCCGCCAGCTGCGCATTGAAGGGGCGACTCTGCTCTATATCCACAAGCTCTGCAACATTTTCTTCACGAGCCTGTTGGAGACCGCTAAAGAGTTTGAGACGGACTTCGCCGGCAACAATGGCTGCTACTCTGCCTTTGTGGTCTGGTCCCGGTCGGCCATGAAGATGTTTGTAGATGCCTTCAGCAAACAAGTGTTTGACAGCAAGGAGAGCCTGTCCACAGCTGCGGAGTGTGTCAAGGTGGCCAAGGAGCATTGTAAGCAACTCAGTGAGATTGGCCTGGATCTCACTTTTACGCTGCAGTCACTGCTGGTCAAGGACATCAAGGCTGCCCTTCAAAGCTACAAGGAGATCATTATCGAGGCCACCAAGCACCGCAACTCGGAGGAGATGTGGCGGAGGATGAATCTAATGACCCCCGAGGCATTGGCTAAGCTGAAGGATGAGATGCGTGCCTGCGGTATGGGAAACTTCGAGCAATACACCGGGGATGACTGCTGGGTTAACCTTAGCTACACCGTGGTGGCTTTCACAAAGCAGATGATGGGCTTCCTGGAAGAAGGCCTGAAGCTGTACTTTCCCGAGTTGCACATGGTGCTTCTGGAGAGTCTGCGAGAGGTTATTTTGGAGGCCTTGCAGCACGTGGACTACAGTCTGCGGTGTGAGCAGGACGCCGAGAAGAAGGCTTTCATTCTGAAGAATGCCTCTTTCCTGCATGAGACCGTACTTCCTGTGGTGGAGAAGAGGTTTGAAGAAGGAGTGGGCAAGCCTGCCAAGCAGCTGCAAGATTTGAGGAAAAGTTCTCGGCCCATGCGTGTCAACCCTGACAGCACTATGTCCTTAGTTTAGGACCAGGGAAGGTGTACTGTTATGCAAATATCAGTGTAACTGAAAGGACTTGGATTATTACTGGTGTGGGACAAAACATGTTTGTTTCTTCATTGTATGGCGTTTTGTTTTTTTGTAAATTATGTTAAATGCAATCCATTCAATTGATACCGTTCTTCTTTTTGAATGTTATATAATTTAATATTTACAGTAGAATTTAAAAATGAATAGCAGGAGAGAGCAGAGAACTCGGAGTAAAAATTAATTATGTGGAAAGGTCTAATATCCAATATGCTTGTTTTAAAATATGACCAAAAGCTGATAGCATTTTCTGTGCTTTCAGGGATGAGGGTGGTTTTTGATTATATTTCACGCCTTGGACAGGTTCCACATGCCTATGAAACAACACATTTCAAATGAAACATATTGCTAACTGTGTGGCTGTTAACAGATTTATGCTAGTATCTGGAACATTCTCTTCAGTTTTAACTGCTTTGTGACACTAGACTTTAAATGTATATACAAGAGAAAATTATCTCACAACAGTGTGACTGCATCTTGTATTGAAAATAAACAATTTAAGAAAATGTATATCTTTTTTCTTGAGTTATGTTTGGAAATATGGTGGTTATTGAGAGCAGGCAGCGTCCTGAACAAACGAGGAGAATCCTGGGCAACTGAGGGATGGAGTCACTGCCTTGGGGGTGGAATCTTGCAATTCTATCCAGTCAGTTATACTCTGCTGGCCTGGATTTATGTCTATAATTAATCTCCGTGTTTTCAATTAGAAATGAAATATTTTCTTAATTGTTCTGAGAGTTAGGAGGCATATTATGGAAATCATCTATCAATGAGATATTGTTTTAATATTAAATATTTATTTTTGCTATATTGAAAATGGTAAATATCAGTCGCTACAGGAATAGCAAGAAAAACTGATTTTGCTTTATGCTCATTGCAGTGAGATAATTTGTCTTATTTGCGTCCTGGTTACATTTCGGAATTATTGAAACGTTTCTCCAAATGAAGATTTCGTACAGAAATGTTTGAAAAATGGGTTATCCAGTTTCTAGGTATTAGTCATGTTGTAAATTCATGGCAATGTGTAATACTGATCTTCGGAAATTGGGAGGATTTGATAATTTACACGAAGCCCTTTGGTAGAAACAGTTTTACATTTTCATTTTGCATTCAGTCCTTTGCAGTTTCATTCATAATCCCTTTGAACCCCAAGCCCCTGCATGTCAGTAGTGCTGAGTAATTCCTTTTGGATCTCCTGCAGTATAAAAACCCTATAGCAACAAATGAAGAGGTATTTTATAGTTATGACTTCTTTCCATATGAGTTTTTTTATTAAATATTTTTTTTATTATAATTTGTCATCTTAGCACTAAGAACATACAATTTCATCACTTTCAATCTCTGTATTGTTCATTCTTCGGTTTTTCCATTTCAACCATCACAAATGTTGGTTATTTGTAATGTAATTATATATTTACTTTTTGTTTACTGATATAGTAAACATGTCAGTAATATAGATAAGATTATGTTGATGCTTATGTAAAGATGCTTATGTAAAAGGAATCTTACTAAGACTCCGATACAAACCGCTAATTATGCAAAAACAAATAAATTAGAAATGTTTGATTACACTGTCAGACGAAAAAGGTACAGTCCAGTTACAGTTTTGTTTCCCAAGTGCCAGACAACATTAATAAAATGGAATAAAATGTTCCTCAGAGTTCATTTCTGTACATTAACTTACACTAAAAGGTACATTTACCTACAGTAAGGGTAGAACTGGCATTTTTCTGACAGTGTACCATAATTGAAACAGATCAATTTTCAATTTGAAAATTCATACAGAAGTTCTTCTTTCATAGAATGGTAAAATTGAATCGTTTAATATCCATTATTTTAAAAGAAAATACTGAATTAGATCTAAATATACTTTGGATTAAAACTCTGTTTGCATGATTTCTTTTTGTGTTTTGAATTTATCAGTGCAAAGCTGTACAGTCTACATACAGCATTCTAGTTGTATAAGATAAGACAGCCATAGAGCTCTTATGAATATACACACTTTATACACTAATCATCTTTCACTTATCTCTGGAGTAAATTCTGGAGCATCTGAAAAATATTAAATGGTCCCTAGATTTGAATAGCAGTACAACAGCGCTACTTGGTTAAAAGCTTTTTGTAAAACTGGCTTTTATTCCATTTATAACGAATTTGAATGGTGTCGTTGGAGACATTTCTATGACAGGTGGGTAGATAATCATACTATAATCTCTACTTCTTTCCAGGATTTTGAATGCTTTTTTTCTGTACAAAAGCACAGGGGTCTTGCATAGATCACGATCTTTAAACAGTAATAATTATAATTAATACAAGTGTGGATTCTATACTATTAAATAGCGGTTCAGAGAAAAGAGGTAGAAAAACATTAACTTTTTAATATTAGGCGTAACATTTACATTTCTCTCGAGCATACAAAAATGGAAAACGTACGCGTGAGTAACCCTTGTTTAAAAAATATAATTAAGAATACAAATCTCATCTCCTCTAGTGTTGTATATTTCGTATATTTTAAGATATTTAAAAAGTTGCATATACTACAATAAATATACATTTGCCTCTTCGTAATTTAACAAGACAAATGCCTAATAATTTGCATTAAAGACATTTATATTGACGCCTTATGATTCACCAACCTGGCCGTGTTTAACAATCTGTCTACGTTAGATATCTATCTTTTCAGCCCACGGTCATTTAAGCAGTGAGAATCTCATTTACGTGGGTTTTGCTACGTTCCTCGGAGATTAGGGGAAATGTAGTTCTCAATTTTCTTGTTTCGAAAGAAAACGAACGAACTCTATTAACGTTTTGACGACATAAAATTTATAGACTACTATTCCCACAATCCCACTTGACGATGCGCTTGCGTAGAGTGGGTGAAGGGGAGCTGTCCGTATCAGATAGTGCTGTTCTGCTTTCATTGACCGCTGCTCCTGTCTTGTGTGTGTTAGCGTTTCATGGACGCGATGGACGAAGAATTAAAATGCCCCGTTTGCGGATCTTTCTTCAAGGATCCGATTATTCTGCCGTGTTCACATAACGTTTGCTTGGCTTGCGCCCGAAATATCATCGTTCAGACCCCTGAAGGCGAAACACCTCCGCATAGCGGTGCGTCAGGCACCTCAGATTACGATTATCTGGATATGGACAAGATGAGCATGTATAGCGAAACGGACAGTGGCTACGGATCATACACCCCATGCCTGAAGTCTCCGAACGGCGTGAGGGTGTTTCCCCCGGCGCTAGTTCACCGGCACTGCTCCATCACATGCCCCCTTTGTCACCGCAGCGTCTCCTTGGATGAACGGGGGCTGAGGGGCTTCCCACGGAACCGGCTACTGGAAGCGATCGTAGCCCGGTACCAGCAGAGCCGATCGATAGCCGTGAAATGCCAACTGTGCGACCGAAACCCCGTCGAGGCCACTGTAATGTGCGAGCAGTGCGACGTGTTTTACTGCACACCATGTCAGCAGCGATGTCACCCTTCCCGCGGACCGCTGGCAAAGCATCGCCTGATGCCACCAACTCAAGTGCCCGGCGCTAGTCAGCAGCAGCCGACCGCGGCTCGCAAACTGGCGACGTGCGCGGAGCACGATCTAGAGAATTACAGCATGTACTGTGTCAGCTGCAAGACGCCGGTGTGTTACCAGTGTCTGGAAGAGGGCAAGCACGCTGCACACGAGGTCAAGCCTTTGGGCGGCACGTGGAAACAGCACAAGGTAATGGCAAAGAGTGTGTGTGTGGGTGGTAATTTGCAATGTAATTTTACATCCTTTTATTAACCCGAAGTTAGAAGCAAACCCAAACCCATAAGGGGACATAAAGTCAAGTCCTCTGCAGCTTTTCTGCTGAGCACACAGAAGATCTAAAACACGAAATCATAGTCAAACTGAAAAGGTACGGAAAACGGTCACTAATAATGTAGGTTAGACGGTATCTTCAACTTCTTGCTTTATAGTTGCTGCTCTTAATGTAGTTATTTCAAATCGTCCCAACCGAATTCCCTCGTCGAGTGTTTAATTTCATCCGGCGGTAGCAGCGGTAGCAGAAACGTACCATTAACCTCAAATGAGAGACAGGACAGTGGAACAATTATGGCTGATTATGAGCAACCCGAAGAGAAGCAAAAGATCGCTCCAGTAATACATCAGCGTAAGTGGAGCAGGATCAATGAGCCCCAGCGTCGCCTTCATTTGGCTCCGTGTTTAATCAAAGGGCACCTATATTGACAGAGTGTCGGGCACGATGAGAGGAGTGTTACGGAGTATCGGCGATGTGAGGATATGCATCACACATTTACAGAAATCTTGCGGTGCACAAAGTAACACACTGTCAAACTTGTCACTGGGGCTGTGCCCTTGTAATTGTACCTTTTAAGCTACAGAAATGGACTCTGAGGAGCATCCTAAAGGTCCAAACAGCAGTAATGTACCATCAGTGGTCAGAGTCTATTTCTGTACCTTAAAAAATACAGTTACCTACAGCTAAGGGTACAATTGCTAGACCCTTGAAGGTACACCCCCAGTTTTTCATTTGTATCTTTTTTTTCTGGGAGTGCATAATGGGAACTATATCTTGCAATGCACAATGTAGGCCTAAAATAATATCATAATCAAAATATAATTATAATATTTAAATATATAGTTTATAAAGGACCTGCATGTATACTGTTTTTTTTTTTTTAATTGTCTAAAAACAAAACGTGTAATTAAGCTACACTGAGCAGCCCAGCGACGTTTCTGCCCAGCGAGGGCCGATCTCCTCTGATGAAGGGTGACGTACGATCACCCCCGCTGCGGAGATCCCGGGGGGGGCGCGATAATAGGGCAGCCTGCACTGATAATAATCTCTGCTTCGGCTTAATCAGAAGCGAAGGCCCCCCTGCGTGCGGCACCAGTGGTTTCCTATGCGATCAGACTGCTTACACTGGAGCAGGGGTCTGTGGGGGGGTCGGCAGTCAGCCATGCGTTACACCGTGTCTGTCAGCGTGTGCAAAAGCAGAAAGATTAACGATGCTTTGTTACTGTGGCTTACACGCTAAATATGAACTTGATATGCGATATATGGCTTATTCTTTATATGTATGCAAGGATTGTACGTAAATTTATGATTACAGTTCAAATGATGTGTGAATACCATTATCAAATTTAGATGTAAATATCAATACCAGTCAAATATAACAACCGGCATATTTCAAATATCTCGTATTTGGTGGTATGGGGAATGTGCATGTGGCAGCTTAATGTGTATTAACAGCATGACAAAGATGCTCATGGAGTTGAGAGGAAAGTCGAACAGTGTCATTTCCGGTGAATGTCCTGTAGAGTGATGAGTGTAAAAGCAGTGACGCGAGCACCTATTTAGGGCTTTCCGAAAGATCACAAATTCAACAGAGATAGAAATCCCCTTTCCTGTAATACATCACATGTCATCAATTTCAGATACATTATCCAGAAACAAAGCTGAATTTTTAATTGAGCCACTTTGTATTTTTGCTTTGTCAAAAAAGGCCTTGCTGCACCCTAAATATCTAACCTGAAAGTTAGTTTCCTAAGTCTGCCTCTTCTATGCTAGTTGGGGGCCGTTGCTGTGATTTCAGAATGAATCATCGTGCATCATGCAGGATTAGTGAGCGTGCAAATGAACTGAAGGCGGTTGGGGATCGAGCAGGTCTTGCGGGATTCTGATTTCCGGATATGAGGCGGATTTAGAACTTGGCACAGTGTCGGCGGAGCGGAGAGCGGGTTAGATTGGCTAGTGCTCTGCTTGTTAGCTGCGGACTGGTTGCTACGGCCTGTTTCTCCCTTCAAGCACGTGCTGGACGCGGACGCAGCAGGAGATAAAGGAGAGGTTAATGTGCCTGACGTGCCGTTCTGCTTCTCCGCCGACCCGCGGCTCGGCTGCTGTGGGGCCAGAAGCTTCTAGCAAAGGCGAGAACCTTCTGGGGGTGAGGCAGCTCATGCCGGTGTTTGGCCTCATCGCTGCTTCCCCAGTAGGTGTTGGGTGGGTGTTCTGAAGGCTACATCCTGTCTCTGCGTGGATAAGAGTTTGACATGCACTGAGCACCTAGCCGCGTTTCCATGGAAATACAGTGCCATTACTTGTAGACCATGTGAACGTTCCATTAATTTGCCGCATCAGTAATTCTAGGACCACGAACACTGTTAGGACTGCCGCCGTGCACCACCTTTCTTAATAAATAAAAATATACAAAACTAAAAACCAAAAAAATGTTGAAAATATCCTGCAGGCAAAGTGTGATTCATACAGTCTTGCCTGTTTTATATATATATCTGGCACCTTTTGTAAATGAGTGCCCACTTGCAGCTTCCCATTATATAAAGAGCTCCTTCTTACAGCTAACAGATACCTAAAAGTCCCCATTATATGAAATTATCAGCATATTCATGCATCTTTAATAAGGCGAATCCCATCAATATTTCATAATCTTTAAGGATCTTATTGAATGGCGTGTAAAAGCATGACGCTTTTTTTAAATACAGCCTTGACGCGCTACATCACTAAGCCCTCGCCTCCTCCATCACTCCCCCACCTCCTCTCTCGCATGGCGTAAACAGCGTCGGCGAGTGGGCCCCGTCGCCGCGAGGAGCCGTAGATCACAGTGGGAAGAGGCTGGCAAGGGGAGGTAGGTGCCGATGCAGCCATGCGTGAACGCAGTGGGGGTGGCGGATGCTAATGCAGGCAAGCCCCCCCCCCCCGGAATCAAGGTCATCGGCCCTGACGTTATTTATTTTATGGTTATCGGATTGAATGCATCGCCGATTATCTGATTACACTGGCGGTGCTTAGTTGCATTTAATAACACATTGGTTTGCTCAGTGGACGGACTGGATACTCTGCCTGTTTATGTTACCGCTTCCTGTGTCATATAACAGAAGACTGGATGTAGCCAAACTGCAGTCAATACTGTGTCTAGCTGACTTTACATTGTGTATGAATGATTTTTGTCACTGCTGGAGCGATAATGGTCCCTCGTAAAGCCAAACGTTTCCATTATGCACCAGAACACACTATACGCTCCTCAGTCCTGCTCCACTGTTAAATCGGCGCATCGTCTCATTGTCCTGTTGGGTCTGCTTTTGCAGTTGCTCTTCTTGTTACCCGTCTTTCTGATCGCACAGGGCTTCAATCATTCGGCCGAACGGAACATTCGCTTGACAAAGACAATGGCGGCATGGAATTGGGCCGATCAAAGTCTCGATTAGCATGCTAAGCGCGCGGCGGAATGAACAATCATGCTGCTAATTGAACAAATTAATGGAATGGTGTAAATTGAAATGAGTAGATTAGCAGATAAGGCGAAATATATAAAAGCGTATAATTTATTGCCCGCTGTCTGGTGACACTTATGATTGAGCTTGCCCACCCGCCTTCCCCGCTCCCCCCCAAAGGAAATCCTCCCTCTGTTCAGGCTGCCTTCTTCAGGGGGGCAGACTGCAGGAAGGGGGGGTAGCCGGCTTCCAGGGGCTGTTCCTGGAGCCAAGGCTGGTTTGGCCGATAAATCACTCACTCGCCTGTTGGCCGCGTAGCCATCTCGACGCTCCAGATGGCCCATTAGGGAGGCGCGCGAGTTTGGTTTGATTTAGGGCCCTTCCCGGGTCACGCTGGGGGCCCCGGAGGATGCAGAGCAGGTGGGGAAGTGAGCCGTGGAAGGAAGCCAGATCAATCACAGCAGGGTCTGTGTTTCTGGTAATTAATCATCACTCATGGGTAAAGGTCCTACAAGGGGCTGGAACACGAGAGACGCACACATGCAAATCTCGGAATGATGCAAATTTAATTGTGATTAAATCCACAGCTTGACTGCTAAAACATAATTTAGATTTTTTTTTTCCTTTCTAGCGGAACTCCCAATTTCGTGTGCGGGCGACATGCCTGTCGTTCTTGTACATATGTACAGCGAGGGCTTTTTATAAGGTGCAAAATATAATCTACGGAATATATTTTTGTGCCAGCGTTTAACGGCGCGACAGTGTGTCAGGGAAGAACTCAGGAATGAGGGTTTATTTGTAAATGTGGCGAGAGAAGCGGACTTCACACCTCGCGTCGCGTATGAACAAGGCGGAGGATCTGCGGTGCTCCTCACTGTCGCCGATCTTGCATTTTGCAGTGCCAGCTCTCCCAGGCCTTAAACGGAGTGTCAGACAAGGCCAAGGACGCCAAGGAGTTCCTGGTCCAGCTGAAGATGATGCTGCAGCAGATACAGGTGCAGCCCCCGCCGGCTCTGTGTGGGGGAGGGATGCTGTGTGTTTTGGATGTAGCTGGAAGGCTGAGTAAGAGGCTGAAGGGCCGGGGCCGTGTGTGCCGCTCCGGGAGCGAATTAGTCACCATCTGACTCAGGTTCAGAATGAAATTAAGCTCAACGAGCTCTTAGTCTTGGTCATATCTCACCACATTAAACTGTATAAGCAGATAGGATATGGATGGATGGATGGATGGATGGATGGATCGAGGGATGGATGGATGGGTATTTTTGTGATTGACTGATTTTAAAATGATTATATTATTCAGTTATTTAATGTTTGTCTCTCTATTTGGACCAGGAAACAAAAACTACACAAAAAACACTCTGTTTCAAACGAACATGTTATGAAACAAACATGCATTCCAGTTAGAAGTGTAACGTTTAACCTTCGTAAGCAAAACGAGAAAACTTGTGCTTTCTTCAATGTAAATGAGGGTCAAACGTCCCAGTTTTCTTATTAAACATGGAGAAGGAGGCGTTCTTCTCTGATCCCTGAGAGGGCGGGCGGGGGACCCCGTTTCCAGGCAGAGTCATAGCACAGAGCACATTGAGCTGTTTTCCCGTATCTTATTTTGCTCCACTTTGAACTTCGAAGGATTATGGGATTTTTTTTATTTTTAGACCATAGCTTGTAAAGCATTATTTGCTCGCCCAGAGGGCAGAAAATAATTTATTAGTGGCACTGAAGCTGCACAACGAAGCTTTGGCTGGAAAAACAAGCAATAAAAACCTGACCTTGGGTACAGAGTCCAACAGCTTGTGTGTCTGTGGTACCCCGTCCTAACGATGGCGATGCAGACATTAAGTTTTTGGGTTCTGGTTCCTGTACTGGCCAAGGTCTTCCTGTTTAAAATTGTGTGCTCAGGAACTTCATTCAAATCAATTATTGATTTTACAGTGTCGACGATGACTTTGCGGCTATTGGGTAACGCACGTTATTGCATTAGTGCCAAAGTATATTAATGTAAGTCCTTGTCCCTTTTGGCCCATCTGGGCCTCTGTCCCCTCAAGTGGGTGATGCCTCCCTTTGTCACGCTCTGCAGGAGAATGGGGTGGAGTTCGAGGCCTGCCTGGTGGCCCAGTGTGACGCCCTCATTGACGCACTCAGTCGGCAGAAAGCTAAGCTCCTCACCAAGGTGACCAAGGAGCGGGAGTACAAGCTAAAGGTGGGTGCTCCTTTTCAGGGGGTGGTGCGCCACCTCCTCTGGCCCGTTTCCGTCAAAGCTTGAAGTCTCCCGATTGATCGAAACGTCCTCAGCACTTCCTTTCACGTGGTTTCAGACCCAGCTACACAGGCGTAGTCTGGGTCTGGCTCACCTAAAGCCAACCAGTCACAGGTTTATTTATGATCATTGTGCTCGGGAAAGAAAGCAGGCTGCTTTTTAAGACGGAATTTTTGAACTCTTAAACTCAGACATCTGACCATCCTCTCCCAAGGATCCTGTATTTATTCTGCATCTTAGAGTTGTAGCAGGAGTCTAGATTATGTGGAAGATACTCTTCACACTGAGCAACTCGCTAGTTAGCCCTGAATACCAGTTCAATGAATTTGCATATTATGGGGGGTTTTTAATTTGATGGATCCAGGTAAATGTGTGAAGAATAATGAATTTTGTTCTAGTCTAGCAAACTCTTGTGCAGTTTTATTGACGACTTTTATGAATGATAGTTTCTTCGACAGGTGAGACATTTCTAATCCGTAAAGACACATTTAAGCGTACATTTCTGTAAATGTATATAGTCTTAATGCCTTTGCAAATCATTTGTTGACCAAAAATCTGCCATAACCCCCCCCCAAAAAATGGTAGTTTTTTGTATAAATCTGCTAATTTAATTAGCCAGCGGCTCAGTCGGGGCTAATTGATTAAGAGCCAAGCTGTTACGGGCCAATGACAGGGAAGTGTGGCTGTAGGTCACGGGTGCTGCAATGCTTGTGGCTCCGAACGTAGATTTTATCATTACATCGACTGTGTCATGCTGCTTATCAATGAACATCGCCGATTGATGTACTCCCCATACTGAAGGAACAGTGTATATAGACAACAGTATTGGGACACACCTCTCAATTATTGAATTTAGGTGTTTCAGTTCGGGCCCACTGCCACAGGTGTTTAAAGTCAAGCACCTATGCACGCAGTCAGATTTACAAACATTTGTGAGAGAATGGGTTATTCTGAAGAGTTCGGTGAATTCAAGCGCTGTTTAGTGAAATTTCTTATCTGCCAGATGCACCACGGTGAACTGTAAGTGGTATTACTGCAATGTGCTGGACATGATTTAGGAACAACAGAAACCCAGATACGAAGTGGCTGAGGTGTGTAGCGTGTAAAAGTCGCCAAGGATCTGTTGACTCAATAACTGCAGAGTACTAAACGTCCTCTGGCCTCACATCACCAAGCGCCAATGCCAAGCGTTGGATGGAGCAGTGTAAAGCACACAGCCGCTGAACTCTGGAGCAGCGGAAACATGTTCTGTGGAGTGATAAATCTCTGTCTGGCAGTCTGATGGATACGTCTGAGTCTGGGGGATGCCAGGAGAATGCTGCCTGCTGTTTGTCCGGGGATGGGCCGGGCCCCTTAGTTCCAGTGAAGGGAACACTTAATGCTTCAGTATATTAAGACATTTTGGACAAATCTATGCTTCCAACTTTGTGGGAACAGTCTGGTCTGGGGAAGGTGCTCTTCTGTTCCAGCATGACTGTGCCCCAGTGCACAAAGCAAGGTCCATAAAGACATGGTTGGGTGAGTTTGGTGTGGAAGAACTTGACTGGCCCACACAGAACCCTGACCTCAACCCGATGGAACACCTTTGGGATGAACTAGAACGGAGATTGTGAGCCAGGCCTTCACATCCAACATCAGTGCCTGACCTCACAATGGATAAATGGGCAAAGTTCCAAGGGGGGACCAACTCCGTACTGATGCCTATGGAATTAGAATGTGATGTCATAGAACTTCCTGTAGGTGTAACGGCCAGGCGTCCCAATACTTTTGTACATAGCATAACAGCTGCTGGCTTTTCCAGGTTTTTCCCACCTTAACTTTTCCATGGTAATCTCTCATTGGACAAGCTGTTAAACTGACAGGTTTATGCATGATAGCTGTGTATGTCATGTGACTTTTCTGACACAGTTGTGGCAGCTGAATCATTATTTAGCGAATTTCCCAGCTGCCAAATTCATAAATTATTATTATTATTATTAATAAGCGGGAAAAAAAACATCCCAGCATGAGATGACATCAGTTTTCAGTGGCTCCGTCATCTGTGGTGTTGGATCGCAAAAGGCTTCTGCTCCAGTTCTTTCCTATTGAGTCTGTAAAACAGCATAAAAGCTTCTGCTGTTGGCTGCCTTTCAGCAGAATGCAGGCACTCTGAGATACTGAAATGTCAATAGACTTATGAACATCTGTTTCATGAGCAATTGTTGTACACAGTTAGTAGGAGCTAGGAACATCGCACTGTGTACACTCTGCTGGAAAAATTGCATGATTCAGTTTAGCAGACATATTTCAAACTGTACTGCGAAGGGCCGGCATCCTATCCTGGGTGTTCCCTTGCTTTGTGCCCTAATTTTCCTGGGATCGACTCCAGACCCACCATGACTCCGTATAAGCAGCATGGAAGACTTATGAATAGAATAGTGATGCTTTATTTATCCCGGAGGGTAAGTCGGCCGGTTTTTGCATATCCAGTCTTGTTCTCCATGAGAAGCACAGACACATATACATGTGAGAGCAAGTTCTGGGGTCAGAGGAGCCAATTTAAAAGCCGAAGAATGGCCTTTAATGGGATTTGAACCAGCGACCTCCCGATGATTGCGAGTAGTAACCCACTGAATCGCACAGCGACAAAGCTTACAGCTTTGTCAGGCTGCTTTCCTTCCAAGTACTACTCAAGCCCAGCTATGTTTAACTACTGAGATTGGGTCTATTCAGGGTATTAACTATATAATATGGACCAATGAATAGAAGGGTAGGTGGATTTAAATATGCATTCACTGCTTTGTCATACATGATACATGGATTATGACCTATAGTTATGTCACTGCAGAACCTTCCGCACAAGGCGCAAATATTATGAAATGTATTTCCGCTCGTCACTGGCGATGGACGCGGTGAGCATGGGTTTGAAAGCAGCTGTGTCATGTTCGCGGAACACAGGTGGTGCGGGACCAGATCACACACTGCACCATGAAGCTACGCCAGACCACGGGAATGATGGAGTACTGCTTAGAAGTCATCAAGGAGAACGACCCTAGCGGCTTCCTGCAGGTATCGTCCGAGGGGGCGGGGCTTAAGACGGGGCAGCGCCGTGACTGGCTGCCGGTCTTTGTCCCGTCTCTTGTTCCGTGAGTTGCACGTCTGGTAACTGGCTCAGTGGGTCATCTCCTGCCTCCGTGACTGGAGTGTTGGAAGCCCCCCATGGTTCTTCCCATTTAATGTGGGTTTCCAGACTGATAATGTTAGGCTAACTGGCCTCTGTGAATTGGTGTCTGCCTTCCGATAGTCTGGCATCCCATCCGGGGTGGGATGGTGGGGGGCCTACTAGCATTTTAACAGCGAGAGCTACTTTTACAAATAAAATAATCTGGGGAGCAATGAAGATCACTTTGCCATATGTGAAGCTGACTTGTCGCAATCGACTATTAACGTCTTAAAGGTCAGCTTGTCGCTCACCATCCACCGGACTGCGAGCACTGATGTACTGCATAGGCAGTTGGAAGATGGGTAACATGTAGCAAGCATACTGCCTCTTTATTTACACTAATCATAACATTCAGTGCTTTACAATACAGCTATGAATACATTACAGCCAGATTACCAGACTTACATAGTTTCTAGAGGCTGAGTGGTGTATTTTGTGTTGGCTTTAATATGCACTTATATACTCTCAGCAGAAGCTAAATATTCATCCAGCATCTTTGAATATTTTTTCGTGGCTTGACCCCCTTAAGAGGCTCCCAGCAGAATAATACTTTTGCATTCAGGACAAACGTATGAAAAGAAGTAGTTCACCTCTTTTAATCCTTTTTTATAAGACGCTGACTCCTTCTTCCGATGTCCAAACAGAACTTGTAGTTTTACGAATGCAGGAATTCCACTAAGGATGTGTAGACGTGGCAGTGAGAAGAATCCGGCGTCCTTTCCGCCGGTTTCCGTCTCCATCTTTGGAGAGCACCATCTCTAGCTGCCGCCTGATCGGTGATGGACTCGTCCTCCTGCTCCACCCTCAGATCTCAGATGCCCTGATCAGGCGGGTCCTGTCGTCCCAGGACCAGTGGGTGAAGGGAGCTCTGGAGCCCAAGGTGGGCCCCGAGTTCGACCTGACGCTGAACACCGACCCGCTCCTGCAGGCGATCCTCCAGCTGGACCTGGTCCAGGGTAAAGGTAGGCCTCAGATCCAGGCTGGCCGAGACCCGAAGCTCGAAGCAGCGCCTCCCCGTCTTTTCCCTTTTCGTGCCCTGAGCATTTTTTTCATTATGTATAGCATTTGTCGTTTCCCATCGGCTCATTGCTGTCCATGTAAAATTCATTTACAGTTTATTTGCAATGCATTTGGCTCTGAGCTAGATGGGTAACAGTAGCTAAATTGCCTGCCTGCTCTCTGGTGGGGTAATTATCAGCTGGACCCAATCTGTGTTAAATTAAATCGCTTTGTGAAACAGCCCAGGATTATTCCGTCACTACACACGTAATTGATGGAAGCACATTCAATTATGCTGAGTTCCTGAAGAGCCCACTCACCCCCCCCCCCAAGGCTCTGTGGCTAGGATCCTTTTATGGAATGGCATGATCTAATTCCTGAGGCTTCAGAGAACTTAGGCCAGAATCTAAAGGATGTTTAGTGTGTAATCCGGAATGCAACACGTTAGACGAGTAAAATGTGCTTCTGAACTGATTTTTGCAGATCTGCAGAAAAAAATGGTTTTGAAAACATTAAGAAGGAAAAAAAGACATTTTAAAAGATTTATTATATAAAACAATCCTAGGATGTTCTATATCGTATCTCTTTCAAGAGTCAAGATGGAGGACCACACCATTTTCATTTATAAATAAGAGCATTGATTTTACAGTAAAGAGCTGAAAGTCCTAAATGATGTAAAATCCACAGAAACTGTGCGCTCTACTGACGCTCGGCCAGGCAGCGGCAAGCGGGTTGCGTGGAGATGCTGCTCCGCCGTCGCCGTGGAAACGCATTGATCGCATGTCGTGTTGCAGGTTTTCAGGCATCTCCGTTATTGACACACGTGCACGGACAGAAAGAGGCAGCAACCGCAGGAGGTACTCTATGGTCGCTGCTCTTTGCTGTGACCCCCTCGCTCGGAGGGGGTGGGCGTGGGGGGTGTCGACGTACACATTCACTCGCTCTCTCTCTTCTTTTATGCATGACACTTCACTTCATCCCACACATAT
>JABFDZ020000043.1:5426366-5436968 GCA_019775955.2 Pollimyrus isidori
GTACGATGGCCCCTGTACAGCCCTGAGGAGCGTGTAGTAGTCCTGTACGATGGCCCCTGTACAGCCCTGAGGAGCGTGTAGTAGCCCTGTAGGATGGCCCCCGTACAGCTGTCAGGCTTGTGCGCTCACTAAAACTCTGTGTACTTTTCTAGAACTATGTGCATTTTCTTCAGGCTCCATTTCTCTGAAATGTAAACGTTTTGTACTTTTTTGGTGGTTTGTATATGAAATGCATTGTAATCGCATCGTTTCATATTATATGGTGTTAACGAAAAGCTGCCGCTTTTCCCCCTTTTAAAATCAATAAACTGTGATGGAATATAAAGAGAGACTTGCTTCTTGCTCCTCTGGGTTGTTATAAATGAACTACAGTTGAACGTGACTCGTCTTTGGAACAGCGGTCACTCTGTCACAGCATATGTATGTAAATGCACAGATACAAACATGATCACCAATTCATTCGCCACAGGGGAGTTTACATTTAATAGTAAATCTTTACAAATACAATGCGGAAAAATATTGGACACCAGAACAAATCAAACAAATCCAACATGCACAAAATGACGCTTCAGACCGATTTTCACTACACCATTCTGGATTTCTTGATTTTCTGTATTTCTTTAGAGCTCAGGACTAACATGCCATTCTTGAACCGGCCAACCTGTCCAGTCGGAAGAGCGCTTGATGTCGACTTCCTTTTTTTCTCCCTGCAATGACGAAAAAAGAGAGAGAGAGAACAGCTTTTTGTCTGACTACAAAGTAAATAACATGGCCCAAAAAAAACAAGTTCATTGAAAATCAATCTAGAAATTACCAAGCACTCAAAGAAAAAAAAAACATCAGTGCACTTGGTGAAACTTTGCAATAATTGTCTGCATAGGTAAAAGCGCTTCCTTCACACCACAGAATCACTCCATCAGGACTGATAAATATTTCCTTACTTTTCTTTATTCTTCTGCTTTTTCTTCTTTTGGGTGTCCTAGGAGAATCAAATTGACATTTATTTATTTTCACGCAGCATGATGGTTTAAGATTAAAACAGTACTTGGCAAAAATGCAGGTATTAAGATTCCTGTGAAGATTCCTAGAGAAACTGCTTTGGCACTTCAATCGTATGCAATATCTTCAGGAGACTAGCTGGACCCCGGCCTTTTGTTCCTTTGAACAGCAGCACAGTGCAGCAACACCCCCATTTGTGGAAGGAAAAAAAATCAATAAAGATACAAGCAATTCCACCCCATCAGTGACACAGAGCAACTCACCGACTTAATTTCTTCCTGTTCCTTTAACTTCTTCTCCTTGATCATTTGCTGGTAGACTTTGTAATTGATGTGTTCTTTCTTGGATGGCTGTGAAGGATGTACGCTCTTAGGTGCTGCCTTGTATTGCCATATCTTAGTCAATGTTCTAAGTCAGTGTTTCCCAACCCAGTCCTTGGGGAACCCCAAGCCAGTCCATGTTTTTGCTTCCTCTCAGATCCCAGCACACCTGTACCAGGTGTTTGGTGTTCCTGATTGGCTGAGAGGGAGCAAAAACGTGGAGCGTCTGGGGTCCTCAGGGACCAGGTTGAGAAACACCACTCTAAGTGCTTCTCCATACCTTTGCTCCAAGCATGATGGCTCTTTCCTGCTCAAACTGCCTTCGCTGTTCCTTCTGGAAACCAGTAATTCCAAACCTATGAACTTCCAACCGTGCCTTTTAAGAGGGAGCAAAAATATTAATATAAACCAAATGCAAATCAATACCTTAAGGTTCTATTTTGAAACTGGATAAAATACAACTCTGCTAACTTTATGACCTGGTTTCTGTTCAACCATAACATTATTCATTACTTATTTACCTTCTCCAGATTGAATCTATCAAGGTCCCCTTTGTCATTCTTCTTTACTTGTTGAGGCTGAAAAGAAACATCATAAAAGTCACAACTATCACAGTGTAAATCAAAGTGCTCGTTCACTATTATGATTAGTTGACAGTCTGAATCAGTTCGATGCAAAACCCTAAAACCAAATCTTTAATGACATTTAAGTTGATAAATTTAACAGGCTAAGTTGAACAGTCATGTCAGATTCAGAAACCTTTCTCCAGTAAAAGCTTTATAATCAGTCGGCTAATAGAAATACCATGGCATGTACAGTACAATAAACACCCTAAATCTTCCATAAAGATAGTGAGGATTCAATAAACAGTACACAATGACTCTACATGTAAAACATACCTCTTTTTCTGGCATTGGGGCATTTGTTTTAGTATTTTTCTTCAGAGGATCCTGGAAAGTCACGACCTCTATTTGTGCACATGGGGCTGCACCACCAGCTTTACAGGTGTCTGGTGCATCCGGCACCATGAGTTCGGCCAGACTACGCGGTCCGCAGTCATTTTCATCAGGGCAGTCCGAATGGGTAGCGTCTATGTCTATGTCGTCTACGGATGTATCCACCTCATTTTGCTTCTTCTTCTTCTTCTTCGACTTCTTTCCCCTTCGTTCCCTTGGTGCGTCACCTTTTGGACGTTTAACAATTAAGATTGATCATTTTACCAGAAAATAACTTTGACAAGTGAATTGACATTGCCGTTTAATGACCGCCCATCAAAACTATTATAGGCAAGTCTCAACACGTAGGTAAGCAGCCAGCCATGTTAGTTAGATTTAAGTCACTATAAAATACTAAGATCATTTCAAAGAGCGAGTGTCGTTTGTTGCCTCCGGCAGACTATTGGCACAAACATTCGGCCTGTATTAGAAACTAGCTAGCATGCTGTTTAGCTGACGACTTACCAAAGTCATACAACTTGTTCAACACCTGGTCGAGAAAACCATTATCCAAATCGTTTTCTATTACTTCTTCATTCTGCGAGTTCATCCTAGCATGTACTTATTAGAAAGCAGGATGTTGTCAATACACCATCACATTACTACCTCTAGTTACAAACACGTTTCACGTGGTTTAAACAAAAAAAAAGAAACCCGGAAGTCAGACGTTGCAAGTCCTCCTTCGGCCACCGTAGGCGTACAATATGAACAGGAAGTCGTGTCTCTCCTGATCGAAAGGCGCCGCCCATGTGAATCAGGCCACCTGTGTGGTATGTGAATATTTCCAAGTTCTGCTCTGGATTGGGAAGTGATACTTTGTCTAAGAGTCTACATCTACGCTACATGCAGGCTTCAACCTGAGTAATTTCCTTGTTCTAACGAATGGCATCAAGAACTCTGTACTCGGTACGTAATGCACAAACAGTGCTGTCTAAATCTTAGCTAATCATAGCGTTCTTTGCCAAGTATCCCCAGTGAACACTGGAGCTGTCATTCTGTTTGCCCCATATACTTATGGGACTATTAGTTAACCAATAAACAGGGAAAGCAGATTTATTAGTAATACTTATTCCTCATTAGCATGTATGGAAATATAAAACGGCAAAGAGAACAGGAACTAAGTTAAACTCTTAATTGTTTAGTTGTATTTTGTATTAATGCGGACATCTAATATTACTAACGGAGTAAAGCTAATTGACGTTACTGTATGTAATTATGTGAACTTGTATTTGCACGCGAAGCAAAGAGACCCAGCTTTGAAGAAGAGAGATGACTTCGAGGATATCCTGGAAGAGAGGAGAAACAGCAGCGACCTGAAATATGCACTGAAGTGTTACATGCCGGTTCTTTACAAGGGGGTCACACCCTGTAAACCGAGCATGATAAAGACTATGGTGCTGCAGTCTGAGCAGCTTCGCTACGTTGTCGCCGAGGTGAGAAAGCGAACATTTACCATAGCGATGGTAACGTTACACATTCGGTTAGAGTTCAAGCAAAGATGTCAATTGCTTCGACAGACATAGTTATACGAGTGCTAAGAGTTAGAGTAGCAAAAGCCAGAAGACAATGGAAGCTATGAAAATAAAATCCATGCGCGGAGGGAAAAAAATGTGCTCCGAGGCCAACTGGTTAACCCCCACCCCTCCAGCCCGTCCAGTCAGCCGTAAGTGTCAGAAGTTACGAGTGGATCTGTGTGCTCTCTTAGTCATGCCCAGCACGTGCGCTTGTAGCATCGATGGTGTGGGATGAGCTTGGCTGATGTCTGCCTGAGCCAAGCTTGCTGAACAAGTGTGTTACCACGCAGTTAATCTATCTATTTCAAATTAAGGCTTATCCATGGAAAGTAGAAGTTTTATTTTGTAGGAAGCATGTGTGCATCAAGGTACAGTATATGTGGGCTGGCGTGTGGCTCAGTGCATTAGGACATTGTGCGTCTGGTTGTGAGGTCGCTGGTTCAGATTGTCAGCCGAGTGATTTCTCTGCTGGGCTCTCGAGCAAGGCCTTTAACCCCGAATTGCTCCAGGGACTGTCTGACCCTGCTTTCTTTAATAATAATAAAAAAAAAAGTTTGTTGCTTTGGATGAGAGCATCTGCTAAAATATAATCTGGATGTGCTGTGAGTTTGCTGCATACGATGCACACTTTAAAATAAAATATTTTCATAACATGAGTAAACGCACACGAGTGTTGAGAGAAGGTGAAGCAACACGCACATTGAGCGTCACAAACTTTTATATTTAGCAGCAATTAGATTCACACCCACATCTCTACAGGCGTGAGCCAATGCTACTGCCTTCTGGGGGGGCCAGTTGTGATGAATCATGAATATTAACACACCTGATAGTGTTGTACTTTAGGTAAATAGATATTGTATTTCATTCTTTAGCGCAGAGAGGTTTTATCTGATTACACAAACAAACCTTGAAATTGCACCTGCAACCAGGTAGGATTCCTTACCTGGAAAAGGGCGTGGCTGCTGTCCTTAGAGGTTGGACCAGTTTTTCCAGTGATAACTACTGCTAGAGCCAGATCTGGGGAATATGCAGGCTCTTCACTGCCTCCGCTGCTCAGCGCCACCATGTCGATTATGCTCTCAGCTGGCGAAGGAGACTGGGGAGGCCGCTGAGGTCATCCAGGGAGAGGCCTTGGCCATCCTGGATGAGATGGCACATAAGCTACAGCTGGGCACCGTCCGGCTCTTTGCCTACACGCTCAACAAAGCCTTCAAGGCCCTCTACCAGATGATCCGCGTCAATGAGGACGGCATCCAGAGAGTGAGTCCTCCACAATCTGCTCCGTTATGACAAAGGGGCCTTTAATCCGATTTCATTTGATTTTTAATCCGGGTTGAATTAACTCAGATGGCACCTGCCAGAAGTTGGCTAAGAGTGATTCTTTTGCTATTTGTGAGGTGGTGACTGCAGATTTCTGTCCCCAGCTTCAGCAGGCCATCCAGGAGCATCCGCTGGTGCTGCTCCCAAGCCATCGGAGTTACATGGACTTCCTCATCGTGTCCTACCTCCTGTACACCTACGATCTCGCCCTGCCAGTCATTGCTGCGGGAATGGGCACGTATTGTGAGACGGCCTCCGTCGAAGTTCTCCAGCACCCGTCACTGCCCCAAAAAAATGTGGGCACAGGTGGATGCTGGAAATGAGATCACTTATGTACGACTGCTGTGTCTTACATGGCTTTCCAAAGCTCACAACGTCCTTGTAAAGCCATCCTACGTTCCCCCCCACCCGATACAAAAATGGAAGTTTCTAGGTTATCAGGGATGCCTGTGTCTCGAATATTGATGCCGTCCCTAATTTCTGGTTTGCTGTGAAATCTCCAGACTTCCTGGGCATGAAGTTTGTGGGAGAGATGTTACGGATGTCTGGTGCGTTCTTCATCCGCCGCTCGTTCGGGGGGGACAGGCTGTACTGGGCCGTCTTCTCCGAGTACGTCAAGACGATACTGAGGGTGAGCGACGTCTGCAGGCAGAAGACAAGAGGCCCTCGCTGCCTCCAGCTTCATCCCACACTTTGCTATTTTTGAGCATAATGATTAAGATTCCCATATACTAGCTTGGATCCCACATTCTTAACAAGTGTCAGGCTGTTTCGCTGCATCTTTTAAAAATAATCTTTTAATTTTGCATCACTTTGCGTCTCTTAATTGACTTGTACTTTCTGCCTACAGTCACGGCTCTTCCGCGCTGTGTGGGGCTGCTGTACAGTGTTTAATAGATCAGTGTAACAGGTCAAATGCTAAACTCGCTACTGAAAATTGAGGTTGATTACATTTAATTTATTCAGTAATTTGTTCAGTGGAACCTTTTGACGCTCTGCTCTCCTGGGAACCCGTATTTGGTTATGAGCTCCTGAATCTGTCCGTGTGTCACGCCAGTCCCAGCGAATCCTAACATAATATATGCATTCAATCCCTAGAACGGATACGCGCCGGTCGAATTCTTCTTGGAAGGGACGAGAAGTCGAACGTGCAAGTCTTTGACTCCAAAGTTAGGTAAGAGTAAATTTATGGGCCGCAGTCTTCATCTGCCATCGTCTCTTGAGCAGGTTGCCGTTCGGTCTCACAGTCAACTTCACCCAGTGCTCCTTTGAACATCTAGGATCTATGTCAACATCTTGTCCTCGTCCTGTTCAGGCCTCCTCAGCATCGCAATGGAACCCTTCTTCAAGGGGGAGGTGTTCGACGTCGGCATGGTGCCAATCAGCATCAGCTACGAGCGGGTGCTGGAGGAGTCCTTGTATGCCCGCGAGCTGCTCGGGGTGCCCAAGCCCAAGGAGTCCACGTCTGTACGAGCCCCTTCTTCTCCTCATTCCGTGTCGCGTCTCTGAAATGCATCTAGGACCTGCAGACGGTTCGTGTTTTTGCTCCCTCCCAGCTCCCAGTAGGAAGCAAAAATGTGGACCGCTGCGGGTCCCCGCGGACAGGACTGGGAAACGCGGCGACTCTAGACGGACAGCCAAGCTGCTGCCTCGATCCATCAAGCCCAGTCACTAAGTGACGTTGGGAGCGTATTGCTGTCTCTGCAAAAAATACAACTAGCGTGTCGAGTGACCGCTGCCTGCTTTGTGTATCCACGTGCTCCTCTTGCAGGGGCTTCTGAAAGCTCGCCGGATCCTCAGTGAGGACTACGGCAGCATACACGTGTATTTTGGTCAACCGGTGTCCCTTCGCAGTCTGGCCCAGGGCAGAGTCAGCCGCTCCCAGTACAACCTGATGCCCAGGTAATCCTCTCCACGTCAGAATCCGTGAGCGATCTAGTCACGCTAGGCAAAGATTATTTACCGGATAGAGATTTGTTTTTGATTGTGTTTTTTTTTTTTTTTCTTCCCGGTTGTGATTTAAGTTCTTTTCCCGCCATCGCAATTATTCGTAATACTTAAGTATGATCCCTGATCTCTTTTCCGAGTGTCCCCCAACAAATCAAGACGATCCAGTCGTTGCCAGGTATGGCGAGGTCTTCTGGGTAGTGTAGAACAAGATAGAATAGGCTAACGTCTTAGCACTAATATTCGCTTAGCGTCTGAATCACTTGGTAGTTACTCCAGCCCACGGAGTGCTTGGCCTGGAGGAGGGCGAGGGCACCCTGTGGTCTGAAAGGCCTGGAGTGGCCTATCAAGTCAGACCGGTCATGTGACTTTTCCCCAGACACATCCCCCGGAGGCCCGGCGAGGACGTCCAGGGGTTCGTGAACGACGTGGCCTACAAGATGGTGCGTCTCCAGGAGGAGAACATGGTGCTGAGACCCTGGGTTCTGGTGGCCGCCATCCTTCTGCAGAACCCGCACGGCGTGGACATGGCGTGGCTCACCGAGCAGACTGCCTGGCTCCGGGGGCTGGCCCAAGCCTTTGGGGCCTTCCTCGACTGGCCCGGTACGGCGCTAGGTCGCGGCCCGACGCCGCTCGCTTATAAACCTCCATCCTCTGCGCTCGCGTGGTGTCATCGCCACCACCAAAAAAGAGGAGGAGAGATGGATGTCGCAGGCTAATACGGTTCATGTCAGCAAAGGAATTCGGCAGTTTGGCAGGTGTAGGGAGCTAATTCCACCATTAGGGGGCGATGGTGGAAACTGCTGCTATCTCAAGTAGTGTGATACCTGAGGGCAGATACTGGCTAGACAGGTCTGTCGCTAAGCTGGGTGCCTTGAGCTTTGGCCATGATGCCATCTTCTCAGCTGCAGGGAGACTCAGAAACCATGAGTACTGTAGCCACTAAAGCTCTTTAACCTGTATCTTTTGGGCAAAGAAAGAACAGTTTTCTAGGTCAAATTGAGCTGTCTGCCGTGGGTCCGTATCGTAATACCTCACCCGGAGTCAAGTATGACGTGAAAAGCTGCCCTAAATGAAATCGGCTCTTAAGCACAAAGATAAATGCTGCATTACGTCTGCTCCTCCGCTGTCTTCTTTTATCACTCCACTTAATTTGCTTGCTGGGGGCTGTAATTTCCACCGAGTCGCCTGTACTCTGAAGATGACAGACTTGTTTGGTTCTAGGAGAATCCACTCCACCGTACAGCCCTGATTCTGTTTAGGACGCTTCGGCGAACTAATTTCTTGAGAATCGCAGTAAAGATTCTCATATCTGGCATCAATGGCAGCCAGGCACTGTTGGATTGTTGAATTTAAATTTTTTTTAGATGGCTGAGTGTTACTCTTGAACACTGAATTGTAACACATTCCTTACACTTTTAGTCTTTTTATATACCACTTTAATGGTTATTGTGCTGTTATTTTAACATGCTGCGATGTCTCTGCTGGATACAACACAAGAGATTGTGAGGTAAACGGCAGCAGATCAAGCGGAAACACTCCTGTAGTCCTCTGCTCTGTAGGCGTGCATGGGAACTGATATGTGCTGCATAGAGCTGTTCTTTCTCAAGAATTTACACAAAAATAGTGCTAGTGCTGCTTATTGCGACTTTAACATTTTAATACTGGTATTTTTGAATAGTTCCTGTTACTTGAATGCCTGATAGAAGAGCTATTTCTGTAGCTAAACTTTGGTCCCCGGTACCTGGACCCAGATGTTGTCTGTCCCTCTTTCTCCAATAGGCCTTCAAAGCCCCGCTTCTTTGGTGACCACGCCCCCTTTTGTGGGCGTGGCTTCCCAGCTGCCCGTGTGCCTATGCTGACAAGCGCCTCCCTTTCCCTCGTCTTCCTAGACCACATCTCTGCCAGCAAGGCGGTGGCCTCCGGCCTGGCCCTGCACCCTGGCCTGGTGTGTGCAGAGAGGGGCCGCGTGCGGCTGGCGACGCCGCCAAAGGCCCCCGGGGCCCGATCCCCGGAGGGGGACGTATTCGACCACGCCGTCACCGTGCTCTCCTGCGCCTCCTACAGGAACCAGGTCCTGCACGTGTTCCTGCGCCCCGCCCTGCTGGCCGTGGCCATGGACGTCGCGCCCACCTCCATAAAAGGTAAAGGGGCGGGGCTGTGGCAAAAAAAAGCTGGCCGTGGTCTCCGCCGCACTCCGTGATGCGGTGCCGTCCGCCTCTTCCAGACGACGTGTACGGCTGCTTCGGCTACCTGAGAGACGTCTTCGCCAACGAGTTCATCCTCTGCCCTGGGGCGGAAGTGCAG
This sequence comes from Pollimyrus isidori, assembly GCA_019775955.2. NCBI lineage: Eukaryota > Metazoa > Chordata > Actinopteri > Osteoglossiformes > Mormyridae > Pollimyrus > Pollimyrus isidori. The sequence goes on from JABFDZ020000043.1 coordinate 5,435,769, forward strand.
GTCAGCTTTCCTGCCGCCTGCCTTGGCGTGCGTGTGACCACATCCTCTCAGCCCCCGTCTTTGACCCCCCCCCGCCGTTGACGCGCCCCCTCCTTCAGGACTTCGAGGAGGCCTGCCTTCTCCTGGCGAAATGTGGCGCCGTTCAGATCCTGAAGCAGGACGTCGTGGCCACGGAACGGGGCCGGCCCACGCTCTCCTTCCTCTCCGCCATGTTCCAGCCGTTCCTGTTGGGTTACCAGGTAGGATCCCTGCTGATTTTACTGTTCCTCGTCGTCTCCACAGCGGCTGGGGCTGGTTCTCGCTGCGAATCCCCGCTGACCGTATCACGCAACGCGTGGAGGCATTGAGGATGGGCCGTGGATATTACTTTGTTGGCAGCTGTTTCGTCGGTCCTGCTGTGATCCATTTCGATGGATCTGAAGCCTTTATATCTCATAGGCATCAGCGCCTCTCAGGCCCTGGGCACCCCGTACACCAGTGCTTCCCAATCCGGTGCTCGGGACCCCCCCCCCCCCGACAGTCCAAGATTTTTGGGGGGAGCAAAAATTTGGACTGTCCGACGGGGAGCTGAGAGGGAGCAAAAACATGCATCTGAGGGGTTCCTAACGACTGGGTCGAGAAACGTGGGTGGTCCTTTGATCGTCCGCCCCGACATCGCTATGGGCAGTCGGACCCTCTGCACCCGAATCGCTTCCACGCCGCACTTTGGTCCAGTCCTGACGGCGCCTCCTCTTCCTCCCGGGGCAGGTGGCGTGCCGGTACCTGTGTGAGGAGGTGGCGGAGAGCCTTCCCGAGAAGAGCTACGTCGCCGGAGTCCGCAGCTACGCCGTTAAACGCATCCTGTCGGGTATCCGGAACATCGCCGGCGCTTCTCTACCCGTAGGTGGCGCGGTGGTTATCCGTCCGCTTCAACGCTCCTCCTTCTGTCCCCCGTTTGCAGGGGAGCTGGCGTGCATGGAGGTGCTGTCCTCAGACCTGCAGAGGAACGTCCTGGCTGCCCTGCTGAGGATGGGCGCCTTGAGAAAAAGCAAAGCGTAAGCGCGTGTGCACGTCGGCAAGCACGGAGGGACGGAATGCGAGTGATGGCCAGGAGGTGGCCCCTGTCAGCTGTGGCCCTGATATTAGGTGGCCCCTGTCAGCTGTGGCCCTGATATTAGGTGGCCCCTGTCAGCTGTGGCCCTGATATTAGGTGGCCCCTGT
>JABFDZ020000043.1:5479589-5493901 GCA_019775955.2 Pollimyrus isidori
GCAGTGCTTGTGCAGTGTTTGTGCAGTGCAGTGCTTGTGCAGTGTTTGTGCAGTGCTTGTGCAGTGTTTGTGCAGTGCTTGTGCAGTGTTTGTGCAGTGCTTGTGCAGTGCTTGTGCAGTGCAGTGCTTGTGCAGTGCTTGTGCAGTGCAGTGTTTGTGCAGTGTTTGTGCAGTGCTTGTGTAAACTTGCTCCTGGTTTTTCAGTCTCCCCACACAATGTATAATGAAGGCTGTCGGGTGATTTGATGAGCCTAAATTATACCACAGTGGCGTGATTATGTTAATGAAAATCTGTTTGTGGTTAAGAGGCCTGTGATTGACTGGAATCCCTCCCAGGGTGTAACCCTGCATTCTCCTTTATGAACAAATATTTTCTGGACATATGGACGCATTTTCCACACATTTGCGGTCCACTTCACAGTCCCTCCCACTGTAGCATCAGCCACCAGAGATATAACCTCTAACAACTGCTGAGACGTTTGATCACCCCCTTCCCTGCTACCTCACAGAACTTGCCCATCCTGATTTCGCCCAGTTCTACGTGTCCCTGGGTCCACAAGGGAGGGGCTTATGTTTCACTTCTTTAACCAATCACAGTCCTTATTGTATGACATCACCACATTAGTCTGCTTTTTGTTTATTATTATTATTATTATCATTAGGATTATGGGGCGGCACGGTGGTGTAGTGGTTAGCACTGTTGCCTCACACCTCTGGGACCCGGGTTCGAGTCTCCGCCTGGGTCACATCTGTGTGGAGTTTGCATGTTCTCCCCGTGTCGTCGTGGGGTTTCCTCCGGTTTCCCCCCACAGTCCAAAAACATGCTGAGGCTGATTGGAGTTGCCAAATTGCCCACAGGTGTGAGTGACTGGTGTGTGTGAGTGTGCCCTGTGATGAGCCGGCCCCCTGTCCAGGGTTGTTCCCTGTCTTCTGACCGTTGCTTCTGGGATAGGCTCCGGACCCCCCGCGACCCAGTAGGATAAGCGGTTTAGAGGATGGATGGATTATTATCACTACAGCGATCCTCATCATAAAATACAGACACACCCTTACATTGCTCTGTACAATCTTTGCAGGCAAGCACGTTCCTGTGTTTTCTCTGTTTATCCGTCACATGTCCTTTAATAAAAAGCATGCAGAATACAATACATACAATGAAGATGCTGATTGGTTAAAGAGATTAAATGCAAGACCCTCCCTTGTTGACCTAGGGATAGGGACATGCCGTCCTCGGTGAAATCAGGACGTGCAACAGGGCTTCAGTGTGTTAAAGGCAGCTGAAGCCTGAAGCTGAGGCGGGCCTCGGCTCCCCGCCCCCGGCAGGAATTCCGGAATATCCCTCAGAAAAAATAAATAAAAAATGACCTCATCAGGCATCAAATTCAAACTGCGAGACTCTCATCTGTAAATGAAAAGAGATTCATCTCCAGATCTCCAGATCAAGGATTCCCCAGAGTCTGCCAGCTCTCAGACTATGAAACAAGACTTGCAGTTACCCAAGATTAGTGATGTTTTTACCTCTATAAAAGTAAGAATATTTTCAGCATCAGCCCATTTAGAATATTCAGCCCAAAACATTAATTCAGAACATGTGACACGATTTGTGGCAGAATAATTTGTATTAAGCTTTTATGAAATGTATCAAAAAGATCTATTTCAGAACACTTAAACTTTTTAAGTATATCTCCAGGAAAAATGTGTGCCCCCCCTTAAATACTGGCTACAGTTTCTATAGGCAAAACTCTTGACATTTTCATGCAAAGTGAAACTCATGTTACATGACAAACGGAAAAAGTGAGAGTGAATTAGCTAGCCTGCAGGATTTGGGCACTGCAGTGGAAAAGCTTTATAATGGCTGAAGTTTTACTCTTCAAAGTCTGAAAACACATATTTGCTTTTGAAGATACCACTAAACAGACAGCTGATTTTTGCTTAGGATCCCAGGCGATGTTACACGTCCTGTGATGCAATTCAGTGAAATAATTCAAATTTGTCCATAACTGGAAACTAGATTCTGGTCCTTCAGGGCCCAACGACGACTGAGACGCCAAAGTAACGGATGCATTTCTGAAACGGATACAACAAGTAGAGAAATGGCAGCTGAAGAATAAGGCTTTATCAGCTTTTGCCAGGACTGATGCAAATTCCAATCACTCGAGGGGGAACCTTGTAAAATTTCTTGAAAAGCTTAATGCTTCGGAAAAAAAGGCAAACAAACACACACATAAACCCCTTAAGAAGATGAGCCATAAAATAAAATAAAATGAAATAAAAAAGCATTGGTGACACTCCTGTAGACAATTATGGCAAGGAGGAAGAGTAACAGGTAAGTTCAGTCATAGGCTTTAATGGCAACATCTGGCAACCCTCCAGGACGGCCTAGACAATGTGGAAGACATCAACTGAGCAAAATCTCCAAAAAAAAAAAAAAAAAAAATCGCATCTAGAACAATTTAATTGGCTAAACAGAAGGTCATAGTTCTGCGATTATGAGAAAAAGATGCCAGTGGGTCTCGATCATTTTTACAGGAACTCCCGCACTCTGATTAGACTGTGTGACTTACTGCTTGGACATACCCTTAATTCCACACGGGCAGCTTGGACATACCCCTAATTCCACACGGGCAGCTTGGACATACCCCTAATTCCACACGGGCAGCACAGGGCCGAGCGGCAACTTGCCTGTGGTAAAACGCAGCTCCCGTCAGAACCATGGAATACTCGTTGGTCCACTTGGAGGTGTATCCCCAGCGGGACTTGCCGCTGTCCCAGTAATGACTGCGTGCGGGGTACCCCACGATCCGATCTGGAAAACTGCACCACACGATGAAGGCAAAGTCCACCTGAACACAAACCGGACAGCTTCAGTTTAAAGTTTAAAGCTTCAGCTTCAGTTTAAATAAGGCGGTGAAATACAATTCAAGTGCGGCAAACGTTTGAAAGTCACCAAAATGGTGGTTTACTCATCTGTCTGGTACATTCTGGATTCCATTATAACTCTGAAAGGCAGTTTTATGCAATGTAATGCAGAAACTGGCTCTGAATTAACAGTCTTCTGTAAGACATACATACAACAAATTGCTTATCCAACAGATATTTATCTTCACTATAGCAAAGTTAATGGCTTGTTCTTTTATTGCCAAGTTTGTTTTTTTATTCGTGCATTAAATGTGTCTTCCTGTGTCAAGCTGGTTTCCACAGTCAATCATATGTAGTCTAACTGGTGTTTCTGAATTGCCCCCATGGTATAACTGAGTGTGTGTATGCAATGCAGTGGACTGGCATCCTGTCCAGGGTGTTCCCCAGTCAGCCGACTGGTTCCAGAATCCCCTGTGACCCTGACCACAACGAGGAAGTAGAACATGGATTAATAGTTGGATGGATGGATGGGTAAATGGATTCATGGAAATTATGTAATTTTAGCACAAATCACTTTACGTTCGTCATTAGTTTTTCTTAGACACAGAAATAGCCAGAGACTTGCCCTATTCATTTACCACTCTACTCAACATACTGGCACACAATGACTTACCCTGGAATTGGAGTGAAAACACTAGTGTTTGTCATCAGTACCACAGCACTGCTGTGCATTATAGCTCAACAGGCAGAACCGAACAAACCAGACTGACACACTCCTGCGATCAATAGAGCGGCTTTTTCTAAAGGCCCCCAGAAGCAGAAATCCCTGAAAAATAATCCATTTTTTCCCCCAGATTCTGCCACGACGCACGTGCATCTAAGACCAAAACGGACCCAAAAATGAGCCACTAATCTCATGAAAAGGACCAGGCTGTGAGCGAGGTTACCCAAAAGCTCTCTGTCGGCCGCTAACTCTGCACACAATGTATGATATCATGCAAATGAATTTGCCCACTCGTAGTACACTGATTGTTACCCTACATCATTCATGACAAACTGCTATTTTCCCCGTTAACAATGCGCCCTGATTAATTATGTGTTTGAATTGCAGAACCGAGATAAATTACACGTGGCGAGAGGAATGTCATCAACCTAAAAACTGTGCCGGCAACTTGAAGCGAATGAAACTGAGGCCCCTTATTTCAATGGGAGGGAACGAAGCAAACGAGCACAGAGAAATAGCGTCGCCTCTGCCGCAAGGCGCACAGCGACACGCCGTAACATCTCCGTAAATCAGCACAAAAGTTGCCATTTCAGCACGAGCAGTTTGCTTTGTTCCTTGACTTCTCAGCAATTACGGTACCCGAATAAAAATGGCACAAATAATCACGTCACCGGGTCAAATCGGCTGAGTGAGGCTTCGCCGGCGAACGAGCTGATTCTCGAGTTTAGACCGACGCATAATATTTCCCACCTCACAAATCCAGCCGTTTGACATTTTGGCTTAAATAACACACATGCGAGTTTGCGCAGAATGGAGCCAATCAACATAAAAACTCCACACCCCCTCGTCCTAATGAAATAATTAATGAACTGAAACAATGCAATTATGAATTATGTTCAAAAGCTCTTCCCAATAGTCACGGCAGTACAGAAGTGGTCTGGTTAAAGGCACAGCATTCTGCACCTTTTATTCTTTTAAATTAAAATTCCTCCATTGCTTGAAGGGCAACTACTGAGGTAGATTATTAAACATTGGGGGATTTTTCAGTAACTTATTCTAGGTCTGAGCCTTTTTTTTAAGTTACAGTAAGCAATTCTCTACAAGTTACCACAACCATGCCAGTGGGAAAAGTTGTACTGTATGCCATAAAGAACGAATTGATTAATTATACATTACAGGTTTCTGACATGATAGAACTCACAATACATAATAGATTTACGCTTCACTTATTAAAAGCCTTTCGGTGTTGGTCATTTTGGAAAGCTTCAGGATTGAATGACCAGCAGGATTCCCCTCTCGGATAAGCTGCAATCACTGTTTCATGACTCCTTTTGGTTTTGGTGGAAAAGTTGTCTCCGCTACTGTCAAATTCATATGCGACGACATGTTAGAAAAGTTGAATTGTTTTTGGGGGCTATGGAGGATATGACTAATGGTGGTACATTTAGCCACAGACTTGTACATTTAGCTATAAAATATCACGGTAATCAGCTCCGAAGTACAGAGATCCTGCCCAGGGCGTCACCTGCCTGCTACCCTGTTCTTCCAGGGGTAGGCATTAGGTCCATTTTAACCTGATATATGAAGGGCTTTCAACTGGCAGTCCACGGGGCAAAATGTATTACCGCAACTCACATTCACACTATATAACGTGTGAAATGTAGCTGGATTTAAGCCCCCCCCCCCAAAAAAAAAAACCCTACTGGGAGCAGGGAGGGAGCAAAAATGTACCGTCTGCAGGGCCCAGAAGAAAGGGTTCGGAGACACTGTACTGGGTAAGTGGTTCGGAGACACTGTACTGGGTAAGTGGTTCGGAGACACTGTACTGGTTAAGTGGTTATAAGATGGATGTAGAAATGTCACTGTCCATCACAGATGTGTTTATTTAATGTCAGGAACTGGTACGTTCACAAATGATAATCTGCTTATTATAAATCTGCTATACATAATCACAAGCTGCTATTTAACCCCATTGCTCTGTGATACTCTTAATTTTAGCTCAATGTAAACAAAGAGAAGTCAACATGAAACCACGTGTCAAATGAAATTAACCAATGCTTTGAGAATGTTACGCTTGCGTCTGATTTTTATTTAATAAAAAATGTGTTCTTTGATTCTGTTACGTGCTGCAGCTTTTAGCGGACTGAAACATCGTGGAATGAGGTGTAATTTTCTTTTGAAAAATCAAAATGAAACCACCCAAAGCTTGATTTGACACAATAGTGATCATTGTTGAGAGAGACTAGCGTGCGTGCGAGGTGATGCACTTTGCAAACAATTTAATTGCCTGAAACAACTTGGGCTTCCATTACATACTCTTTTCATGCCAGATGGAAAATGCAGGTTTTTAGACTTGGCACCATATCCCAAAATTAGCATTTCACAGAGAGAGAAGATTTGTTCATTGACTACATGCACATTAGGAAGGCACTGGGGGGTTTTGAAATGGTCTGCAGAATTACCTGCCAATGGTTTAGTAACTAGTGTTAAAAGGGATTTTAAACAAAGCAAAATGTCACTCTTATGGGAGCCCTGGGGCTTCATTGAATAAAATATATTTACATTTTTTTGGAGAGAATTCTAAATAGCTGAATAATGTAATAAGCAATGGCAGTATGTAAATCTGTATTCATCTTTCAATAAATTCACGCTACAATATATGTTCATAACTAGCAAGCCATGTCTTTACAGAATATGGAAAATGGAAAAACACTAGTATTATAGTTTTTGTTGAACTATTTCTTGGCAGCTGATTTCCAGGTTAAAGAAAATTTTGTATAATTTTAATGTTGTCAATCTTGACTTGGCAAGAAAAGGTTCAGCTTTCAAATTTGCCTTCAGCGGCAGAAGTTACATGTCAACAATTAGGGTACTAATTAGGACCAATACATGGGCAAAGCAGCTACTTAAGCAAGTAAGTAAGCATACTATTTAAATAAGCTGTTTAAGTAAGTGAGCATGCAATTTAAGTAAGCAAGTTAAGTAAGTATGCAATTTAAGTAAGCAAGTTAAGTAAGTATGCTATTTAAGTAATCTTTTTAAGTAAATGACCAGGTTAAATGTCTAGTTCTGTACTGTAATGGATCTGTTTTATTTGCTGGTATTGTTTGGATGTTAAAATCAGACAAGTACAAACATTCCAATAAAATTTAGAAAAACAAATCTACTGAACTGACCATATGCACTAAAACATAAAACACCAAAAAATGGACACATGGTCTTATGAATATTGTCCAGATGCTACAAACATAGTCTAAAATAAAACAGATATTAAAAAAAATAGACATTATATAATGTACAGCTGCAGTCATGATTCCAATTACTGATGTTATGAATTGTGCAGTAAGTTAAAAAAATAATAATAATTCTTGAAAATTCTGTACGATTGGTCATTGCCTAAATCCTACCTCATTGGTAGAGAGCACAGAGTCTTCATCCAGACTGAGGATGGCATCGGTGACAATGGCATCATGGGGGAAAAAGCGTCCACTCATTGTCTGTAAGGAAAGTAAACTGAGTCAATTCTCGTTAAGTCGTGCTAGTGGATTCTAATGCGGTGAAGCAATCACAAAAGTCAGACTCCATTTTCCTTTCAGAAAACTGATACTAATCAACTAAGTCGGTCAGTTCCTACTGGGTAACTAATGCAGGAGTTAACGGTCAATGATGACATCATATGATACTCCTTCTGTACTGAAACTGTACCATGTCCATAAAACTAAACAATTTCAGTCACGTACATGATATACAGCACTATTTCATGGTCGCCCACTGCAGTTAATAACTGCAAAGGCAACAGATTCTCTTATTTTCTTTCTCCGAAAGATGGATGCCATGGCTGATTACCAACACATTTCACAGATTTTTGAGTAGGTTTTTGTGTTTTGTTTTTTGTATATATAAAAGATGTGATTTACAGAAGTAAAACCAAGTGAATGAAGCATGACACACACACAGTGGAACTGAATTCACAGCTCAGAGAACTGCCTCCATGAAAGTGGCTGGTAAAAGAGAAACAGATGTGGTACCGTATGTATAATGTGATTTATCGTGCCCTGTAATGCCGCACTGCAGAGCACTGAGGGTGAATTGAAATGCCAAATAGGAACCATGCAAAGTCAGAAATCCGACACAAATTCATCCCACCTCTCCCTCTCATTTCTACCAGGATAACTTGATTGTACTGATCTGTCTCATCGGCAGTAACTCCCCCAAATATCTATCTCGACTTGTCTTTCTTTTTCTTTCTGTGGTTTCTCCAGTGTCAGGCTGATCCCCATTCCACCCAGTCCCTGTAGACTTGGATAGGGAAACCCTGTCTCAGACAAATGCACTCTGCACGTCACCCTTAGGTCACATGATGCTGTTCGTCAAACCAGAGCAGAGTAATCCTGACACATCAACCAGAAGCTAGCCATTCAGGCAGCACTTAGTATGGCGCCAGTACCACCGGAGCAGGCCGGCACATGTTTTTCAATGGCAAAGTACAGGGGGGTGTTCCACAAACCATGATTTCACAGTTAGCTGGGTTAACTATGGCTGTAAGTCATGATTGTCCAATAAGAGTCTAAGTAAGGAGCGTTCCTATTGGACGAAAATGACTTCTAGCTTAAGTTAATCCAGTTAACTGAAAAATCCTGTTTTATGGAACACCCGCTCATGGGACATTTACTTATATGAAAGTGTTCTGATGGCAGAAGGAAAAATTATTATTTCTCCGAACCAATCAGGTTGTAGAGAAAGTAGGTCCAAGAAACTAGAGAAGGCAGGCCCAACCAATGAGATGTATTGGCCCTGCCTGGTCTAGTTGCTTGGACCCACCTCAACACAATCTGATTGGTCATCTCTCCAAACCAATCATTTATTTTGTTCTGCCCTCAGAACATTTTTGCGTGAGTAAAACTCCTACTACCGGAACACGCCCTATCTATACAACAACACACTACTCTTCATTGGATTCTGGCAAAGTAAGGCTGCAATGTACATATACATATTTGTTGAGTACCATTTTGTTACATCATCTTTGGTTCGGAGCATACGACAAAGTGAATAAACATGTTACTTGACACGGGCAGAACGCTATGCTAATTGGGAATGGCAGTCGGTTACAGCTAATGCTGGTTACAGTCAGTCGTAATTCGTCATTTGGGAACATTTTGGTTTCCCGATAAATTACCCCAATACCGGAGAGAGAGTAGTTGATAGGACTAAGACTGACTGTCAGCCTTATTATACTGAGACTCAGGTATATTGCTGGAGAGGCATGCGACTTGCTAACTCATTTGAGGCGGTATCATCTGAGCATGTGTGTGACTGCAGCGAGGCAGCGAGGCAGAAACAGCCTCTGCAAGTTACTCTTGCTGTGGCATTTAGGGCTCTTTCGCCAGGAAATTCAGATCAGGCTAAAAAAATAACTACAGGCTACAAGGATGTTTATCGCTACCGACATGTGACCACACTTGGAGCACACAGGTTTTATATGTGATTTATTTCATTATTTGCTGTACATATTTGTTTTCACAATGTGTTTTTACAATGTGCAAGGTTCTGTAGATCTTGTTATTCAGACACATCAACAGACGCACTGCCTCGGTTTACAATTGTTCCTAATTGTGTTCGCAGTTTTAATGATGAATGACTTCAAAACAAATACCTGCTTTCTGAAATTGCACCAAATCATGACCCCAAAATGGAGGGTTGCACAGAACCATGAATCTTCTGCGCCGTTACACCCCTACTAAAAAGCCCAGGGCCAAGATTTCTCTGACTATTTATTGAGGAGAAAGACTATAATGCCCTGGAACGTCTACCTATCCCTCACGTCTACGACCAGAGTCGCATGTGTCCTCTGATCATAGGCAGCCTTGTGATGAGTTATTTTTATACTCGTCATTATCTTCGCCATCCATGCGAGGCCTTGAAAAGCCTCCCTGATCGCTCCCTCTCCTCCTTGGTGCGACGCAGAGATAACAACATGGCTCAAAATGGTCCATCTCGTGGCCCTCAGGGGCCACCAGAACTACCCCTTCATCAGCTGCGCCCCTGAGCAGCTTCAGTTTAATCAAGTGGACACAAAAGGGTTAAGGTGCTGGGTCTCCGCTCGGACGCTTCTTCCCTTCCGAGATGCTTTTCTTTCTTGCTCATCAAATCAGGGATTCATTGAGCGAGACCTGTTGCTGGCTTAGAGATTAGCCCTTAGGCCTCCTGGGTGGGAGGGGCTCCTATCGACGCCAATGCACCGGGGACGTCTCAGCCCCTATCGACTCGCCGTTTAATGGAGCCTATTCAGTGGACAGTTTATTTGCCATTCACTTAAATATCACCTGCCCAGCTTGTCATGGAAGGACAATGGAAGCATTAGTGAGGCAGTGGGGGCAAGAGCGGCGTCCGTCGGCCGAGGAGAGGACTTCATTGTGTCCCTTTAAAAGGCCCAGTTAAGTAAGGCTTCGTCCGTCTGTTCTGTAATCAATCCGTTATCAGGCATTTTTAGAGGGAACTGAAGCGGCCACTCAGAGAGCAGCTCTTTGTCACATGGACTATAAAAGAAGAGGTTCATCACTCTGACCGAGCCTTAACCTCCCCTTTATTAAAGGCTGCAACAACGGTGCCCCTGGATTATTGGACTTCAAGTAGACAAATGAGCAACGGAGGATGTCGCTGAACAAAACCGCTCGCCGTCGGAGTCCAGAGCTTCATCCGAGTTGCTGTTTTCTTCGTTTTGTTGCTTTGAATCTCGTTCAGACGTGGAACTTGGCAGGCAGGCTCGTCTGTGTGGATCCCACGATCGAACGCGACGGCGAGTCATTCAAAGAAAATCCCCCTCAGTGAAAAATGTAGAAACATGTTAATTATAAAATGGCCAGTGCTTTGAATTATGCATTAACAACTGTGGCCACCCAGTTTCCTATAAATTCATAAAACCGAGCTTCTGCGTGGGAGCGAAAACCGTGCATTCCACGATATTCAGCCGTGATATGCGCTGCAATATTTTAAAAGGACAATTCCATAATAACAAGGGGCTGTGGTCGTTTGATGATTCACTGGTTAGTGCTGTCTTCTTTGCATCCAACCCCTGCTCTCGCTCTGTGTATGTGTGTGTGTGTGTGTGTGTGTGTGTGTATGGAGTTCTGCCCATTTTGTGGGTTTCCTCTATTAACGTGTGTCAATTGTGAACCCCAGCCTTGTGCCCTGTGCTCCAGGTTTGATCCCCGTGACCCTCTACTGGGTGACAAGTTTTGACGATGGATGGACACACGTATTAAAGAACTACTGCATGTTAATTATCAGCCATCGTAGCTCTTAACACACCCCGTGTCCTAAAATATCTCTCCCAGACAGGACCCACCTAATCACCATATTGATTTATCATTAAAAGTAGGAATCTCACTTTACCGGGGGTATGACGAGGTATCGCCGTAAATAGCTCTCAGCGTCTGCAGACTCCTAAGACCCCTCGTTACTGGTTACTCATACATCTGTAAGAGTTTCATCACGCTGTATACGGACGATAGATTATTACGGAGCACTGGAGGAGGCCGCCTTCGTCGGAATATAAATGAGCCGCGATTAGATTGCCATATTGAATTAGCTAAGCCTATCGCTGTCCATTGCACTTCTTAATGAAAAGGCATGATTTTTAGTGTATTATCCAGGCACAGCAAGGATAATACTCCCACAGCACTTCATACTTGCAGGACACCAGGAGGAATCCAGTTGGCTGGTTTATTACTAATTTTTGGGGTGAGGCGACAGATGAGATGGATTTGAGGCACCATAATATGTTTTATTATCCGCTGATTGCTTTCCTGAAACTTCTGTTACCCTGGGAGCTGGTGACTGGGATGTTGGTGTCCATCATCTCCCGATACTCATCCCCCTCTCAAAATGACAAAATCTCTTTCTTCCTCTAGCCATCCTCATCATAGCAAACACGGCGGACTGTTGCTGTCCTACTTATGCTTGTACCTGAACATTCATTGGAAGCTCGGCCTAACGCTTGCGCCTAGTCGCCTGCTCCGTTGTCATCTTTCTTTCTTTCTTTCTTTCACTTCTTCATCTTCCTTTCTCTTAATGATGTTGTGACGTATGACCACACAGCCATGCAAAGCACCTCGGGCTGACTCTGTTGTGAAAGGCGCTATATAAAAATGACCCCTGAATTGAACTCGAATGCAGGTGTGCAGAACCCCACGAACGGATGTTCCTGTGGGGGGGTCATTGCCGGTCACCGGCCAGACTTCACCTTCACTTGAGGTCCTTTAGATAACCCAGCAGGTCCCACCCCAGGAGCTGTCTGTCCTTCACTCCGCCGTCACCCTCAGGTCATCCGGCGTCCCACGTTGGGAGGTTCTCTAAATACTCCCGGGTGCTGAGGCCCGCGACTTTCTGATATCTCTCCTTCCACGGCTCGCACGTGCACCCCCAGGTTACACTTACCGTGTGGTTCACCCCAGACTCCGCTTTCGGTTATCCCGTCTCACATAGAGGCATCTTTGAACTCGACTGAAGGTTCCTGAGGGCCTGTCAGACAGTTTAACGTTATCAGATGTGCTGCCAGATACACTGATATCAATTAGAGAACAGTAATGGTTCCTTGGAAAGCCCTGCTAATTGATCAAGCTTTCATACGACATAAGACCGCACTTCCATTCTCACTGGTAATTGAGAGGAAATGTATACGGCTTCACGGCAGAGTGCTTTCTGAGAAATTGCAACCGAGAGTCAAGACCAGGAGAAGAAAAGTTTTTTTTTCCATCTGTGCTAATATTTAATTACACAGCCACATTCATTAGGAGAACACATTTTTAGACTTCTATTCTAATCACATCTCTGCAAATACAACCAAATTATAAGTGTTCCCCTTCCCCGTCTGCTGTAACTTTCGGCTGCGAGAGTTTTAATCGAAAAAATGTGCGGCTTCGGAATATAATGCTCCCAGCCTCGATTTCCTCATTCTTTAATAGTGAAATGAATCAACTTGAAATAACAGAGAAAACTAAAGAAAGAGCAGGCATCGACTGGCCAGCAGTGCGAATGCAGTGTAGACTCTGATATTCACTAACCCCTCCTTCAGCAACAGCCATTTCTTCCCAATGAGGCATTTAATGGAACTTAATAAAAATTGCCCAGCGCTGGGACACTTTGTATACGTCAGCCAAAAGCTGCCCAAAGCCAGTCCTGAACCAGGTCTCACACACAGAAAAACCCAACATTGTTCTAACAGTTATGAAACCGCCATCCTGCTCTCCCCTCCTTGAGGACTGGCTAAGTTCGCTCGGGCTGAAAGACAGGAAACCTCCCGTGAGAACCGTGGCCCGATTTCACCCCCCCCTTAAATAATGGACAGTGATTGACACTCCATGGGGGTCAACGACCGATGGTGCCTTGCAAGGAAGCCAGTGTGAAACCTGTGAAAAAGAATAATTTCTCCGGCTGCACAGATCAGCAAACAGCATGTCCCGCCCTGAACTCTGCAACTCTGCTAAGTGTTTGGCCATGGCGCCCCCCCCCCCCCCCCTTTGCTCCTGCATGATCTCCCAACTGAAGAAGCTTCAGCCACTAATGTACCCATTGCAGCCCTTTCCGTCTCAGCTCAGGTACTCAGTGCTTAATCCCTTCCAGTCTGATTTAGCCGCTCACATCCACTATTACTCCAAACCGAGAGGCCCTTTGATTTCGTGTATGATTAATTAATACTTAATGTCCCCGCAGAGATTAATTTGAAATCGTAAAATCTGAGATGACTAGTTCAACTTGGCCGTGGTTCCTTTCTACAGCGGACTATACAGTTCCTCCCACATAATATATTTAAAAGAAAGTACAGAAAAGTGGATAACTTCAGCTAATCAGGGAGGTTGGATTGAGGTCCCCGTCAAACTTGACTTGAGGATCCCTTCCAGATATTAAAGTGAACATCAAACACTAGATGCAGTTCACATAATTCACTGGATGGATTCCAACTCTTAAAACCCTTATAGGTTTAATATTGTCACTGAAACTGCATTAAAATAATAAGGAGTCCACGTTACATTATTCAAGCAAGCGTAGTGCCATCACGTGGTTGGTTGGTTAATGTATGAAATCCTATATCACTTGCGATGGACTTTTTGCAAAACGAAGCCTGTAGTATCACCCAGCCGTGAACTAACGCTTCCCAGTCTCACACTTCATAATCTAGTCTCGAAGATGCATGGATCCAACTAGAAATTCCACAAACGATATTATATTTTATTATTAGCCCTAACACTTGACCCCACCATCCCAATCCACCTCCTACTGCTAGTTAGCAAAGTGCTAATATCACGAGCTTGCTAACCAACTAGCAGGGCTACTAGCTTCCGAACCCTGCACTGCTTTCATCAGCCAGACGTTAACTGCTGATATTAGTATCAACTTAAATTAGTGACTTCAAGAAAGTAGCTATACAGTAAGTAGGAGGTACATAAGATGGTGGGGTCATACGTCAGGGCTAATAAAACAATATAACGTTACTGAAATTTCTGGTTTGAACTACACATCTTTATGACTAGATTACGAGGTATGAGATTGGAAAGCTATTGTTTACGGTGGCATAATATTACAGACTTTAGTTCCAGTGTTGGGCATTTCAGGTTCACAAGCTACACATCCAGACCAGGATTTTGTTTTTACCGACCAGTTCAGCATAAGGAGTCATGGTCACAGAGTATTCAGCTGCTGGGCAGAAACAAAATCATGGTCTGGATTTGTA
>JABFDZ020000043.1:5500585-5531416 GCA_019775955.2 Pollimyrus isidori
TGCCTTATACCACACCGCGGGCAGTTCATTGCCATGTTATTTTCTTGGTCTTCCTGTTAAAAGTGTATGCTTGCATAAATGACATTCTCTTATGGGATAACCCCCCCCCCCCCACCAGTGCACCTTTTACAGCTTACACCTTTTTCTCTTTTAAATGCAAATTCGGTAAAACGTGAAGGTCATCTTTTCCTCTAGTGTTCCATCTTGAGGTCAAATGTCCAGAAAGGCTAATTCACTCCTTCAGAAGGTTCGGGTAAGAAAAGCAGGTCTGCACTTGGCATCATCGGAAAGTACTCACTGAGGGAACCTCATTAGCATTGGCAGAAAGGGGGCAAAACTCGACCAGTCCGGTAATATAATAAAACACTGTGTTTCAGCCGACCATGATAACTACATTCAGCTAATCTGACAACCGCAGGAATTCACCCGTACGCGGAGAGAACCGGGTGCTGTTGCAAACGGAATTTCTCATATTCCTCCGTGATCGTGTTCTGTTCCCAGAGGACTTTAACTGATCCACGGCCGAGCAGAAAGAAAGATACAACCTTGCAGTCGGCTTGAATACAATGTCTGCCAATACAAAGAGGGCCAGTGACAAGACAGGGAAATGCTGCATTCACACAGATGAGGATTAAAATGGGCCGTTCCGTCATTTAATTTTATTTTTAGACAATGTCTTCATGACCCTGTCCAGGAAAAACATTCAATAGATAGACGGATGGATCATATTAATCGTATTAAGGTTACAAAAGCACCATACATTTGAATATGAAGACATAACAGCCAGTGATTAGGCTGACATCTTGCAATGAAGCAAATGAAGAAAAAAAAATTACAATTTTCACAAAGCGCAACAGAAATGACACATCGTGGAGCAGTTGGAAGTGTTTAGTGCCTTAACGTTGCCAAGCATTCATCTCACCACCATCTTAAGCACTACTGCATGGGTTAAAACGGGAGATGTAGGATAATAATAATGACATAACACAAGCGGCTTGGACTAAAACTGGGGGATTGCGTTTTCACACTCTAAAATGTCTAAAATGTATATTTAATGTGCCAGTACCTCCCTGTTCGATGCTGTTACCATCCGTCGTGGATAAGAGAGCATTTCGAAGGAGTAGATTCAAGTAAGTCAGCTGATAAGCTACTGAACGGTGATCACGAGATAAGATGGAAATATAATTCTACTACATTTAATACCTTTGCATTCTTAGAATTTCAACACGTTCTGCTCGTATCGATGGATGTAGTATTACTCATACAAATACTGATATATTAAGTTTTTAAAAAAAATCTCATCTCCACCATATAAAATTCCTGCAAATATACTTAAAGAGACTAATACAAATTGATGTATTCACAGATCTGACTTTTTTTTTTTTTTTACTGTATTATTTTAATTTAGGTAGCTGACTAATTGGTACATCAGGCGGGATTTAACTGGGAATTACACCAACAATGTTCTGGTTACATTATATAACCAATAATATCACTGGCATATAGGTCTATTCAAGACAATAAGCTTCGAGAAGATGTCCAATCAGCTCCAGCTGCCCAAATCATGGCCCTTATCTGCATTGTCATTGGTGGAGCTGGAGGTGTCCTGAACCTGACAGGTTCCTCACTCTCGCTCGGCAACGGTGCTTTTTTTCCCCCCACAAATGCAACAGCGGGGAAGACGGCAGCAGAGAGCTGACAGCGTCACAGGGTCCGACGCCGCGCGAGGAGTCAAAAGCAACGGCTGTCAGGCAAAGGTAGACAGGATGCTCACGGCTCTCATAAATCAGAAGTGAGCTTCCCCCGGCCTAATTCCTGAGGCCTGAGCCTCGCCTGGCGCGTCGAGCCCTTATTGTGCACCTGGCTGATGTTTTCTATCTGAGGCGACTTACAGTTTCAGAGCAGCGAGCGGCTGGAAGATGGATCGATATATATCATCCGACTGTTTATACCGTCCATCCTGCTCGGGGTCACGGAGGGTCTGCGGTCCACCCCAGGCAGCATGCGGCGCAAGGCGGAGGCACATCCAGACCGTCTGACACACAGAATCATCACAGCCGATTCAGAGACACACCGAACTGCCCGCGTCTGGGAGGTAACACGCGCATTTCATGCTAAGTCTCCACGCTTTCGAAATCACAGAGAGAAAAGAAAAACACAGAGAAATGGAAAGTTTAGACAGATCATGCATTGGCAGCACCGACGGCAGGCCATTTAACGGAAAACAGCAGTACTGGTTTGACTGGCCAGACATGAATCATAGAAAGAGCTCCCTTCTTGTCCATAACCCCTCTGGGCAAGATAAGACTCTACAAAGTACTAATCCTCCTCAGACTTTATGGTGTTTTCGCTTTTCAGAGAACAGACCCAGATCTTTAAGAAATATAACAACCATCTTTAATAATATTTGTGTGAGTTTATGATGCGTATCGGTGTATGGCTGGGGTGGCAGTGGGATGGCTTAGGGCAGGGCTATTCAAGTCACGGTCCTCGAGGGCCGAGCCCTGCTGGTTTTCCAGCCTTCCTTCACCTGTGAGCCAGGTGTGAACCCTCTGGCCAATCAGAATCAGTGATTATTAAACTAACTACCTGGGAGAACTGAAAACACGGCCTGGATTTGGAATCGAGGGCCTGAGTTGAATAGCCCTGGCTTAGAGGGTAAGAATACTGCGTCTGTGATCGGAGGGTTTGCTGGATCGTATCCCGAGCGATTTCGCCAACTGGCCCTTCAACAAGGCCCACAATCCCCTGCTTTCGCAAAAAAGGAATGATGGTGATAAATCCTTTATTTGCCACTTGCACAAGTACAGGTAGGTTGGGGTGCCTCCTTTGCCCCCCCCGCTCTCCATAGCTTGGGGGTCCCAGAACAGGGCGGCCCAGCGTGCAACGGCCCTAGAACCGGGGGGTTAAGGGCCTCGCTCAAGGGCCCACGGACTGTTCTGCTGAAGCTGGGACTCAAACCAGCGGCCTTCTGATCACAGGCACAGAGATTTACCTTACATCTCTCTGGAAAAAGGTGTCGGCTAGATATAAAATAAAATGTAAATTTCCAGAGCACGAGAGCCTGTTCATTCAGGGATTATGATACTTTCTTCTTCTCTACACGAGGTGACACCGCTTGGATGAGCTCACGGTAGCTATTCAGGCACGCCGGCATTTCCCTGTCGAGCACAGGAAGTGGTCATTTTATTAGGTACACCTACTTTCTATCACCTCTCCAAACACACGGCCCTGCAGCTGTGGCTGAGCGCGCACGGCGATCCGCACGGGGTCTGCTACAGACGCTTTCCTCAGTAGGTGTGACTGCCCGTGGACGGTGGTTCTCGCAGAGGGGGAGCCACATTCCAGGGATTTTCTCACACCGCGGCGCACGAAGGATGGTGGGACGAGCGAAACACACGCAGTCGATGGCAGAATGTGCAGCAAAACACCGTGCTAACGAGAGAACTCCGAGAGAGAATGGCCGGACTTGTTAAAACTAACAGGAAGGCCGTAAGTGCAAAAATAACAGCTCGGTGCCACAGAGGTGTGCAGGGTGGCATCTCCCGGCCCACAACTCATTAACCTTTGAAGCCATTCAGGAGGGACCCAGAGGCGGGTCCTTCCCACCCTGGCTGGGTGCATCTAATGACCACTGCATGCCAGCGCAGAATGGCCCGCATGCAACTGCTAACAACATCAGAAATGTCTTATTTCAAATCTCGGCCAGGAATTTCCCGTGCTTCTTGGGGACCGCAGACCACGTGATGTACGATTTTACTGCAATTAAAAGCAAAACGGAAAAACAAAAGACCCCCCGGAGGAGAAGAAAGGAAGAGTAAAAAGGATGGAAAAGAGGGGTCACGACAGGCCTGATCTTTATCCCCGAAAGAAAAGTTCGAGATTGTTCTTGGTGTGAAGCAGGAAGAAGCAGAAATTATAGCAAAGCTGCTCCCTATCACGTTTTATCCTCCGCTGCAGGTGCTGTGAGGGGATGCAGTTTGGCAATTTGCAGATACGTCCTCCACAGCACAACAAATTGGCCACAAATCCTGTATGTGGCCCAAAAGAGAATATCCTACTAAGCACACAGCTGTGACAACAATGGAATTGTTTCCATGTGCACCGGTGCAACATTCATCTTAATTATACGACACGGGCTGTCTAATTCTAGCCGACTGAGTGTCACTGCTTCATCAAACTGGCATTTCAACACTGTTTAGTTGATAGTGTACAAGGGGTTTTATACATGTCAGATCATATTATGATCATAGTCAATAAATTGCGAATAAAATTTTGGGGGAGATGCATTACCGGTTGATATCCGGTCACGCAACGCCCGCCCGTCTTCGGAGGTGTTAATTTTTGAACAGTACTGATTTATATTTAGTTCACCTCACCGGGCGGCGGTGGGGGAAGTCATGCTGGGAAATTTTGGGGCCGGATGTTTCCGCGGAATGCGAGCGAGGTACTGAGCGAACGAGCCGCTAATGCCCATTTGCACATGTTTGAAAAGGGAAAGAAAATAGGTCAGTGAGACTGCCGATGTCTCATAACCGAAATAGCTGAGCACGGGATGACTTTCCGCTACGATGCTGATCTGTCGTCTGCTGCTGCAGTTGTCTTCATTCGCCACTACAGTACATCTACTGGTACTGGTGCACCTACGCTGGTTTTTTTATGCTCTACAGCAGCGGTTCCCAACAGGGGGGTCCCGGCCCACAAGGGGGCCTCAGCGAGCTCTGTGGGGGGTCGCGTCATATTTTAATTTTTTTTTAGCAGTGGGCAATCAGGAGAACGATCATGTTGCCTTAGTTAATTTTGTCCCCTGGCTGACCAAATAATGGACAAATTTGTAATTCGTCCTCCACAAAAAAGACAGAGTCTATATCTAGATATAGTAATAAACAACACTTCCTGACAACCCCTGATGTATTGCCATATGTAATATTTTGCATAATGTTTGACTGATTACCTTTGATAATGTACAGGAAGATTAATCGCTTGTCAGAAAAAAAGAGGGTTACATCCCCACCAGTAAAAGCTACTGGGAGCAGCTAGGATATGTCTTAAGCTTGTGCATAAAAGTAATACACAATGTCTGAAAGGTTTTCACTGTGGTTATTATTTTTTTTTTTAAACATTTGCCAAACGGTGATGCTTCACGCATCTCTGTTAAAATCCAGGCGATGCTCAGTTAGGGGTAAGAGTAGCATCTCTCAACTCACCCAGGGCAGCGTAATAAAAGGGGAAATTTGCAGGATCCGTAGAGAAACGGGGCAAGATGTAGAGCCCTCCGGGCTGTGCGTTCCACATTAGCTTGTTTCTTGATATGTGGGCGTGCACTCTATCCTGGATTATCTAGGGGGAACAACAATAAATGCGTAAATAAAGAAATGAACAATGTTATTGGCGGCAAACATTGAGAAACACTACCGGAAACCGGTCGGTAAGATCTGGCTGGTATCTTCTTGGTGTAGAATACTTCCTTCCTGAGATGCAGGAGATTCCTGAGTTATCTGGGCTCAACAACTTTCTTAATTATCTTAATTTATTCAGAAATTAAAACACGAGAATTGCATAAAACTCCACACGTGCATAAGAAGCTAAATAAGGTGACAAATACTATGAAAGAGCAAATGTGAGGCGTTTCTTACATGACAAACAGTCCGTTGTAGCGTGTTCCAAGACAGTCTGGTGTGACCCTTTCATCACACTGTGTGCTCTATGGAGAAGGTCTGTCATAGCCTCCTCCACACCACTAGGGGGCAGTTATCTGGGGTAGGGGATGTGTGTTGGCTGGGTGGGTATTAGGGTTATGAGTATGAAGCTGCTGTGTATATGGAGTTTGTATGTTCTTTCCATTTTAGCAGGGTTGTCTGCTAAAACCGAGAGCAGGAAGCACTTTGTTTCTCCGGTGGGTAATAGATGTGCATCCAGAGGACTGTGCCTGACGTCGCCCCCAGTGTGCAGCCTGTGACAGCCGCGAGGCTCAGGCGCGCGCGGCTCTAATCCGCCCCATCGCGCGGCCGCTTTGATGCTCCCTGGCCGCCCCGCTGCTCACTCTGCTTCTTTGGCTCCCTTTCATGTGGCGTCCTGCGACGCGCCGCCAGAACGTGGGCCGGGGAAATGGGCGCGTCACATGACAAAAGGACAACACGCGGGGAGGGCGGGAGAGGATTCCCGGGCACAATTGGATAATCCGAGGGCTTTGATTCAGTTCGGAATCTGTGGCCCTTTCTGTCACAGAACCTCATCCCTCGAAAGGGCGCAAAAACAGGGATAATTAATGAACAAATAATCCAGCAATTCTATACAGACACCGTGCTTACACACAGCCTCTACTTCATTAGAAGCCAGAGGTGGAAATTCCAGGTTTAGAAAGTACAGATCCACACCATGGTTTTGTTTCAACCGGCTAGTTTATGCTCAACTGAGCTGAAACAAAATCCCGGTCTGGATCCGTACTTTCTGAACCTGAACTTTCCACGTCTCACAGAAGCCATAAAGTGTGTGGTGTGTAGCACGCTGTGCCCCTAATCTGAAGGGCACTGGCTCGACTCCCACGGCTGGTACAGCGATGTTGCCGCTGAGCCGCTGAACAAGACACTTAACACCAATCGCACCGTGGCCACCGGTTGACCCTGCTCTCTCGTCCTCACTTCACATGTATGTCACCTTGGACAAAAGTGTCTCATGAATAAATGTAACGTGATAAAGATCATCTTCCACCGGGAAAATGAGAAGGAGCTGGTACGCAAGTAAGGCGTGCTGTGAAAAAGGTCTGAACCATGGCGACGTGGCCTCTCCCCAGCACCGCCCACTTCCTCATCACCGGCCAATCAGAAGAGCCCATTTAAGAGTCAACAATCACTCTCGTATGCAACAGTCTGGTCATGTGACTGTCCATTGTTGTTATTGTTTGAATCGAATTGACAGTTGCTCTCTTTATTTCGGCCTCCCCGGTGTAGGGCCTATTTCCATAGCAGGATCGAGTGAAAACAACAAGCGTTACCTGCGATATTGCCCACATGCCTAGAAGCACTTAAAGGGGGCCAGAGATCGTAGGATACGGCTATACGGTTCTGATTTCCTCCAAGTCATGGGATAACAGTGCATGGCGAGAGAAACGGGAGCTTCATTGCTCCTAGACTGAGGTAATATAAGCAGGTAATGGAGGAAAAAAGAATCCGGGTGCATTAATGGCCTGGCCGACCACAGAGCTGATCGGCTGCAGCCATTGGCTTCTGCTGCTTCGGACTCCGGCACACAGAGGGGGGAAGGAGAGCATCCATTAACATGGTTATCCCGTGTCAGGCCGAAATGACACCCATCCCCCCCCCACCCGCTCCAGCTCGAACCAAGAATCCCATAAAGAGAAACACTTACCTCTAATGTAGTTAATACTATTTTTGCTACTGAAGAAAAATAAGCATCCCACAGGAATTGAGTCTGTTGCCTGAGGGCCAATATTTTGTCATGGTCCACAGATCTGGTAATTGAAGGAATCTGCGAATAAATTATGAAAAAAAAAAACAGGGAGGAAATTAAACACGGCTGGCAGAGCACTGATTGTTTAACCGGCAGGTACAATGGTGAGGTTCTCGCTGGCACCTGAACGAAGCCGACCTGCCTCGCTCACCTTCCTGCCTCGCTCGCCTTCCTGCCTTGCTCGCCTTCCTGCCTCGCTCACCTTCCTGCCTCGCTCACCTTCCTGCCCTCTCCACTGCATGTTCAGCGTGTGACATCAAAGGAGCGAGGTGGCAAAAAAAAATGCGTCATCGCATTGCTTTTCCGAATGCTGCATTTGCACGCATCTATATATCCCAGCCAAGACACAGTCATCCTGCAATATGGCTGTCCTTCAAAAGAGCACTGTAGAATTCAGTCAGTCTATCAGACACAAGTGTTGACCTTTCGGTGTCTCTCTTATAAGGTAAACCTGGAGATTAACCAGTTTCTACAGACCCTTGGAGTCTGACAGGTTCTGTCTGTCCAACTTCACAACTGCCGACACATAAAACACATTTTAAAAGAGCGCTGGATCAGGATAAGCAAAGGAAACCATTATGAACTTGGAAATAGTGGATATACGGTACACTCATTCTGTTCTATAAATTTACCACTTCGGATGAACTGTGGCAGGGATCCTGATCCTGATCCCCAAAGGTTTCTGGGCTGTGGCACACACATCCACAAGGTTTAATAAACAGAGACGCACGATATAAATAACCAAAATTAAATTACACCTCCCATTAGTGTTTATGTGTCTCCCCAGTAGGGAAATAAGCCTCTCCACATGTTTCGCTCATCGCTGAAGTTCATTCCTCAGAATAATTGAACGTAATGAAATTCCCCCCTCTCAGCAGGTGCAGAAACTCAATTGCTATATAGAATTATGGCATTATCCTAGCTTAAACCTGGACTGCCCCCCTCTCCCGCCCAGGCGCCCGGCGGCAGAACAGGGAGCTCCGCGTGGACATAAACACTGCTAATTCGCCAACCACGACAGAGGATGTAATTTCAGCTTGTAATTAAATAACACGTTAATTCCGCGCAAATATGAAAAATAATGCGAGGTGCTGCGGCGGCTTGGCGGCGACGTGTGCATTTTTAACGATGATGCATGGGAGGGTAACCTGCACTCTCAGCTGCAGCGGGTCGTATTGCGACAAGCGTTTGCCACTCGGGGCTGAGGCACAGGGATCAATGGGATAGCGCATTTCAACGCTTTTTTTATCCTAATGTGGGCTAACATAAAATTCAAAAGTGAATTATAAATATTTATATTTGCAGACAGCTCAGACAAACGTCATCAAGCACGCATGCACAGACGATACACCATGCTGCTGATATTTCAACCCAGAAGTGTATTTTTAAGCAAATATTCACATTTAAAAATACACGGTTTCCTATCCCACCTATATTTGTGTGCTGGTAATTCAGAGAAGCAGACATTCTTCTCACTCTTCCATAGAAATGCTGTCATTAAAGAGTTTGCTCTTTCCACTGAGAGCCTCGGTTCCAGCAGTCGGACGTACCGCAATATCTACGTGTAATTAGCGATGGAATACTTTTTTGGAGGATGGGCGGTGGGGGGGGGGTGACTTTGTTGCTAGGGATGGAAAAACAATAGGCACCGCAAGCCTAAAAAAGGGCCCATTCAACACCGTATAATCACAAGTAATTAGGAGACCGGCAGTAAATCCATTAGTTGCTTTTAATATTCCAGTCTTTGTTAAACTTGACTATTGGACACATATCAAATCAAAATCACAGTGTTCCGCACGTATATTTGTTAGCAGAGTCTGAAATGCAATTTCCATGGCACTTTGGGTCCAGAGGTTAGTGGATGTAAGCTGAGTCATTAATAATTGCTGTCATTTCTAAAAGTGCGGTGTGTGTGTGTGTGTGTGTGTGTGTGTGCATCTGTGTGCAGGAGTACAAAATCTCTTACAGGGGTTTCGCCATTATTCGCCCCTATCTCTCTCCCCTTCCTGTCGCATTTAATTTTCTCTCTCACTTTCATTCCTTCGGTGACATTTCGCCTCCTATTTCAAGCCCCCTTTTTTGCCACATTAATGACTCGCTACCTTGAAGCCACAAAAGGGCAGATAGGCAGCTGCCGCTATTACGTCCGGTAATTAAAGAATATAAATATCATACAGCTCGCAGGCTGTAACGAATGAGGCCATATATTGATATACGGGTGCCAAGAGATGATGCGATACGGGCGTCCTGCTCAGTGCCCGTCAGAAGGCACAGTGGCCTTTTTCCCTGCCTGTCAGCAAACGGCTCCCTCTGAGGTCAGAGTTGCAGCGGCGAAAAATACCCAGCCTGCGGAGAAGCCGAGAGCAAAATAAAAATGTTTTGCGGAGCTGTTCAGAAAACGCACATGTAGACATCCTTGCATACATGCGGCTAACGCTCACACGTGCGGCTGCACACGTACTGTACGCGCACACTCTGGAATTCCACGGGCCAACCCACAAACGTTGGGTTGCCGTAGTGAGAGAGGGGATTCGGGGCATTTTTCCGAAGAAGCGAGGCTTGTCAAGATCGAATATGAGAGCAAAGATTTGCCAGTGGATCAGCGGAAGATGCTTCCTGCTGTTTTCTGCACTGTAATGATTTGCATGGTGTTGGATTTTATTTAGACATATCTGAAGGGCCATCACGTTGGGCTGAATGTGGCAGCCTGACATTTTTCATCCTAGTCGTTTTAGAATTACTGCTAGCAAGCTTGTGTCCGAAGTGCAGCACCCATGATAGTCATGCCTCTCCTTTCCTCTATTTTACATTTCTACATGATTCTGCCCCAAATGCTCTCTGCGCTGTGCTTTATCTGACATTGCTTTTGGAAATGATTCGGTTTATCTTCTTCAGTCACTGCACGGATATCAAGGTGAGCCGAACCACTTATAAGCTTTTAATCTCAGAGTAATGAAGAGCCATTAACGGTCTAAAAAGATTTAATTCCTATTTACCTGTAATACGAGTGGGACACGTCCAGAAAACGCAGGCTCCACAACTTCGGCCTCAGCGCTTGCACTCTCGCAGATAAGATTAAGATTGTGTTTCGTGTCTGAAGGCTTCAGACTGCAGCGCTGCCAGGCGAGGGAGAGTCCTGTCATGTGACCTTCTCCCCCCACCCCTGCAGCCGCGGGGCGGCTTCTCCGAG
This sequence comes from Pollimyrus isidori, assembly GCA_019775955.2. Classification (NCBI taxonomy): domain Eukaryota; kingdom Metazoa; phylum Chordata; class Actinopteri; order Osteoglossiformes; family Mormyridae; genus Pollimyrus; species Pollimyrus isidori. The sequence goes on from JABFDZ020000043.1 coordinate 5,511,246, forward strand.
ACAGGCGCCCTCCGTACCTGCAGCAGAAGCCTTTCGTCTCCGATGATGGCCGCTTTGCTCCAGTCGATCACTTCTGAGAAGGGCAGCTCCCAGCCGTTGCTTAGCAACACCGGGATGCAGGCCGCCTGAAAGGAGGGCGGGGGGGCAAAATTAACAAATGGTACGCAGGAGTCTGAAGGCTGCAGGTCCTGGAAGGGTTCCGGCTCTGCTCCCGGGTCCAAAACAACGGCTTTAATGAAATTACTTTAAGAAAATATCTAGCGGCATACCTGGCAAACATGAAAAACTGTAAAATATTTAAGTCAGTTGTGATAAAAGTGTCACAGCAATTAAATAGAGTTAAAATCGACAGACTAACCAAAGAGGGCAGCATTAATCTCACGACAGCCGCTCTGTGGTCTGGAAGCAAGCACCAATAACCTACCTGCTTAAATGACCAGAGATGCATTCTGGGACATCAATGCCACAGGTACTTTTTCATTGTCTTTCAATATCTTAATCAATGTATACTTTCCTGTTCGGTGCACGTCTAAGCGTTCGATAAACAATATAATCCGAGGGACTTAATTCTTCACATCGCTCGTTCAGTACAATCAAAGAAAACAATGTAAAATATTTTAACAAAATGAGGGGGCAAAAAAAATCACTCCATCTTGAAAGCTGCCCTTTTCATTTCTGCAACATGCAGAAGTGATTGGATATGAGAAGCAGGCAAACATTCCCCCTGTTTGCAAATCTGGGTGAAGATGTTGAGTGCCTTTGAATAATGGATGACTCCTCATAGGTTGGTCGTGCACTTAATATGCCGTGAAAGTGTTTGCAAAGGTCCAATGAATCCTGGAGCAAGTTTACTTAATTTCAATAATGGCACCACTCAAAAATTCACTAAACACAATTCTGCTAAGAAAAAAAAACAATATGTGCAGATATTCAAGCATCGGTAATTAATTTAGCAGCGAAAACTAAAGCAAACATGAAAACAGAAGCTCTTTTTAATATCTGCAGAAATAGTTAAGCTGCAGTTTAATTTCACGCAGTGCTGTTGCATTTGTGTTTGAAACCACACTGGGTCATGAGAGCAGGGAAATGGCAACGCAGTATTGCAGTACTGCAGTATTGCAGTCCGCCTTTACTTTATATGGAGTGTTTAGAAATGGCCTACCGCTTTATAAATAATTTTCACGATGAGTTCCAACACGCAGAGGTTTGATTGTTTTTAGTAACCATGGGACTCTGGCAAGAGGAGCTTTGGGTCGAAATGTCAAACGACAGACATGCAGAGCCGCGTTCCCTTTCCGTAGCCCAGCCATCTGATTTCCGACCAGTGGCCGAAGCAGGAAACACCTACCTGATTTTGCGACACCACCCCCCCCTTTAAAATTGACCTGTATTTTGCCATATCTGTAGAAGTCCTCGTGGAATGTGGCACCTCTAACCTTCCTGCTGACACCAAGGAAAGCATTAGAGAGCCCATTTGAGTTTCCAGGTCCATGTATATATGCTCTCTGACTCCTCGAAAGTATCCCGTTTAATACACTGACGCCCGAGCGACTGGCGCAGCTGTAACGTTTGTGCAGGCAGATCACAGAAAATCACTTTAAAATAGCTACAGGGATGTTAGACCGCAGTGGAGAGCGGCGGCGGAATCTGCCCCATAACATCTCATTCTCCAGGATCCCAGCGAAACCGCGGCACCTGAATCGGGTCAGATCATGCGTATGAGCGAATATAATGAACATTCCTGACCTGTGACCTGAAAGAGAAGGTATGGGATCACACAAAGGCCTCGGCGATGCGCGAGAGAGACTGAGCAATGGGAGGTAACAGATTTCTAGATGGCGAGTTGCCTGTAACAGATTGTTTGTTACACAGCACTCACAGTGAGGTTAAAGTAGGTACATGCAGCATGGACGTTACACTTTTGGGTTAATGTCAGAATGTGGAACAAACAAGACTCAGGGGAGAGATGGATGAATGGAATAATGCCTCCCCGTCTTCAGGTTAGCGTTCATTTTCAGGCTCTTTGCAGGCCACTAATGGCTTATTCTGGCATGGCCTGCGTCACACCCAACTCAAGGCAAAACAGCACACCGAGCACTCCTTAAACAACAATGCAGATCGCCAGGCCATCAAATTAATCCCAGGACTAAAGGCACAAGTTGCATGAGAAGCTTCTAGCCTGTGATCCCTTTCAGTCCGGTCGATAAATGGCATTGGTATCGTAAGGCAAAGTATCAATGGAGAAAAATCTCAGGAACTTAAGGGAAGGTCTCAAATCAGGAGCATTTCTTCCTGTGTTATGCCTGTCAGAGACTCGTCTGGGCAAATAAAATCAATAGAAGGGATTGATCAAAAATATGTCACATACAATCTTTATTCTTTCATGAAGGATTTATAACATGCCAAAGGTGTCCATCTGTGTTCTGTGTTCGATGAACAAATAAATAAGCCCTAATCAATTCTGCAGTCAGCTGGGGCAGTAGAGGTGGATTTCAATGACTCCTATGAGGATTTAAAACAATGAAATAAATGACTGGGGTGTAGATATCTTGGGAACCACCCTGCCAAAGGAACATCATCAATGAAGTCCATCCATCCACCTATCCAATACCTTGTAGTCACAGGGCCAATGAAATGCACAAGAATGAATTTTGATGCTGTGGACAGTGATCTGAAGGCTTATAAATTAACTAAAAGAAAAATCATGTTTAAGTTGAATCTGCGGTTACATATAAGTATCACAGAATATGAAAAAATTAAATCTAGAAAAGCACCAGAGCATATCTAATACTCTTCTGGCACGACGGTGGAATGCAGGGGCTATTTCAGAGCAGAAAGTCTAGAGGTCTCTGTGATGAACAGACAGGGCACGTTTCCAGAGCCGTTAAGATATTAAAACCTCATATCCTTACAACGAGGAGAAAAACCGGAAACTCTTAGCGTGTAATTAAAATGACGCAAATGAAATGCATTAGCATTACGGAGGAAAGCATCCGCTGGGCTTTTGTACGCTATTGCCGAGGTCGGGATCCCTTCTGCTCTACGCGCATTTACAACGGATATGTAGGAAACCGCCTTTTCGGGTCAATGGAGGATGGTCTCCCTGGGACACTGGGGAGGAGCCCAGCGCAAAGAGCAGGTAGCACAGGGAATGACGAGTGTCGACACCAACGTGCACAGCGAAAGAGTTCCGCGAGACTTTCCAAGATTGTTGAATTTTCTTTTTCTACAAGATGAAGAAGGGCTTTGCTAGTCTGCATATAAATAATTGTTTCTATTTTGAATCTGAATGCAGTGCGCCAGGCCCCGTATAACACATGTCTTTGGTAAGGCAGAGGGAGGTGTTAATGCTAGTGGGAGGTGGCGGCGGAGATAAAAAAAAAGGAGAAAATCCTCCTCCATATCTACAGTGGTGCAGTTCTGAGGCCACTTTTGAAAATATGACAGATTGTCAATACCAATAAGGAGACATCCAGCCTGGGGCTCCTCAGATCTGTAGACCTCAGCTGGCCACGGCTGCTGTCGGTTTCCAAGGGAACCGTTTAGTAACAAGGGGGAAGGAGTGGCTGTGGGCTTCGTCTTTGTTGTGTTGCCGACAGGGTCTCCCGACCTACCTGGAGGGCCTCTAGGAAGCGGAAGGAGCCCAGTCTGCGTCCTCGGGGGACCAGACAGAAGCTGGAGTTGTGGAGAAGCTCCTGGTAATCGAACCTGCGGAGACACAGAGAGCCATGAGCTTTGGGACACGGTGCTGAAACGACAGATCGATCGGCCGATCGATGAATCAGTCGACCAAGCAATGAGTCAATCACCAATCGATGGATCAATCGAATCATAATGATGAAGTCAATAAGCCAATCGGGTATTAATGGATACCACACAACCATGTTTTAAACACGTGGCTTTACAAAGAGATCTCATTTGAGCTCTGCTCTGTTGTAATCTGCGGGAAACGATATAAGATGGATTGCGATATGTATCTGTTCAGTAGAATGTCATCAAACATGGCATCCAGAGCCAACAATTTTATTACAGAAAGACATATTAAGACACATCATAGAAAAAAAGCAATGCTAAGCTAACAAGAGCCAAACACTTACGCAGATGTACACAGAGCATGTTTATCCTTTATCATTTAATAATGTTGCAACTCATATTTATTATTAACGGCAAGCAGCGGTTTGCCATACCTTATCATAAAATGTAGCGTGTCAGGTCATATTTATTAGGTAAAATTTTGTTCCACGCCTACTTGGCAGAATTTGTGGGTAAATTGGAAAGCGAAGAGAATGAAAGGGGACCTTCCCAGCATACAGTACAAAGGCCTGACCTCCACGTGACAGATAATCGTTGTGATGAATTGGGAAGCAGAATCGGGCCCAGCCTGGTGTCTCCCTCTTCATCTTCCACAGAGGGTTTAGGAGCAAGCATTCCATAAAGCCACTGAACAATTATTAGTGCCAAAGTAGGACCAAGACAGTGCTACCTTTTTAGAAAGATGACAGGCTTAATTTACACCTGTGACTGTAGGTAAAACACTGTATCACTTGTGAAGATCATGGCTAAAGCGTGACACTACACTACTGCAATTATTGGGGAACTCACAACAACTCTGAACTAATAATAGTAGTAGACACTTTACTGATCCCCCTGGGGAAATTGTCTTTATGCCTCCCTCAACTTGCCCTACTTTTTGTAAAATAAGTTGTCTGCGAAGGGCAGCCGCCCGTAGCAGTGCCCAGGGAGCTGGGGGTTAGGGGACTCATTCCCGGAACCGCAGACGTGCCGAGGCTGGGTTTGAACCAGCGACCTTCTGATTACAAGCACATGGGGCTTAGCCCACAGAGCCACACGCTGCCCCCAGAAAGGTGCCATTAGATGCTCCGCTACTCCAGGGCGTCGGCCATAGAATACATCTGCTTCCCTACTTAGCGATCTGCATATGGCTGTCGTTACACAATAAGCGGCTGCTCATCTGTAGTGTTCCCCGGATGGATGGATGGATGGTCCTCTTACACTGAAAGGGCTCACTGAGGTCTTTTATTCCCAGGTACAGTTGGGTTTCCATTTGAGGCAGAATCGATTACAGTCCAAGCACAGGGCTCTGTTGCATTTGGCTGTGGGTCTCACTGGTTTTCGTGCTGAAGGAAAAGGCTGATTTAGTTATCCAGCCTCTGGTCCATTACAGCCGCCGGTATGGCCTCTCTGCACGGCCCCATCACACCCGCAACATCTTGAACAGTGGACTATTTACTCGAGCACCTTACAGTATTTAATTCGGCCATATTAAATCGCATTATGTTATTCGAAATTACACCACGAACCCGGACGGTCGCGTTGACTCCTCCTTGCCAGGAAACTCGAAGCAGTTAAAAGTCTGCGAAACCGTCTGATCATGAAACGAAAGAAACGACATTAAAAAATAATGGGCCTTGTAAGCCGCCACAAGACAGACAACATTCAGATGTCACCGTCTCTGTGAATAAAGCTTTCTGATCCATAGCTGCCCTCCCTCCCTTCACTGTGACCTCAGTGTCACTGCGAAATGCGCCAGGCCTGCTTCCAATCATGCCTGCAGTCTTTGCACCTTGTCTTTCATGGGCTGTATGTATATGTTCAGTTGCTGCATGCGTCGGAATTTCCCAGTGGGATCAATAAAGTCTCTTAATCTTAAAATGTCTCTGCAAACAAACAAGGAAACAAAAAAACAGTGTTTGTGTTGTGAGAGAAGGATTATAGAGGTGATTCATGCAGTTGGATTAAACCTAGAAAACAAGCAATTATCCCATTTTTTAGCACAATCACTCCCTCTGTACTTCCTGTCTGCAACTTATCTCATGCATAATTTTGCATCGTTTCCATTTATATACATTTATATTCATAATTTACTAAGAATTCAATGCAATCATTGTATTTATGTATATTTGATTTGTATCTGGTTAGATGCTAACTGCACGTCATTGGCCCTGTATCTGTTACTCAGCACAATGACAATAAAGTTGAATCAAATCAAATCTAATCTAATCATTTCCTTTGTCCTAGAACAGAGGTATTTCTTAGGATAAATAAGATTAATTCATTGGGCACAGAACAGACAGGATCCACTCTCATTCACAGGCTGCCCTCATGTCTAATCTCATTACACGGAGCTGGGAAGCTCCACCATTCGGGATCTTTGGGATTATTAGAATTTGTGCAATCGGACCTGCAGAGAAACACTAAATGTCACATCCAACCAATAATCATATTCTGTAAATTTAATATAATTTCTTCCAGCACTGTTCCCAAAAGTGATTTACGATAAATTACTGTTTGTACTGCATACTTTAGTTTATGATTTCTTTCTTTTTTTTTTTTTTGGCACAATGCAGCCAATAGAGGGACTCTCACAATAAGCCAGATACTGTATGTGCTGAGATGAGAGAAAGAAGATTTTCCCATGTGGGGAACGGATCTGTCTTAATATAGCGTTTTCTGCCTCGATGTGTTGGTTTTTCACCAAAGACTGTGGTCTAAAACCAGCAAATAAACAAACATGACAACCAACAGCAGGCAAGACTGACCCCTGCCACCTCACGTGACACACAATCCAAAATTGGCACAATCTGGAAATACACAAAAGACACCATGGTGAAATAGCATCTCAAATGGAACCTGTAACCCCTGAGTCTCACTCTGCACATGGGTATAGTCTTTTTGGCCATTGGGGTCAATTCCATTATTTTTTTAGAACCATAATTCATGCAGAGGGACTAACCTTATCATTAGCTAATGATGTGTTTTGAGTTGTTGAGTGACAGGGAAGAGGCCTCACCAGGGCCAATCAGCTTTCAGCTGGAGCCAGGGCCCCGTGACCCCACCCCTGAGTACGCCACTGCTCCCCTGTCAGGGACCGGGCCTGGATTAAGCTACATGTCCTACAAGCTCTGCCCCTCCACTTACCAGTGAAGGAGGCTCTGACATTGGTATAAAATCCCCAGGAGCAACAAGTTTTAAAAAGTCTGTCTTCATCAGTTGCTCTCTTTTCACTTATTAATCCATTTGCCAATCAATTTCTCATATTTTCATTTTTTTCCCCATAAAATGTATGTTATAAACACTTACAGTACCAGTCAAAGGTTAAACATGTCTAGACCCCACAAAGGAGAGTGACTGATAGGCATCACATGAGCTGGCCACCTAAAATAAAAACAGCAGAAATAGTTTGGGAAGAGTTTGACCAGAGAGTGAAGGAAAAACAGCCAATGAGGGCTCAGCATATATGTGGGACGTCCTTCAGGACGCTGAAAAAACAGCCAATGAGGGCTCAGCATATATGTGGGACCTCCTTCAGGACGCTGAAAAAACAGCCAATGAGGGCTCAGCATATATGTGGGACCTCCTTCAGGACGCTGGAATAGCAGCCAATAACGGCTCAGCATATATGTGGGACCTCCTTCAGGATGGCTGGAATAGCAGCCAATGAGGGCTCAGCATATATGTGGGACCTCATTCAGGACGCTGGAATAGCAGCCTATGAAGGCTCAGCATATGTGGAACCTCCTTCAGGACGCTGGAAAAGCAGCCAATGAGGGCTCAGCATATATGTGGGACCTCCTTAAGGACGCTGGAAAAGCAGCCAATGAGGGCTCAGCATATATGTGGGACCTCCTTCAGGACGCTGGAAAAGCAGCCAATGAGGGCTCAGCATATATGTGGGACCTCCTTCCGGACGCTGGAAATGCAGCCAATGAGGGCTCAGCATATATGTGGGACCTCCTTCAGGACGCTGGAATAGCAGCCAATGAGGGCTCAGCATATGTGGGACCACCTTCAGGACGCTGGAATAGCAGCCAATGAGGGCTCAGCATATATGTGGGACCTCCTTAAGGACGCTGGAAAAGCAGCCAATGAGGGCTCAGCATATATGTGGGACCTCCTTCAGGACGCTGGAAAAGCAGCCAATGAGGGCTCAGCATATATGTGGGACCTCCTTCAGGACGCTGGAAAAGCAGCCCAGAAGACCATGTCATGAAACTGGTATGTTATTTTATAGTTTTGATGTTTCATAATTATTCTAAAATGCAGAGAGTAGTACAAATACACCTTTCTAGGGGTGGGTGTGTCCAAACTTTTGACCAAATCTGTACGTTTCCTTCTGCAGATGTAGTTTATATAGGTGTAAAGAAAGGTCCATAAGCTAAAGTCTATACTGCATTACGAAAACAGCCCAGAGAGCAGCAGTCGTCTCTTATTGATTAATATTTCATATTTTTATTTATTTAGCAAACACTTTCATCCAAAGCAACATAAACTTTTGAGAAAACAGGGTCAGCCAATCCCAGGAGCAATTGAGGGTTACGGGTGCTGCTCAAAGGCCCAATGGTAAAATCACACTGCCAATCCCAGGATCTGAACCAGCAACCTTCCAGATACAGGTGTAGCATCCTAAGTTGCAGAGCCACATATCACACTCAGGAAATCCATTTCTTTTCTGCTAGCAGCCTAACCGTAGTTTATTCAGTTACAAATAACAGCAAACAAAAAGTGAGTAATGGATGCTTTCAAAGGATGTAATTTATATATAAAAATAATGATGTTTTAGTAGCGAAAATGAAAGGAATGTCTCCACCTGCCACGTAACTGATTACAGCAAAGTAATAAAGAGACAGTGTGGCATTTTCTACAGATATGGCTACTTGAAAAATACATTTTAGCATCACATCTGTGTTCAAAATTAGGTACTGAACTTTTATGCTGTTATGCAAACAAGGTAAAAATGCTAGAATTCTACAATAGACACAGATACTGTTCTGTCATGAAGGATTTGAATGACTGAGCGGATACCAATGACTGGGCATAGTTTATTTTTTTACTAAAACAAAGAGTGTTATGTATGACCCAAAATCATTATGGAAAGATGTGTTTATTTTATGTAAAATATACATACGCAGTGGACTGAGGAACATTGCTAAGAAAACAGTCACACCCATTATCCATCCATCCATCCATCCATCCATCTGATAACTGCCCCTCCAGTAAAGGAAGATGGGGCACCTCCCAAGGAATAAGGCAGGGGAACTGGGATGCCATTCTCTCTCTCTCTCTCTGTCACACACACACACACATCTACACACATGCTCACCCACACACATGCACACACGCACACACGAAAACACACACACAAACACCACATTGTGGCGATACACACGTAATATACACCCCCCCCCACAAACACACACACAATATACCATTTGCAGTCGATAGTGTGATTTGGTTTGTGTGGTTTATTTCATTCCCTGTTGCTGAGTCCCTTAGTACAAACTTTAAGTATCTGGGCTGGCTAAGAGTTTAGTTTGGATTGCACCCCTTGCCCCCCCCCCTGCCCCTCCCCCCCCCACTCCACCAAGGTGCCCAGAGGTTACAGAAAAGGAAAGTGATGAGTGACAACAGCAAATCCAGGCCCAGCGTTCCCCAGACTTCCAGGTAAGTGCAGCCGTCTCTGACACTCACCGAGCAGAGCCTGGGCCCCTGTGCGGATGCCAATGTTCCCTTCAGCCTCACCGCAGGTATTTAAGATACACTGCAAACCTTCGCTAGTGCCTCAGTCCTCCACATGCCTAAGACAGAATATATCCACAGTGACAGGAACAAGGACTAAAAAAAAACAGAAAACTTCAACTGTGCCATCTGTAGCATGACTTTCGACATAATCTTTTCAGAAACTATTGGTTCTAACTCTGGAATTAAAGGCAATTCTGATTTTATTTCACTCCTAGCTACTAAGTAAAAGTATTCACCTGGAATTCATGGGTGTTTCTGAATATACATACTCGACCGCATTAATGTTCTAAGGTACCCGTTTTACATCATCTTCCGTTGCCAGAGACCAGTTCTAGTACTAAGAATGGAGGTAGAGAGAACAGGAAAAATCAAAAGATGTTGTTCTCGTCTTACCACAAATATCAGGAGGTACTTTTTTCTGAAACCAGGGACCAGGGCTAAGTTAGAATGGCCAGTCTTGGCAAGACCACAAGTGAGTTACTTGCATTCTTGGTATTGAGAAACCCCCCATGTCTTAACCCCCCTCTTCCTATTCCTATTCCTAGAGGTCCTTCTCAGCTCTGGGGCGTCTTTGTCAAGTGCCTGGTTTGGGTATTTATATGGCATTCCTGTCTCTAGGTGTGCAGGACACCCTCTGTTTACCTAACCCTTACTGAAAATAGAGCCAAACCTGCCCACCCAACCCTCCATACATGTTCTTTTGGTCTCGATCATTTATATGATGGCGCCCCTTGAACACTCCGGACAGTCAGTGCAGAAGGAGCTTGGACCTACATTACATGAAGCACAGCCCAAGTGATATTTCTGAAAGCCGGGAGAGAGAGACCTTTTCTTCCTCTGTTTGTTTTGACCATCTCATCTTCTCTCCGTCGCTCTCGATAATCCTGTTCAGAAGCCACGTTTCCAGGGTAATTACTTTCCTATTATTTGAGCTGAGCTGCCAGGTTCTTTGGATGAAAAATCCTGCTGATTACACTGGAGTAGCACCGTGCAGAAAGGCTAAATTAGGAACCAATGGGCACCTGTACCATTCCACTGATTAATAGCTGACGATGGGCATCTTCTACTCAACGGAGGGATTAAAGGCGCAGCAATCCATATATTACCGACTCCATTTTTAACGCAGGGACAGTCCTTGGATTTTTTTTTAAGGTGGCGGCATAGTAGGGGCTATAACTGAAACAGAAGGATAATCATTGTTATTAGCCAATGATACGCTTTGAATGGGTGAGTGACAACGGACGGGGCACTCCGAGGGGCCAATAAGCTTTCAGCTGTGTCCCACAGTGTCCCTGTGGCCCCTCCCCTGAATACGTCCCTACGTCTCAGTGAGATGTGCACGCTGTGTGCTTCTCCTGAACTCACCAGGAGGGTGACGACGAAACAGAACCCGCATTTTCCACAGTGTACTTTGGTATAGCCCCTCCCCCCCCCCCCCCACGCGGCTGAGTGATTACACTGTCAGTACCAGCGGGCCGGTGCGGCAGCTCGCAAGCCACCCGGACGGGAGTGAAATGTCACGTTCTGTTTTTCCACACTAACGGCGACGCCATTGTTACGCGGCAGACCGCTGCATGCAGAGCGACTGCCTGGAACGGCGCGCAGTCGAACGCGAGATAGAGACAGGCGATGAATCATTGACCATTAAAACTGTGCTAAAAACTAATGAATTCCTGACACAAGCTTGAGCAGCGTGAAGGCTGCGCGGTGCGTGCGGCGTACCCATGCGCGCGCAAACAAGCACCGCTGGAGAATTTTCACAGCAAAATTAAAAACTTCAGTCAAATTTAAATGAGCAGATCACAGACCTGAGAGTCTGCATGAGGAGCAAGGCTCTTGTCCGGACTGTAGTCCATATTTATGACTCCTAAATATCCAAAGTAAGGGCCCTTCCATACTCCCTTTAATGAGTAATAAACTTTGAGAGCAAATATAGTATGAATCAATGCTTTCCGAGTCTCACCTTCCACATACAATGTGTTGATGTCCAGACTCACACGATCACTTTTGGTAGCTGGTAGCATGGTGATTATGGTCCTGGACTTATAACCTGAAGGCTGCCAGGTCACACAACCTAGGAAACCTGTTGAACCCATTATAAGAGGATTCAAGCTGATCGGCTGAATACCCATAGAAACTTAAAAGGAGGTGATAATATTTAGACAATGTATACAAGCCACCGAAGCTTTGTCCATAACAGTAGCTTAGCAACTGATAAGGGACCAGCGGGAGTGGCTGTTTGACAAGCCTGTGAGTTGTCAAAAGGCCGGAAATTCTTTATTCACAGGCAATCAAATAGTTTGCTAGAATGTAATTGCACAAGCAAAGTGCCTAAAGGGAACCATAATTGCTTGTGATTGAAAAATTTACTTTTCTCAACACAAAGGAGCTATTAATTTCAGGCAGCATGTATCTCATTTTGTCATGTGATGTGATGCAACCCAGTGGCAGAGCGGAGGCAGACTCGGAACTCGTTCAATTCAACGCTAAACAGCATTTAAATATCAACGGGATAGACTGTTACAAGGTGGTTTGCACAATGCAGCCTCATTACCTGAAAATCTGTTAAGGTTATAGAGAAGTATGTTAATATCAATTGCAAAATATCTGGTCAGATTCTTAAGGAGGTGTGGCCCATGTTAGTGCACGTGATGCTCAGGTGCTCAGTGAGTCAGGTGACCTTCCCTCCGCTCTGTGATTGGCCCGCCTGCCTGCCCCTCCTTCCTGGTGTCTCTCCACATCAGTGTGTGTTGCTTTTGTGTTTGCTTTGGCAGAAACCTCAGACCAGAGGCCACAAATGGCCGAAATGCCTGTACAAATCACATCCTCCATATAAATGCTGCAGATATTGCAGCCGTTCCAAAAATTCTGTGCAGTCACAGTGACACTTTTGGGTGGAAATATGACATACATGGAATGAATCTGATCAGGGAGCTACAGTGCCCAGTCAAAAAAAAAAAGGAAGTCGCCATTTGAACTTTTCGTTGGTCCACTTTTAGCTCCGATTATGGTGCACAATTGTCATGAGATTGTTTCCACAGGCTTATGCAACATCTCACCTTTTTATTTTCATCCAGATTTGCATTCATTTCTCACCAAGATCCTGTATTGACGAGCGAGTTGAACCTCCATGAAGCCTCCTTCAGCACATCCCAGAGACCTTCAATAAGGTTAAGGTCACAACTCTGAGGTGACCAAGTCAAGCGTGAAAATGATTCTCATGCTCTTTGACAATTCAAACCCAATGAATCTTGGCTTCCTTGTCCTGGAATAAGCCCATGCCAACAGGGATGAAAACAATCCATTGATGATGGATGGAGGTGTAACCTGACCATTCAGTAGATTCAAGTACTCAGCTGACTTCACTTTATTGCTGTAATAATGATCCAGTCATTGGCTCTTAAGTATTTGCTGATATAAATATAAATGGCGAAATTTGTTTTTGGCCAGGCAGTGTATATGACATGTCTTGTGCTGCAATATTCCTCAACCTGGGTCGTGATTCAGGTAATTTGTTGCAATTTCGGGATTTTGAAGTAAATCACAAATTACTGTAGATCTACAGTATCATGCACTGGTAGCACAATAGCCTAGTAACAGGCCCTTGCCTATAATGACTGAATATATTTAAATATAAACTATGAACGTTGAAATGAACAAGACTGGCTTGCATGGAGAATGTAAGCCCCGGAATCAGAGTCTCTAGAAATGCTAATCTAATATGAAGTTTGGTTTTTAAAAATAGTATGCTCCGAGATCTAAACATGAATGACACCTTGTTAACTTACACACGGTTCGCTTCTCAGTAGTAATTTAATTAGGTGGGGTTACGTAAACCGCTACATCTGCGCAGAAAAAAACACCTTTTCTCAGGAGGGAACGAAAGATTAAATTTAATATATATCTGTGGCCAGGCTGGGAATAGCTCAGAAATGCTGGCAAAAAGCAGCCTGTATCATTCTAGTCATAAAAAAGGCACCATAAACAGGCAAAACATGAAATCCACAACACACACACAGGTTTGTATTCACATTTTTGTGGGGTCTGTCCATTCATTTCTATGGGCCTAACCCTAATTCCAACAATGACAACCATAACCCTACCCAGCACGATCCTTAACCATAAGTAATCAGACAAAATATGAGAATTTTGGCATTTTTAGTTTTTTAATTGCATGCAGATCTTTGTGGGGACCTGAAAAATGGTCCCCACGGTGTAATAATATAAACCTAATCCACACACACACACACACACACACACACACACACGTCAGGTAAATCTTTATGGTGCTCATTCATTTCTATGGGCAAAATGCTAATGCTAACTATGACAACCTCAACCCCTACTCAGCCCTAACCATAACCATAAGTAACCGAGTTGTTGCATTTTTAGTTTTTCCATTGCAGTCACAGATTTAGACTGAATTCAAGGGGGAAAAAAGGGATATTCAACATGTTGTAGGGACATTGTGTCCCCATAAGGTAAGATATACCCACACACACACACACAGACACACATATAGAAATATAAAGTTGCAGAAGAGCTTCCACCCCAGTCCTGATAATTTAGTGCCTGTACATAAATGTGGCCACTGTTTCTGTTACTCTCTTACTAACTGCCGCTGAGAATCATAAGAACTTCGCTGATTTCACGGGGAGCGTCACAAACCCTCGTATCCCCGTCGACATTATGGCGGGTACGCGGCAGCCGGATTGGAAGAATCGCGGGCATAAAAACAGCTGGATGGGGGGGACACCACAAGCAGCTCGCAGGGTACCCTTACTGGGACCCCCAGCAGTGCCGAGCACCGCCTATGATAACACAAACGGCGGGTGACTGGCCAAAAATAAGGCACTGGTCTCACTTCCCATCATCCCTCCCTAGCTCTGCTCCCCCCCCCCACCTGCCACCTCACCATTGTGATACCAGCACAAACAGCTCTTAAAGAACTAACATCCAACCTATGCAGCATGCACCAACAAAGTGCACTAAATGCACGCTTTAACTTGCTATTCCATTATTTGCTTAACTCAACACAAATACAATGAATTCGCCTACAATGCCATCAGTTACCGTAGTAATTAAAGGGCCAGGGGGCACGGGGACCGGGTGGAGAAACAGTCGCAATTTATTTATTTGTGTATTACTCGTAGTGTCGGGAAATATCGACTGCCGTTCTGTGATGGTCGACTCTTTCCCCAGGAAGGGAGTTTGATGCATTTGTTTTTTAAACACAACGCACACCGAAGCAAGCCTTACACACAGTTAATTTAATAGTGCTGGTCTTATGCCAGTGATCATGTATACCTAGGTATTCTTTAACAATGTGCATAAAAGACATCAGGCTGAACGTTGAGGCACTGTGCTCCTCTGTAATACTCTTTAGAGGAAACACCTCCATTCCAGTATACACAGTAGCCATTTCTCTAGCAGTGTTCTTCCTTTATAGCTTCATTTCTGGACTACCTGACCTGCTTGTGATCTGCTGTGACACGGGTTAGGACTGGGGAGTGTGCATGTACCCCCAGCGATTCTTCCTCCAGTTCACACCCACTTGTAGCACGTCGAACGGCAAGTCACAGACATTTAGCCGACATAGACACAGACTCAGTGCTGGAGGTAAGATAGTGGCTAAAAGTTCCTGTATGGCCTTAGCAAAATACATTTCAGATAATTCACAGGGCCTCCGAATCATGTGGCCAATTCATTAGGTACCCTCAATTCATTAGGTACCCTCAATTCATTAGGTACCCTCAATTCATTAGGTACCCTCAATTCATTAGGTACCTTTGTGTAAGCGCTGGGTAAGTCTCCCTTATGTCTGCAGAACCACTCCTAAGATCGATAAATCGTGCATTCTGGGATACCTCTGTGCACGCCGCTGTTGTGCCGAGCCGTTATTTTTGCACTTGTGGCCTTTCTGTTAGCTTTAACGAGTCTGGCTACTCCGACCTCCTTCATTAACAAGGTGTTTCCAGCCACAGAGCTGCCCCTGACTACATGTGTTTTTGTGTATAACACCAGTCGCTGTGCTGGCTTCACCCCCAATGACTTTTCAAGCCATTTCACTCAATTTGTCGCAGACAAATTTCCAGTATGGAAATAAAATCATAGTTTTGCTAAAGGCCTGGCGCCCCACGTCATCTCAAGTGTTTGGCTTGAGGTGGTGGGGATAGCGGTCACATGGACACTATCAACAACCAATAGGTGAGCTCTTTCCAGCACCAATCAGGTAGCAGCGAAGTGGGTATGAATTACTGCAGTCTGAAGGGTTAAGATAATAATAGAAATTTGTAACTTTAATGGAACTTTAACGAAATGCGTAATATTTAAAATAACGAAATTGGTTCACACAATCAGGCTTGTGTCCACATTCTATGTTGTCTCTTTTTCATTTTTACTGAAATAGTGCTGAACCCTGAACCCAAAACCATGGTTCATACCGAGTCGTGAATTGTGAGTACCATTAAACCCCTGGTGTGGTAAGACACTGCAATATATTGTTTAATTGTAATACAGCAGTACCTCGCTATAACGTGGTTCACCTTTCGTGGCCTCGCAGTCTCGCGGATTTTTTTTAGTGCAATTTTGCATGCTTTTTTTTTTTTTTTTTACACAGCGCATTGTGTTCTGGGTCCTGATTGGCTGCAGACCATTGTCAATCAATCTCCTCCGTTCCGTGTCTCCGGCACCGTACAGAACGCGTGAAATTTACATAAATCTTTGCTCGCTAGCAGTGTGAATTGCTGTACTGTATGTTTGTGAGTTTTCTCCCCAACAAACCCAATAATGTCGCCGAAACGTTTTGCACCATCAAAGGTATATGGATGCTAACCATCGCACAAAAAGTTTCAATTTATAATGTTGGACTTATTTTTCTAAGGTTTGAACTACTTCACCAATATGTCCTGTTGCTTGGTATTTTTAGAACGTAACTCCCGCGATTTACGAGGGACCACTGTATATAGTTTATTCCCTTTGTACTGTATATTATGGAAGAGGATTAGGGCCACCATGAAAATATTATTTGAGTTCTGACTTTAATCTCAGAATTCTGACTTTTTTCTAAACTCAGAATTCTGAGAAAAAAAAAGTCAGAATTCTGAGATTAAGGTCAGAATTCAAATAATATTTTCATGGTGGCCCTAATCCTCTTCCATAGTATGTTGTATGCCTCTTCCCTACTGTCTGAAAGTACTATGAAAACATTCATAAGCTGGAGAGCCATACTGGTTGGAATTGCGCAAACTGTAGATATCGGCAAATTAGGAAAACTTGCCAAGTTCAATTAAAAATTCGGCTGGATTCACAATCTTCCGCAAATTAATCTTCAAGCTGGGACAGATTAACCGCCTTCCCTAGCCACCAACAATCTTTCACAACCGCTTGTAATTAAAAGGGTAAATTGTGATTATGTCTTCTGCGTGTTTCGTAGCTACTGAGTCACATACAGCATAAACTGCCCTTCCGATGCTACGCATAGCATCACATGCCAGAAATGTTTAGTTATTGCAGAGTTGGAGGACAGGATTCATGCTTTGGAGGAGCACATTAGTGCCTTAGTGGAGATTAAGCAGATTGAGGGATTTTTAGATATGGCCCAATCGGAGCACAGAGGCATCTTAGATCTGCCAGCTGTTCCGCCTGGCTCCTGCAACAGCGACCAGCACATGTGAAGCCCTTGGTCACGATCAAACGTAATCATAGGAGCTGTAAGCCGAGATCTCATGCACGCCGGGAGTTAGCACTTAGCAACAGGTTCTCTGCTCTCAGTAGTGCGACTATTGGCTTTTCCCTTGAGTGTTTTTCAGTGTGAATGTGGACATAATCACACAGGAGAAACACTGACTTGTCATGAACTTATAAAAAACATCATATGTTGTCATATATAATTAAAATAAGAAAAATGAACGATGTGTCTTTATTTCTTTTTTATATGGGATGTTGGAACTAACGATATAAAGTTCCAACAATCCGAGATATTAAAGAAGAACTTCATTTCTGTGTGTGCAAAAGCTAAAACAAAATGCAAGAATCGAATTGTTTCCGGTCCCTTAACAGTCCTTTACAGAGGAGATGTAACCTAGAGTCTGCTACTTAATTTCCCTAAACTGCTGTTTACAGACTTGGTGTGTATCTCAAAACATATTATTAGACCAAGACTTGGAACTAAACATTCCACTTGGGGCTTCTGTGTGGATAACTTAATATCAATCCCACTGATAAGATTAAATGAGCCACAACATAGACCCACCATAAAATACTCATTACTGAACGTTCTCTCTTTAGGAAACAAATCAGTTCTTGTCAATGATGTGGTGCTTGACTCTGGTGCAGCCCTGCATTTTTTAACTGATACCTGACTCTATCTTGCTTGCTGAAGCCTCACCAGATGGGTCTAGTTTCATACAGAAAGTTCATGGCTCCGGGCGAGGAGGCGGCCTGGCAGCTATTTTAAACTCGTCGTTAAAAATTAAACCCGAAATCATTGAAAATTTTACAACATTTGAATCAAAGCTACTTCAAATGGCATCTGACCCACCTGTCTACATTCCCATAGCATACAGATCATCTGGACCACACACATCGTTCCTAACTGAATTTGAGAACTTCTCATAGGCTTAATGTTCTCACTTGGAGATTTCAACATGCATGTGGACCTAGAGTTTGATGCTTGCAGCAAAAGTGATTATGTCTTCTGCGTATTTGGTAGCTACTGAGGCATGTAAAGCGTAAACTACCCTTCCGAGTTGGAGGTCAGGATTCATGCTTTTAAGGGAGCACATTAGTACCTTAGTGGTGATGCTGGCAGCAAAAGTTCCCTGTCCCTCCTGGACTCCATGCCACCAACAGGTAACGGGACCAATGCATGTTCACAGTCAGACACTGGACTTGATTATCGCTCAGAGAGTTTATGTTCATCATGAATTCGTCTGTCCATTCAATACGTCCTTCACTGACCGTCGTGATTGAGCTACCCTCTTTGACAATGGAGTAGATTATTATCACACATCACCTAAATGACAGAATTATTAATACAGGAAGTAATGTGAATGTCGGCGAAGTCACACATGACTTCAGTACAGTAGTTAGTCAGGTTTTGGGTGAAGCTGAAAACTACCTCCGGACATTCTCCTTGGTTTAATGATCTTGTATGTTTTTACAAACGCCAGTGCCGCAGATCACAGTGCAAATGGAAATGGGGTGAGGGATGGGCAGCCAGTTGACCTTTGACCCCCGGAGGGTTCATTTCTCCTTACTTGGGAGTTTTTGGTTCCTCTCCACCATTGGCATCTTCCTTTCTTTCATTTCTTTGTCTTTCCTTTTCGTTGTTTTTGAATTATTCTGCATAAATGATACTGCAGGAATGTATCACATGTAACACCCCCATGTAATGCACCTTGGGGCGGCTATATTGTGGAAGACGCTATATAAAAAAAAACTGAACTGAACTTAAATGGCAAATAACCTATAATATATAAAATCTTAAATAACACTGTCATTAAGTAAAAGCAGGAATATGACAAATACAGAACCTGTATAAAGTAGAAATAATATACGTACACTGTAGTTTCATTACCACAATCTATTCATTCATGCATCACTTAACGCCAGAACTACGATCTGGGAAATGTGTCGTTAGACGATTTTGCCATTGTGAGAAGAAACCTAGATGGTATAGCCCTCTACACACCTAGGCAATATGGTGAAGCCTAATTAAAAAATTCAGAAAGTACAGTATAGTAAATGCATAAATCAGACTATTATCATTATCAAGTAGCATGTACTGTTCTATACTTACAGTATACGACTGGCATTGTGGCAGGTCTGCTTACACTAACAGCACCAAGAAACACACGTCATGGTGGCTACGATGTTGCTAGGTAATAGGAGATTTCAGCTCCATTATAATCTTATGGGATCACTGCCGTATATGCGGTCAGTCGTTGATCGAAACGGCATTTTGCGGAGGAGGAGTGTTCCTCTATAATTGACTTGCTGATGAAAAAAATGTTAAATACTATTTTGGCTTTTCTCCTTGTTTTGTCAGAGCAAACATCCTCATCAGATTTCTTTACTACAGCGAGAAGAGGTTACTTTGTGAAAAGCAAAGTATCGTAAGGGAAACCTGTATATCGTTCGCTTGATATTTGTAATTGCATGGGATTTACAAGTGACCAACACATCACACACGTGAGATAAGGCTAAGTTATTATACTCTTTGTCGCTCAGTGGTCATCCTACAGAGCCGATTTCTGTACTTGTACTGTTTCAGGGCCGACTGCTGGATCACCTGTAATAGTAAGCGTTGCAGAGAAGAGCCCGACTGGCTCAGGAGATTTTCCACCTATTGTTGCTCTTCCACGTCTCATATATTCCGTCAGAGAAACACAGTGTCGGCCTACGACTCTCTGCGCTTCAAAGCCTTCGCAGAGTCGAGGGCGGGAGAGAGACGGAGACGAGATTCCCGGCGAGAGGCGACGGCGCCGCCAAGCACGTTCCGCACGAGTTGAAACCGAGGTCTTCGCTCATTAATGCCTGACGCTTCATCCCTTGCCATTTGGCTCCCCCCAGCAAGTCCCTGATTACCTGCAGTCAGGTAAACCCCCCCCCCCCCCCACCCACCCTCG